>CM035791.1:54665303-55265303 GCA_020466265.1 Siphamia tubifer | reverse complement strand
TAGGACTTTCAGGGTTTTTTCTGTGAACCTACTAGTACAGGCACAGAAAGACACAGAGGAAGACATGCATTTAATCCCATACTGTATGTGTGCACAATTATAGTCTACACTCAGGGGAATTACAGTTGGCTGTTTGCCAACAATTATAAGCACAGATGGACCGGCATGACTCCATGTTAAATCTTTACATTAACATCCTTTTTTCCTGAGGGACTAGAGGGGTCCAGAGATACATCTTCCTCTCATTTAGACTACAGTCAATAGGCCACGCTCTACATTATCATCCATGACATTATTTTCCCACACAATGGTTAGTTTTTATGTACATATGGGGTAAATGCTGACACCCTTTGTTAAAATTTATATCATGTTTTCATTTCATGGTATTTCATGGTTTTCACATGCTGAAACCCTCTATGTGCTATTCTTGTGACCAACTAGAAATTTATGATGTAGAAAGAGCCGACAAAGGAAAATTGCCTATAAACTCCACTGCAAAAGAAGAGGTCATGTGATGCAGGAACCACTGAAGAGAGAACATTTGAAACTGCATTGTATGACGGGTTGGAAAAGAGCAATGCCAATCTGTTTCACATTTCTTTTTTTTTTCTTTTTTACAGAAAGCAGACATGTAATAAATGATAGAATTTGGTATTATGCTCCATTACGTGTCTCGATCTGTTTCATTTCTGCGCAGCTCTTAACAATCTAAATCCTGTTAGCGTGATCGGACAGATCCTATAAACATGTAGTCAATTAACACCCTTAATCCTCGAAGAGACCCTGCCTTATGATTATGGGATTTGTGCTTGTAATCAAGTGTTATATCATTAGACCAGGCATGGGCAAACCATTCCCAAAGGGCCGGTGTAGCTGCAGGTTTATGTTCCAACCAAGCAGCAGCACACCAGACTTCATTCAATTAATCAACTGCTCTCAATCTTCAGAGTTGATTGGTCAAACTGTGCACTCCTGGTTGGTTGGAACAAAAACCTGCTGCCACACCAGCCCTTTGTGGATGCATGCCTGCATTAGAATGTGCTTCCCAGAACACAACAACAATCACATAATAATCATCATAAATATATATTTTAAAAAAAGGATCATTCTCAAATGCAACTGAATATCATGGGGGGTGGAATAGGACGCAGTAGCATGTTAACTAAAATACTTTCATATTTTGTGTTACCAACCCCCCCCAAAACAAATCCAAACACAACTGAAAATCAGTGAAAAATCACTGAAAAAAACTGATTCACTTAGAACTCATCACAATCAGACCGGCCCTTGCTTTTCACAGACAGACAGTAGCCAGAGAATCAGTGTTGACTGATTGACAAGTTTGATGGGGTTTTGAGCCCCCAACCAAGCCTCCAAGGCAGCTGTGCCTGGACGGCAGTCCCCGCCCCCAGCAGCTCTAAGCCAATCACAGCACTCGAGGTACATTTTGGTATTTTTTCCTGAGGAGGACTCAGCAATTGTACAGTTCAGCCAAGGTGAGTCGTCTGTACCTTGAAGTTATTTAGCGGTAACCTGTGTAATGTTGTGAAATGTTGTAAACTGTGCAACTTTGAACACTGCAATTGTCATGTAGACTATGAATGGTTACCTGAATAGGCAGGTATGCTAATGAGCTACTTAGCTTTTTACTGTTGAGGTTTACCATATGAATCAGACTGCTTTTGTATTTGCTTCTAAAAATGCGCATCTAACCCAAATACACAACAGACCCATCCATTTATATTAAAATGCCTACTTAATGTAAATTCACACAACTGCCAGCTTACAGACTGACTATTATAGCTAATACATGCTTAACGTTTGGTTTTGCTAAAGGTACCTTCAACATTAAATGGCTAGCTAGCCTTTTCAAGTAAATATAGCTTTATTCAAACAGCATGTAGCTTAAATAGCTATTTTTAAATAGTTATTGAGAGAAAGTAGCTCAAAGCAATTACGAGGTGTGAGTTTTTGTTCTGTGACAGTTTTGTTATGCAAATAATTCAACTCATTCAAACACATATTGTTTTGAGAAGACACACATTTTATTTTGTTGACCCCAGCAAACCTGCCGGGACTACTTTTGCTTTGACCAAAACCGGACCAAAACTCGACTCACAGGACACTGTCAGGGGTAAATCACTATGGGTGCACCAGAGTAATAGTGCTTGACAATCTAGCAAAGACTGAGTGGGCTCCTACAGCTTTTAGCCCTTCTCCCAATTAATGGGGAATGGAGAGCAGGTGAGTAGAGCCAGAAACTAGGGCAAATGGCAAGGCCCAAGCTGGAATTGGATTCAGTAAGAAAACATAAACAAGACAGAGCTGTGACACTGAGCGTTAAATTAACATTTGGAAGATGGTCCTTCAAACACTATACTTTTTACTTGAACACAGCTGTGTTGGTGTCTATCTCCTCTGAAGTGTGGAGGACTGTAGCTGCAGATCATGACATGCAAGAAAAGCTGCCACTGGCTATATATTTCTATTTCAGAAACTTAAATAGCCTCCAAATGGAATCCTTGTTTGATTTGCATGATTACCATATGGGCCTGCAGTGATTAATCAGTTGCCTGTGGCATGAAATATCTCCGGAGAACAATAGCACTTACCATTTTGTTATGGAAGGTTTGATTTGTTTATATTTAGTGTGAGCATTTGTCAATATGTAAAACACAAAAACTTAAATATGACAAATATATACATCATCGATCTTTGCTTTTAAAAGGGAAGAAGGAGAACATGTCCAATAAACAAGTCTGCTTCTCCTGCTATAAAGTCCAACTACATTTACAAAGTCTAACAGAAAACAACTGTAGGTGAGCAATTTAAAAGGATTACACATAAGCAAATATGATCCTCCAGTGGTATTTAATCCTTGTATACGGTGTTGGAATTATTATACACTCCCTTTACGTTATCAAAGAAATCAAACAAAGTCATGGACCTGTCATATCTTTGTGGGTGAATGAAATAATGAGCCGCCACTGCTGAGTCATTGCAGTGTGCTGTAAGATTTGCTTGTTAGCATTCCAATTGGTGCATTTGACAGAACTAGTAGCTTACCCTCCCACTCCTTTGAAAACAAAGAATAGTGAGGAACTGAGATAATAAGAGGAACAGCAAGAGGCGCCTGATGGGGGTCTCCAGTAATGGCTGCCCCACAGTGGCAGACCTAATTATGTTGTTTTCCTGTCTCTGCCACACATCATCCACTCACCTGTTGGCCTGTTATTGAGACCTTCAAACAGATGACAACATCTAGCACCTGACAGAGCACGACACCAGGCCTGGAAGAAGATGAACGGACTGACGGATGGATGGATATTTAAAGTGACCTAATTTACGAGTGAGCCAGAGTGTAGGAAATGTGTACAGAATTTTTTCTTTTTAATTTCATGCAGTCTTTGTAAAATCAGAGGTGGCTGTTGCTAGGCTAGCAAAAGTGAATGTCCTTTACGGTAGCTGGCCACTAAAACAGCCATATCCAATCCTCAAAGCAAATCGGATATGTTAGGCTGTCGATGTAAATATCTGTGTTGATAGAGTGATTTAGGAGTTAAACCAACCTTTGTTTGATCACTAACAACAATTCGTACTTCCTGTTTGAAAGCTTGGCTACCATGGATTGATATCACCTTGCACCTAACTTACCGGCTCTAGTAGTTAGTTTACAAGCAACTGTCATAGCTACGTGAGCACATGGAACCTAGTCAAAGTATGGCAGTGTTTGGTGAACCCGATTGTTTTGATGATGAGGAACGAACTATATCTGTACGAGCCAGAGTATACATACGAAGAATTAAGAGAGACCACCCAGTTATGTAGCGTGTCCATCAGCATGTCCATGTCCAATCCTGAAGCTCGGAGCCAGAGTTTCGTTCTTTCTGGATCTTTCACTGGAAAATAGTGAAACCTTTTCTGTTTATTGTTACAATTGCTATATGCACACTGAGTTACCATGTTGCCACATCGTTGGTTTTCAATCCACTATACCAAAGGTAGCATTAGGTACATAAGCTATATTAGCTACGTCTCTCGATTCACAGATACTTTCTAAACAAGTAGTGCCCAGCACAACAAACCTTGCTTGCCTTGCACACATTTGACCTGATTTGCCCCATCTCTTATCATTGCAAAAACACATTTTTGGTGACTGTGACCTTAATCTTTGACCTACCTTCACCAAAATTTATTGGGATCTATTCTCGACCCCCTTGCATATTTCATGGAAATTGGCGCAGTAATTTTTGCATAAACCTACTCACAAACAAACAACCAAACAGACAGACGAACTGACCAACACACAAACTGACTCAAAAACAATACCCCTCTCCAAAATCGGGGGGCGGGGTAAAAATTGTAGATGAGTGAAATCAACATTGAAATCACTTACCAAAGGTCCACCAGTACACAGTGTCCACATTGCCTCATGTAGACACACATGCATGCACATATATACTTACTTAACCTTTAAATATTTAAAGCAAGAAAATGTGCCCATTTGACTCCCGAATGATGCATATTTCCCTCATCTATTCATAAACTGTGTTTCAATGTGAAATATGTGGAGTGGGTTCTGACAATATGAGGAGCTAGGAGAATAGAATGAATTAATCATGTTGAGTCTCTTTACACATTAGGTGGGAATTGAGGAAAAAAGCAGCTGCACTACCTTCCTGTTGATGTATACCCTGAACAATCATCCGGTAAAATTAATTATCCATGATCCGGATTTTGGTATTGTTGGCTTTTACACTCTCATCATAAGATGTCAGCTTAGTCAGCCAACTCAGAGATCTTCCTCCACCAAGTCCTCCTGCATACAGCGCTGTGTTGGCAGAACAGCTTATTCATCAAATGCTACATGAGCAGGGAAAGCAGTAATGCAAGTGTTTGCAGTGTCTTGAAATGAAGCCAACAGCACTGACAGCATAAATAGATGACCTTAGTGTAAAGGGTGTGGATATACAGTACAGTGGTGTTGAATACATTATTGTCTTGTGTAGGACTCTAACTTAAGCCAGGCTTGCCAAAAAACAAAATAAATATCTAGAGTTAACTGTAACACTGTCACTGGTTTTGCTTCCTGTCGTACCAAACAGGAAAGAACTTTTGGTAATTACCTGTTTAACACATGCAGAGGCAGCCACAGGTGCACTGCATCTGTCCACTTTCCTGTTGACCTCTTTTAAGGAAAGAAGAGTCTCAGCACGTACAGAGTGTCTCCAGGCTGCTGCATCTGGGGGAGATGGAGGAAAATACAGAATACTGAGTTTGTTAAACAGTGGAGTCTGGAGCCTGTAAGGACAGAGCAAAACCTGCTTATTTTGTTCAGGTCTTCTAATCTACCTACTCTTGTGTAAACAGAAGAAACTCCTGGACAGACTGAGCACATCTTGACCTTCCAGATCTCCTTTTATCAACAATTGTCAGTCTGCCAAGGGCTGTGTGGCTCTTACATATTCCAGCAAATCCTCCACTTAGGTGGTTATTTTGAATGTTGACAGTTTAGGACAGTTACTGCCCCCAGTACAGCTCTCATTCCCTCTGTCATCCATTTTACCTCCCCCTCATCTCTACTTTCATAGCCATCTATACTCAGAGAGTGTAAAGAGGGCAACCATCCCTACTCCTCCTCAGACTGTCTAACGAGATCCTCTATCTCTGACACCCAGCTCTGTCACCCAGAACAAAGCCTCTTCTCAGACAGAAAGGCAGGCAGACTGACGGCTCCACAGAGGCTGGATGGAGAGAAGAGAGTGAGCCAGTAGAGGAGGTGGTGAGGCGTCTATGCCAGAGGGATTCATTTTGTGCCCTGACAGGTCATTGTTTTTTTCCAGGTGGGCAGATGCATTTTCTACCATTTGAGGCTCAGCTCCATCAAGTACTGAAAAAACAGACTGTTGTTTTAGTAGTATGTGATAGGTCATCTCTGGAGTGTGCTTTAATTTAACATGTCAGTTGATGTGAGGTCACCCATCCTTTATAAACCTAAATGAGAATCCCTGTAATTCATGGATCATGAGCCTCTGTCATTCAACAGTAGCCTATATGTACCAAACAGAAAAGCAGAGTGGAGGAAAAATAATTTTTCAGAAACATTTTATGTGACTAGTTATTCCCAAAAAACAGAACAAAAAAAATTTATGAGGCATTAACATGGCAACAATAGAATTAGTACTTATCACTGATTTCAGACTTATGCATTTTTATCTGTTTCCACAGCTGAGGGGTTTATACTCATATGAGCATATACCAGATGGGCATAGAATTAGTCCACAATATGACTCGAGGGCTTTTCATTTCATGCCAGCCTCCTTCCTTCATCAGCTGCTCATTCTACCATACTTATCCCTTCTTTTCAATCAAACCAAACTCTAAACATGATTGTTGTAAAGCCTTATATGGGGATGTGGCCAATACATTGCTGCTTTGATGCTAATTCATGGTATAAAAGACTGAACTGAAGCCAGGTGACAGAAACCAAGAGTAGGATGAAATTAATGTGTCACCCAAGTTAAGGCATCTGTTTCCTGCATCAATACTCTGTTTAATGGGACAACAACTTCAATTAATTCATCTTTAACACCACTTCTATGCTTCCCAAAAAAGAATTAATTGATGTTTTCTGTGCAACATGTGGCAAGCAATGGAACCTGAAGAAAAATTAGAGCCGAGGACTCAGTTTAAGTATATCAAGGTCAGTCAGAACAAAAATGTGAACATTAGGAAAAAGGAAATGGTACCCACAACCATTTATGAAACAGAAAATTTCCATGGTTACTGACCATAACACTGTATCTCTATGAAGTCACCTGTAATTCAGCATTTATATAACTCATCATAACCTTCCCTTTGTGACGTCCAGGATCCAGTTTGTGTCCAAGAAAATAAATTATATTTTGTATACGATTCATCATGTTAACTGTAGCTAACACACTCTGGAGCATGAACTTATTAATTATGAAGACCAAAAAGTTTAGGGTTTGTTTCAATTGGGTTAAATTATCAAACCTCTTTAATCTCTTTGATTTCCTCCACATGTCTGTCTTACACATAAAATACACATCAAAATCTTACCAAATGTTTTTTTTTTTATTTATTATTTCTAGTCAAACTGTCTAATCACACATAAAATAAGACACACTCAGCTAAAGAGTAACTTTTTTGTGAGACATAAGAACTTAGTTTTAAACAATAACTCTTGAAAATATTATTTCAAGAAGTCTTACCAAGATATGTTTCGCTTGTTCCATTGTTCCAAGCATAAATAAATGTTGAATTAAGCAAAAAAAAAAAACAAAAAAAAAATTAATGTAAAAAAATCTTCCAATGGAACAAATTAAAATGATCTTGGTAATATTTCTTGAAATGAGATTTTCAAGTTCTATAGTCAATAAATGACTCTTTAAGTCAGTGTCTTGCTTTAAATATGAAGAGATATTTTGACTAGAAATGAGAAAGATGCACATGGTAAGATTTTTGTAGTGTATTTCTGCCACTAGCACAGTGGTAACATTTTATAGCACTGCACCTGATTTGGGCTTTTGAATCCCAAAATGCATCTAATTTATTATTGGTAGTATCTTGTTTGAATATTTGCACGCAAAAAAAACAAGTATGAGAGAAATTGTAGATAAGCAGATATTTTCTTTGCCCCAGTACACGCCATGTTTTTTTTCTTCACAGGTGTGCATTCAGTGCATGAATAATGGGAGTAAGGACACTTTGATTGCTCCAATTTTGTCCAAGGTAACTCATTTGTGGTAAATTAGTTGATGTCACTGCTTTACAAGGCTGCTCTTAAGTTCAGTCAGACCTACTGAACCTGTGAGTTACCTCCATATAAAACACCTAAAATCCTACTAATGTAACTTACATTGCTCTGTCTGTGTTGACAGTGTGTTGCAGAAGAGTCTCAGGCAATTTGCGCAAATCAGGCATTTAGATGTCATGGCCTGCCAACCCCATCTTTAGAAGAAAAGTCTAATGGTGGTGGCTTTGGCATGCAGCCAGGAATCTATCATCAAGACCACAGTCTGTTCACAGTTAGTGGCAATGCATGTAGGAAAATGTATTTTACATAATGCATATTAAAGTTTATGTAAAAATAATAACAAAAACATAATAACCTATAAATGCACTCGGAAAGCGCAGATTTTTATCAATTCTTCATTGTGTCAGTATCAACCCCCCCCACACACACACACACACACACTTACACACGTCCACTGATCACCACCAAAATGTAATCAATTAATCAAAAAACAAGCCATTATGATAACATCACTGGGAAAACAAGGCCATGACATACAGCTTCATCATCCCTGGCACTGGAATTTAATGAATATGAATCATGTTCAATTAAAGAAATTTGTGGGCTTCAAAAACACAAAGCATCCTGCCTCTGTTGTGAGACTTGACGCAAAAAATCTTCCTGCAGCATTGAATGGGACGATGTTAAAATAATAAGACAATACTGCCCTCCTCTGTTTATAAGTATCATTGCATTTAAAAGTGGAAAAGGCAAAGCTCAACAAAACCGGAGCTACAACTTAAAGGTACAATGTCTAGAAGTTTCCTCAGTGTTCTGTCCAGTAATCACTCTAATTACTGATTAAAATTGAAATAAATAGTCCCCAATCAGTCAAAATATAATATTGGTCAACTACCTTTAACCTATAAAAACCCGTTTAAATATAAATAGCATATCGCACACCACACTGGGTGAGCTTTCGTATTTCACCCTATATTTTGTATCTCAGGTAGGGCATGACTGACTAATAAAACGTTTGACAATAACAACAAAGACTAGAATTGGAATTATAATGATTACAAACAAATATGTGACTTATTAGATAAGAAATTATACAATTTTGTTTTCGCTGAAGGCGTATATATATTTTATTATATCATACTTACCACCTAAAAGGCTGTACTCAGGACGAAGCTACAAAAATTTGTCCAATCAGGAACTGTTACGAACCAGCTGTTGTATTGCTACCCTCCAGCCAATCAGCGCCTTTCTTGAACTTTTTTCTAACCAATTATATTCCACAACATTCAGAGGTCAACAGGCAGAAAAGTGGATGTGTATGTTTTGTTGTTTTATCTGTACATAGCTTTACTGCGGTAATACATCCATGCTGTAGTGAGGTATAAAATCTGTTTGCTGCTTTTTATATTATATTATTCCTTGTAGTAAAGGGAAGTTCTGTGGGTGTTTTATACTACTTGTCAGTCAGCGTTCATGTCGGAAGTTGGTTAACGCAGCGGAAATTTTAGGCTTCCAGCTGTCATGTTGACAGCCGGCCGCCGTCTCTCCTCCCTGTGGTGAGGCGTTACATGGAGCCTTTTATGACTGGAAGATGGAGGATTTCACCTGTGACTATCATGGCTGCTGTGACGGTGTGGCGTTACACCAGCACCCGTGTCCTCGGAGGATGGGGTCCGTTGCTGTGTGTCCTGCTCGGCTCTCTGGTGGCCCTGTTAATACCCCTGGTGGGGGTGGAAGACGAATGTTGCGCTGCTCTGAAGGGCATTGCTCAAATACGCTGCCAGCTGTGGGGAAACTCTCATCAAACTCCAGCTGTTCAGTCCACCAGCCTCACTGTCCCCTTCACTGCTCTTGATGTCCTACCACAGAGAGCCAAACCCAACAAAGGTATTAATAGGACGAGGTCTTCTGACCTATATAATCTACTGTTTTATTCAGATACACACAGTTAAAGTAAAAGATTTCACTCTTTGTGACAAGTATTACTCATCTTATTGCCAAAGTTTGTTACCAAAACTAGAAATTGAGCAGGAAATGTGGGTATAAAAATCATGTTATCAAAATATGATCCCCTAACATTCAAAATGGTCATTAAAAGGATTAAAAATTTGCCCACTATTGTGCCCTTGCATAATCCCTTAACAAACAAGTCTGTGTTGACTTTGGGCAAAGTAAGATAAGGAACTAGCCATGACGCACACCAAAAAGGTTCAAGATATTTTTCTCTCCTGGAATAAAAAAGACTTTATGATAATTTTCTATATATTCACTATGAGCTTTCTTTTCTGTTGGAGTTGACTGTGTCTTTTCTCATCTACAGAGATGGTGATTGAAGCCAAAGCAGCACTACAGCAGGCTCTGGAAATGAAGAAATTGGGGAAAAGGGAGAAGGCCCATAAGCTACTGGTGCATGCACTCAGTATGAATCCAGACTTTGTGGATGCCCTGACTGAGCTGGGGACTATTTTGGAAGAGGAGAAGGATGTAATTCAGGCCGACCACCTCTACACCAAAGCCTTGGCCATTTCACCATGCAATGAGCGGGCACTGATCAGCCGTGATCGAACTCTTCCCTTGGTGGAGGAGATTGACCAGCGTCACTTTGGCATCATTGACAGTAAAGTGCGCAGGCTAATGTCCATTCCAAAAGGTAACTCGGCTCTCAGACGAGTGATGGAGGAAACTTACTACCACCACATCTACCACACAGTGGCCATTGAAGGAAGTACACTCACATTATCTGAGATCAGACATATCATTGAGACACGCTACGCTGTCCCCGGGAAGAGTCTCCAGGAGCAGAATGAAGCCATTGGTGTAGATGCTGCAATGAAGTACATAAACACCACACTGTTGTCTAGAACGGGAGCCATTACAGTCAATGACATCCTGGAGATCCACCGCCGTGTGCTTGGTTATGTGGACCCTGTAGAGGGAGGGAGACTACGCACCAACCAAGTCTTTGTAGGACACCATATCCCACCCCACCCACAGGACCTGGAAAAACATATGCAAGAACTGGTTCAGTGGCTCAACTCTGAGGAGGCCCTCCAGCTGCATCCTGTGGAGTATGCAGCCCTTGCCCACTACAAACTAGTGTATGTACACCCATTTGTAGATGGCAATGGACGCACATCACGACTGCTAATGAATCTAGTGCTCATGCAAGCCCGATACCCACCAATTACTATTCGAAAAGAACAAAGAGCTGAATATTATGCAGCTCTGGACACTGCAAATGAAGGTGATGTTCGACCTTTCATTCGATTTATAGCCAAATGCACAGAGATCACTTTGGACACACTGTTAATTTCAACAACAGAGCATGCTGTCGGGCTACCAGCAGCCAGCAAGCATCCTGCCTGCCCAGAGTGCAAACAGACCATTCCAGTCCACAACTGATATAGACTTAAGATGTAGAGTAGCCATGATATTGTGCAGAATTGGTTTTTACACTGGTTACATCAGTGTAAAACTGTGTATCAGTTGACGCCTGTTGTCCCATGGACACATTTGTGACACTGTGGGTTTTTTACATGGTTTCACTCTGCCAAATAATTAATTAGTCCAAGTCTGATTTTTGCTGCATGGGTTTGATGTTTTAAAAAAAAACATATTTAGTTAAGTTATGGTAAGGTATTTCAGTTGCTATCTTAACTTTGACTACTGGTGATGTGAAATGCACAAAAATTTTCATGTTGTTTAACTTGAAATACTTCAGTGATTTCCACTGACATTGTGTAGTGGTTGTGGACATTTCATTGTCTTTGGGGTAAAGATTTCTCACAACACAGTTGAGCACTTTTATGTATTTGATTATTTATTTTATTTTAAAATAAAACTGTCTGATTAACCTTCAAGACTGTGATAATAGGTTGAATGGTTGACTTTAAACAAGCTTTAGACCAGAAAAAAGGAATAAAATGCTTTTTTTTCAGGATAAAAAGGAAAGAAACAAGCAGGAAATGAATACGCAGTTAAACAAAATACCCATGTAACATTTACTTCTACATCAAACTGAAAACAGTGATTATAGAAATGATACAAAACAGCAATACACACAATTACACATTTATTTTTAGTATTGGACATAAAACTAAAGATGACTTCTGGAGACCAACATGTGTATCTTCTAGGTTTAGGCCACTGTGGTGATAGCAATACATATAGCTTGTATTCCATGTTTTGAAAACTTACAAATTTGTTACAAACTATGGTAACTTATTTTTTAACTTACAACACTGAATATCTCATACACAAACAGAATATTCTTTATCCAAATGGGCCAACTGGACAGAAACCATACCATCCACATGAATCTGGTACATGGGAAAGAAGAAATGGAGAAAACCTGCATAGACTGTTATGTACTGAACAAACTGCAAATCTAAATCAGTATAGATGGAAAAATTCTCATTTTCCACAACACTTCAGAACTATTGGCTGTGATTCAGTAATTACCCCCACAAACAGAACATTATGGGTTTTTTTCCTCCCTTAAATTCACACTTTATTTTATGAATTATTCAGGTCTTGAGTTTGACTTCCAGTTAAAGGTGAAAACTTTTACAAACTTAGACACTCCCAAATGCCACACATTTCAGTTTTATAGCATTCTGTGCCTTCTTTTTGATAAGTATCTTCTTTACCCATTTGATATTTAATACAAAAAAACTGAAAGACATGCCACATGGACAATGAGAATAAAATTATTACATGATTTACTTAAAGCAGTCTCATAAAGTCTGTAATTTAACCTTAAGCATGAACAGCATTACACTATGGGCAGTTTTTAAACATAGAGCTAACAAATAATTTGCTGGCAGGTCAATAACATAAAACTGATCAGAACTCAGATGGGATTGTGTAAAAATATGGATTAGTTGCAGGTTACAGCCAGGTCTAGTTCTGTCTAGCGTTCTTAGAAAAGTCTGCAGAGGTCAAAATAAGTTACACAACTGAAAACCTAGGCTTCCCTAAAACATCTGGATATTTTTTCATCACTGTAGCACAACCAATTTATCTACACACGCACACATACTCGCACACACCAACTATAATACACCACATCTGTAGTCAAACATTTGCATATACCATTTTAAACAACATTCACAAGTTTGGCTGTTTTCAATATTTAAAAAAATACTCTCCCAAATGCTTCTGTCACATCCCTTTCACGTTACACAACAAAAGACAATTTTAGTTACAGTATATTTACACACAAATATGATACACCCCCCCACCCTAAAAATTAGCCTGCTGTGTGAACAACCATCACACAAACTCAACAATAACAATCATATCACATTGGGGTAAAGTCACCATGACGTTGCTTGAGAACGGTTTTGGATGGAGGGCAGGTGCTTGGCAATTAAGGCAATCTTGCAGAGTGGATGATGAAGAGGAGGATGACCAAGACTTAGATTAAAGGGAATTCAGGTGATCAATTACAGAAACATACTATTTTCTAAGGACACGTGATGGCTTTCAGTATGAAGACGGTCAAAGAATTTTCAGTCATCTTCTCACTTATTGAGAAGCATCCTGGCAAAGTCTGAATTTGACAGAGGTTTCGTGTCTCCTGCTGCGTTCACTGCTGAACCTGCTGTTGCTGGTGAGGGCTGAGCCGCTGTCCCATTCTCCACTTTGTTTGCTGTCCCACTTTGTCGATTCAGAGAGCGGGGGAGTAATGCCAGCTGGGTGCGTCCTCTACCTCTCCTAGAAATAAAATAATATGAAGAATTTAAGAAAATTCTACTTGTTTTTGTCCTCATCCTAATGTGTTGTGCTGGATTATACATTGAGGCGTCGGTATACTTACGTTCCATGAACCTGACGAGGCATCATGTCCATCATAGGCCGACTCGAACCAGGGTTTTCCATCATGTTTCTGCGAGGAGGGTTACTAATGGCAACAGAGATTTTGTTGCCTTCTACATCCATACCATCCATCTTCAGTACTGCCTGAGAGGCCTGGGTTTCATCTGCAAACTCGACATATGCCAGACCCTACACAGCAACACAATAAGAGACAATTAATACAGCAGAAAGGCCAAAGAGGGCAACTTTTGCTTGACACTGTACTCCTCTTTAAACCTCACCTTGGGTTTTCCTGAGCGATATGTGACCAAACGAACTTCTCTGATAGTACCATGACTTTTGCAGATTTCCTCCAACTGCTCCTTAGTACAAGAGAACGGCAGGTCTGAGATGAAAATTTTGTGTTTCTCCATGGATGTGTTGTATTTGAACACCTGTAGGAAGATCAGTGCAAAGTGGTCACTGGGGTTGCATGTTACAATGGAAACAAGTGCACTTGCATCTGTTAATGTTCAGGTTTTACCTTAAAGTCAGGATTTTGGTTTTTGTCTACACAAGGTGACACAAACATAGGCCTCCCCGCCACCTCCTGTCTGTCGAGCTTCAGAGCTTCAGAGACGGACATTGTAGATTCAAACTGTACGTAGCAGTAGCCTTTAAATTTCCCCCTGTTGCTGAAGACAGGGCGAATCTGTTTGATGGGACCACAGGTCTCAAACACCGTCCTGAGCTTTGCCTCCGGGTCCTCCAGGGTGTACACCAGGTTGCTGATGAACACACTGCTGCTGTCATTGCGAAGCTCTGGCTTGTCATCTTTCTGCCTCTGGGCAACAGCTGTCGCTCCCTGTTGAGCCGCTTTAGCACCAGGAGGAGCTGGTTTGTAGCCAGGAGGAGCACTCCTACCAAAGAGTCCCGTTTCCGTTTCCATGTACTCTTCAACGGTCGGGTCACCATTTCCCCTGCGCCTTTTGGGAGCTTGTTCTGCTCCATACAAAAAGCAAGATTAGGAAACATTTACATAGAAATAGAACATTTTTATACAACCAAAACTATATTTACCCGAGTCCTCATTCCATTCATCATGATAATCTCCCTGTTCTGCTCTCCTCTTCTCTCCAGTTAGAATTCCCTTATGGGTTTTCTTCTGAGCCTTCTTGTCTGCTTTGACCCTCCGCCGCTGTTCTGCTCTCTCCTCCTCCTGACGAGCCTGGCTGGCCTCTTTTTCTGCCACCTAACAGATGGGCAAAACATGGTAATGTGAACTCAAAAGTAGCCAAATGATATGCCTGCTAGGTACGGTGGTGATGTGTGCCCCTACCTTCGCCCGCTGCTCATTAACCCTGTTCAGCCGAGTCTCAGTCTTCTGCACTGCTGCATCCCAGTCCTCTAGAGAACCTGAAAACAAGTGCACAAAATGTAGATGTGGACAAGTAAAAACACAATGGTTATGAATACCTGCATACCCAAAGGTCCCAATTTTTTTCTCCTCACTTTCACAAGGCAGTATTATTTTTAAACAATACATTTTATTGTTTCTCATAATTTTCCCCAAATCATTTGAAAGACTCCAGTGAATTATTTCAACATTCAGACTTATGAATTTCATATGTTTCAAGGTCCATGGAAACTATAATTCAGCAAAAGCTCCTAGTAGTTTATTTTCAATGCCTATTTTAATTCAGCCTCACCTTCTACCCTCTCAAAGGTGAGCAGGACTTCACACACATGTTCTGGGTAATCTGAGGTACACTGGACTGCTCTGTGGAGAGCCTTTCTGCAATGGAGAGCATCTCCATATGACCTGAGGACAAGGTAATGAATACAAATCTTAGCCACAGATAAAGAATAAATTATCACACAATGTATCTTTTTTTTCCTATTTTAAAAATCAATCAAGTCTTGAGTCATCAGACCTTTCAAGGTTGTAGTACTCCAGCCACATGTTGGCATATTTAGCATTTCCTTTTGTCATAATGCTGTCCCACAGTTCTCTGGCCTTTTGCATGTTTTTGCAGTGCAGGGCCTGGTGCGATACAATAAAAAGGTTACCTTCAAATTTAACATTATATAATATTTGTTCGCAAGATGCTCATGTATTGTGATTCTTTCAAAACACAAGGGGGATGAAGTGGTTACCATAGTAACAATGCCCACCTCTATCTTTGCCCAGATCTGCATTATGATACAGGAGGGATCTCCACTTTCACCAAACCCTACGAAAAAATATTAAAACCAAATTAGCACCAAAATACCGTGTAATGCCAAAAACCCCTGTTGTCAATTTGACATACTTTCTTCAACGTCTTGTTTCATGTAGTCCAGAGATCGAGAAAATGCTCCCCGTAACTCCTCCAACTCTTTAGTGGATTCTGCAAAACAGCAGGCAACAATTTGTTTTTGTAACAGTTTCACCACAAAAAGATAAATTTGTTGTACATGTTGTGTCCTTCTCACCTTTACTGAAATCCACACGTCTCCTCAAATAGTCAAGGTAAGCCTGCCAAATTTCCACATAATCTGTAGCTTGAATGAAACCTGCATTCAATGCTTTTTCAAAAACATCTGCAAGGAATACACAGAAAGGACATTAAGATCTAAGATAATTGTATAAAGTTTGCTGCTACTTAAAAGCATAAGTAGCGGTAAGCGATATTTATTATTTGTACCAATACATATAATTTTCTGTTTATAAATCAAAACTACATAGACATTACGTCTTTAAAAAGTAAATCACATTATTAACTGTACAATCTTTTGAATATTAAACAACTCAAAAATGTAAGTGCAACAAACAGCCTCTTGCCTGAGACAGTTTGATGATCAGACCCATGTCTCTCCAGCGCCAATAGGTAACTCTTCCACAGTCCCATTGTCCAGGGACAATTCCTCACTGCACGGTCATGTGTAGACAGGACCAAGTCTTTGATTTTCAGTTGACGGTCCTGAAAACCCAAGAGAAAACAGACATAAACAGGGTCAGCACAGCTTCACATTAAAGTCAGATCACTGGACCAACTTATTTTTCAATGTGCAAATTTCCCTTCCTACTGAGTATCAGCATTCTTTTGTTGCTCATATGTGCTGCTGTAACACTGACAACATACCATGTGTACAGCTGAAATTACAGAAGTCACTGTACACGTTGTTCACTGATGCACCACTGAGTGACCAAAATACTTTAAACACCATTTCTGACATGGAGAACAACAACATGCACTACATCACAGCAATACCCTGGACTCACCAGGTATGTAGTATATTTTGCCCACATGTCAGGCACCAAGCAGTTCTCTGCTAAAGTACGCTCAAAAATTATCTGAATTCGCGCTGGGTCACCCTCCTTTAGCTCACAGTCAATGTAAGCTTGATACTCTGCCAGTTTAGGAGGTTCAGCCACCAACTACAGCAGATGTTAAAAAGAGAAAAGAACCAAGTTAGATATCATGCATTTAACAAATGCCACTTCAACTTACAAGTCTCTTACCAATGATTCTTCAAAAGCTTTGCACTTTTCCATCTGCTGCAAAGCCTTTTTGTACTGATGCTTCACTGTCTCTGACACACCCTTTTCAGACCACTCCTCATACTCTGCAAATGTTGCTTCCATGTCTAAATGAAAATAGAGTACAGTTTTATTACCCTAACATTTTCATGATGAACATTATTTTCAGAAAATATCAAATATTTTTGTCTTAGGTGTATTTGTTTAAGTTATGCAAAACAGACCATAACAACAGTTTAACAAGTTAGAAAAGTAACAAATGGTTATAAATGTGACAGAAAATCTTCTGGTGTCTGTTCAGTGGAGTCAAAAATCTGGCTACTTTGAGCCCAGTTCTACTTTAACAGTAAACAATCAGGGGCTATTGAAAATGGGGCTGGGTTTCTAGAGCAGTACACCATTTCATAATAAATAAATGTAATGGACTAAATGTACTCTACAAGTCTGCTTTATCCTTATAAACAGGATAACTCACAATCTTCCGTGTGGGCTACATGTAACAGCTAAGAATCCTGCCTATAGTACAGTAAGAATCTGAAAAGAATATTGTCACCCATTAAAGGCACAGCCAGCTGGCGGCGGAACAGTGTATGGATGCGCTCAAGCTGAGTGTTTAACAGCTCCTGCTCCTCATGACTGGGAATCCTGCCAGGGGGAGGCTGAGAAGATGGGCATGAGAGAAAATGGTGGAAATTTTCAGCAAACCCATGTATGTTAAAAACAAATCAGATCTCTTTTATTAAATAAAACAAACCTGCACTGTAGACAGAATTGCGTTTTCAAACTCCCTGTATGCCTCCCACAACGTCTGGCCCTTGGTCATGTGAAGTCCTACATTCATCACTGCCCGCTCAAAGATCGCCCTCACCTTGTCAATCCCTCCTGGTGAGCCCATTCCACCAATTGAATACTGAGCATATTCAAGCCAGATATCTGGGCCTATAAGTAAAAAGGATCAATTAAATCATAAAGATATAAAAAAAATAGTAAGGACATGTCACATCATACCAACGGTGTTGTGATACACTCACACAGGTAGTCTTTCACAGCCCTCTCAAAAAGTTCATAGACTTTCTCCCGGTTTGGTTCCTCTTCTGTCAGACGGATCTCATCCTTAAGCCAGTCGAGCCAGATCTCTGCAGGATTAATTGCAATACAATTTCAGATCCACAAATAATATAGTACAGACTCATCTGACGCCAAAGAAAATGATAGCGAACACCAACCCTCAGTGAGCGGGAAAAGTTCACTCATTTTTTGTCTTGCTTTTCGCAGACGGAAAAGCTCGCCTTCTTGCTTTAGTAGTTTGATGAGATCCACATGACAGTTGTAGTCAAAAGCATTGATTGACAGCTGGAAATCACAGAAAGACCAATTGATAAGATATACAAGGCTGAAACTACTGAACTGGACAGGTAACTAAGTCAAGTGTAATTCAGTCTTCCTTTCTACTTATCTACGAGATAAAAACTTCAAGTTGAACTGAAATAAAATGTAATAAAAGAAAGTATATAAACAACACATTAAAGAGAGCATTCAAAATAATAAAAAAGCAAATTATAATTGACCATCAAAGTAACATTCACTCGTATAAAGGAAAAGTCGAGTCAATTTTCTGTAAAGGACATTTTAAAATTTGAAAATAGCATAACGTTTATACGTAACAACATTTTAAAGCTATTTTGGCTCTGAACGCACTTACAAGACAACTACAACTCTGGCATAACTCAAGTCAACAGTTTGCAAAATAATATAGACTCGTGAATAGATTAGTTTTATAATAAGGCTAGTGTATGCCAGTGTCTATTAGATATACCCGATGAGCTAACACGTCAAAGTTAGTTCAAAAACTTTCTTCCTCAGCCGTTGATGTGTACCAGGAAAATGTTATCATTCAGCTCCATTAATTGTGCATTAGATAATTAATAACAATAATAAAGATAATATGCCATGGTATAGTTACACTATGAATCTAAAATAATTAGAAATTTTATATTTCCACACCCCCAAAACAAATAATAATTCGCCCGAATAGGTTTATTCTGTAGTTTAGGTGCAATATGTGATGAAAATGCGCGCGTGCACTGAAGACGCCGTTAGCATGTCAGCTAATGATGACAGCTATGTAAATGGCGACGTATCAAACACGTCAATTTATTTGTTATGAATTAAAGTTGCTCAAGTGACCATGTTTTCATTTCCACTAGCCATTATGACACAGCAGCTCAGAATGCGAACCGGGCTGTCTTGTAGCTGCTGACTGTTTACCGTCCATTCATTCTCGTTAGCTCGTTTGCTAACATTGCTTAACATTAAACGAAGCCTGGCTTGCTTGTTGCTAATTACCTGCTCCTCCAGCCGCTGGATTTCGGCCTCATTTTCTTTTTCATCTTCCGACGAATCGTCCTCCTCCTCGTCGGAATTTTCTACCCCCATGCCCTCCTCTTCCGATTCCATCTCCCTCTCCTCCATCTCTGCATCTTCCTCTTCCATATCTTGCAACTGCGTTTGCTCTGCGCTGCTTGACGCTGCCATGTTGGAAAGGCTGCTTGTCTGCCTGGTAACAAACCCACGAGCCAGCCAAGCAGCGCCGTGAAAGGTGGAGCCAGTGGGCGCACGGCGGAGGACAGGACGGGGATAGGCCGCTAGAGGGCGCGACATTCACGGAGAAGCCTTATTTATCCTTCGCTTCCTGTCTTGTTTGTTTTCTGTCTGTTGGTTTGAACATGGCGGCCGTGTCATTACGGAGATCCGCGTCCTCGCTGTTGTTTACCAGAAGGTTATATGGCCCACAGCTTAGTGGCGCCTCCTCATACCACAAAAAGGTAACAAAACTTCAAGTATTTTACACGTCGCAGCCACGTTTATAGGCAAATTACGTCACCTAAGTTGTATTGGCACATATACGCGTGCGCCGCTGATGTCCTCCTAACAATAAAGTTAATTAGTTTTAACATGTGAATCAAAATGACAAAACAGTGCGTTGTTTCCGTGTCTGTTCTTTGTCTAAAGGTGGTGGACCACTACGAAAACCCAAGAAATGTGGGCTCTCTAGATAAAAACGCAAAGAACGTGGGGACTGGCTTGGTGGGAGCTCCAGCCTGTGGTGATGTTATGAAACTCCAGGTAAGGAGGTCAGAGACACGGATACACACCAAGTCCACAGTCTGTTTATCTCCATCTGTTATTCTTAATCTACCAGATTGAGGTGGATGAAGAGGGAAAAATCATTGATGCAAAATTCAAGACATTTGGCTGCGGTTCCGCCATCGCCTCGAGTTCTTTAGCAACTGAGTGGGTGAAAGGGAAATCGGTGAGTTGGTGTTATGGTAATAAATAAATACAAAAAAATAATAATAATTTACAAATTCCATGTGCATTTATGAGTAATCATCTGGTTATGTTACTTCTCTTCGACAGGTGGATGAAGCTCTGAAGATTAAGAACACGGACATTGCCAAAGAACTGTGCCTTCCTCCAGTCAAACTTCACTGTTCTAGTAAGTTCAGCAACAAAATGAAAGTTTATCTTATCCAGTAAATTAAAGTAATGAAGATGATGCCATAGAAATCCACCTGCAAGTGTCTAGAATTTAGATACAATTGTGTTTTTTGACTGCTTAGAGACTGTCAAAATTATTGGAACAGATTTTTTAATGGAGCATTAAAATATCAATAAAATTAGAAAAGCACAAAGAGAGTGTAGACTCCCCCAAGGCAGACCATCCCCCCTTAAGCGACCTAAATGGCAATAAGTTTAACTTTCCACTGCCCACCCACTGATCACAACCAAGATGTAATCACTTGTTTGTCATACCAGCATTAACATTTCTGGAAAATTTCATCTAAATCTGTACATGACTTTTTGCTGTCAAACAGACAAACCCTGGTGAAAACATAACTCAACTGTTCCTTGGCTGAGTAATGAATGGAATATCAAAGGCATCATCATGATCTAGAAACTAATAAACTATAGAATAGACCCATTATAAAGAGAATGAGGCCATTGTCCCTTTTTCTGATCATTAAGTAATTGTTAAAGTTAAAAGTGAGTAAATTTAGATTTTTTTTTTATGCTCAAAGCAAAGATCTGCATGTTTTATGAACATTATAAAATAAAATCCTTCTTTTGAAGCAAAAAAGATAAAACTGAACATATTCAGTTCTAATAGATGTTTTAATAAATTTGGTCACAGCATTATATAACCTGGGGGACTGACAAATTTGCAGATGCTCGCTTTTCATATTAGTCAAGCTTTACAGTGACATATCATGCTTTGTTTGGAAATCTTTGTATCATGTTTGCCATATCAATATGTCACTTTGTTATTGAGATCACATTGATGCACTGAACAAAATACCCTTATTCTTTTTTTTTCAGTGCTTGCAGAAGATGCCATAAAAGCAGCGCTGTCAGACTACAGACTAAAACAGGACAAGAAGTAGACGTGTATTGGTGTTGACATGTAACTTACTGATGCCTCACCTCCAGCCCTGTAACATATGATGGCAGCGCTGCATGGAAAACTGATTACCAGAATACTTCATTAGATCTTGCACAGCTTTAAGAGTTGTAATCTTTTTAAATATCTTCATCTAAGTAGGGGTATGTGCATGGTAATTAAGTCTCTACTTGTTTTTCCTATAACAAGTAGTTCATTCAAAGATGCTGATTTTGGAGCTTTGGATCTATAACAAGTCTGTTGAAGCATTTTTGATTGACTTTATTTTATAAAGGAGGGTAATGATGTTAAGAGTTTGGGTTTTTACGAAGGAGATGAGTAGTAAAGGAATTGCAGGTTTATATTTGTGTACATTTTTGGCATTAAGACTTTATTTTGGCTTTATTTGTACAGATTCACCAGTCAGTCATGGAGGATTCTGTATGAACAGAGCAATCAATTCTATATAAAGTAGAGCCAATATACACATATCAGCATTATAGAGAATATTGTGTGAAATTGTGGGCTTGTTGTGAACGTATTAAGAATTTAATTAATAAAGAATAAACACTTTTTCAGTGTGTCTGTGGTGTTGTCATCTGCCAGATCCTGCAGCAAGTGGAGCCACTCTCTGTTGGCGTAGGAGTATGTTCTTCAGGACGAGAAGCACTGCTGCCATTAGGAGTGCTACTAGTACACATAACACAGCCAGTAGGGCAATGACCACGGCAGAGTCCTGCTGTGTGGCTGGCCGTGGATCAGTAGTGGGCCAGGGACCTACTCCATCTGTAGAAAGCAGAGGTCCCGTCTCTTCAATGGAGGTGGAGTTTGTCTGAGGGTACTGTCCTGTCACATTGTCTTTGCACTTCTGTTCCTCATTGGGTATAGAAGTGGATTTTAAACTGGTTTGGCTTACAGATTGTGTTTTATTCAGGTATAAGCACTCCTCATAACTAAGTGACTCTAAAGCGTAATGTTCAGGTAAAATTTTAGTCTTGGGAGCAGATGTTTTTTGTGACATATTTTTAAAGCCTCTCAGTACTGGCTTCTCATCCAATGCCCTTGTGAAACCAGGTGTGGAGGCCTCCGCTGGGAGGGTTTTCATGCTTTGTTCTTGTGCCACATGGCGTGGCCTTTGATTTGGCTTCAGGAGAAGAGGACAGATAGTCATAACCGAGAGGTTTAAAAGCAGACGGTGAGCAAGGTGAACGGGTTCAGTGCAAACCAGGTCTGTAGCCATCTTGATTTGACCACTCAGCAGCCACCGGTACAGATACATAATGTCACATTCACATACCCACAGGTTGTTAGTCAGGTCCACAGATCTGAGACGTGGAAGGCTCTCGAAAGCGCTCTCAGGGACTGAACGCAGGCAGTTGCTGTTGATCTTCAACACCTGCAGGTTGACCAAGCTGGACAACGAGGGCAGGTCCAAAACAGAGATGCAGTTGGCTGAGAGGTCCAAGTGGGTTAGGGAAGTTGGGAGATTTTGAGGCAAGCTTCTGAGTTTATTGCCTTTTAGTGTGAGGACCTTCAGGTTGTTAAGGCTCTGAAGTGCCCCAGGCTGAATGGCACGGATTTGGTTGTCCTCCAGATCCAGACGGGTAAGGTTCCCTAGATGCCTCAGACCACCTGAGGTGATGTAAGTGATGCGGTTTTCTTGCAGTAGAAGAGACTCCAGACTTGGAGGCAGGCCACGAGGGAAGCGGGCAAGCAGATTATAACTGAGGCTGAGTTCCTGCAAGCCAGACAAGGGCCTGAGGAGGTGGTCCACATTGCAAAGTTGGTTTCTGGCCACAGACAGAGCTGACGTACTGAGAGGGACTGAGCCAGGAAGTGACCTGAGGCCCAGAGACTCGCATAAAACAAAAAATCCTTGACGAGGGCAGCAACAGCCAGGCGGACAGAAAGACACTGTGAAGCAGGCGAGAGGACAGATGCAGAGAACCAGTAGGACGCCACATCTGCACCAAGGCATGACTCACTGAGGACAAAACAACAAGAGACAGAGTACAAAAAAAACTGCACCAGAAACAACACAATCACTAACTTGTTTAAAAATGCTCACCATTTTTCCGATTCCTGTACTATCTGCTCCTCTGAGGGGACAGGCAGGCTTGTTTCCTCATGGCCCTTGTGGGATGCACGGTCTTTCTAAAGATAACTACCGCGGAGAATTCCAGGCAGGTGCTCATCAAAGTTTAATGGCAGCCTTAAGGTGCAAGATTACCTATTCTGGGTTCTCTTCACCACCTAAATTGATTGAGAGGTCCTATTGTTTGTCAGTGGCAGACAGTGAAAGGGATCAAAATGCTTACAGCAGGGAGATAGGTAGAGTGTGCAGAAACAGTTCAGTAACTCCTGGTGTCCCAAAACTTCCCTTAATTACTCTCCCTGAATGGGAAGTCCAAGACATTATGTTAAATCTATCAAACATGTGTCAGACACAGCGTTCCTTCATGGTTCGGCTTCTGTGTTGTCTTTCTGTTATTTGTCAAGAGGAGTGAAAGTGAAGGGGTAGTATTTTCTCGAATTATTTAGCAACTCATTGACAAAAGAGCAGGGAATTTGACCCCAGTGCAAGGCTCTGTAAGGGCTCACATTTCAAACACCACGGCTTCAGTGGCTTTTGAGCTGTTATACCATCTTTGTGTGATGTTTGACTTCTGCTTGAAGTGGTAATGGTTTTGATGATCAGATTTTATAATTTCAATTATTAATATTCAAGCCAATTTTGGTACCTTTTAAAAAAAAATTTTTTTTGAAATACGTTCATGACCTTTTCCTCATAAGACTAATTAAGACTAGGAGAGAATTCATCCACAGTGTTTGAAAATGTCAAAGATAGTCTTGGATCCACCCCATATTAAATGTTTGTCACTTATTACAAGGTTTCATGAAAATTATTTCTATAGTTTTTTCATAATCCAATTTACAACCAAACAAAGTAAAATAATAACACGTAATAAAAGAAAGTTCTCGGACATAGTGAATCTTTACACTAAATACTGTAAAACAAATGCTGTAACAAATTGTAACTTGCTATTGGAGCTGTGATGAAACAACACAACAGTATATGAGAGCAGTAAATGATCTTCACTTTAAAAGGAAAAGTTGTGAGTGTTTTTCCCATAAATCAGTGTGCAAAGATTTGTACATATAATAGACAAATACACAATACATGCAATTGTTTTGGAGCAAAGGGCTCTGTATGTATCTGGTTTACAGTTGATGAATTATTTACACCATCTTGTACAGTAGCCAGTGTAGTACAAAGGGCTCTTGTCATTTTTGGGCTCCGCTACCATCTGTAGTTCTGTTTCAGTTTCATGTTGATATCTGACAGATGATTTTAAAAAAAAAAGAACAAAAACCTTAGAGCTGGTTTTATTTTACCGTATGAATGCTGCTTTATTGCACATAGTGTGTAACAATTAAAGTTGAAGCAGTGGAGTTAAAATAATATCACAAATCTGAAATTTGGGCAATTACCTTAAAAATAGCTACCCGTGATTCCTGAGTGGAGGCCACTCAAAATTACAGATTCCAGAGTTGAACATAATGTGCATGTAGCAAGTATCCTCTTTTTTTTGACCGTCCCCTCCTTGTCTAATCCTAGGTTTCCTCTTAGGGACTCGTCTCTCATCTTCAAACTGCTTTCTCCACTGCTGTATTTTCAGTAATGACAGGAACATCTTTATCATCAGTATTTTATTAAACACAAGCAAAACAAAAATGTTCATATTGTAAACAAAAAGACCTGTCACTTACAGAGGAAGCTGTCTGGAAACAGCTGAGGATTAACAAAATGATCATGTAATCTTTACAAAATTCTGGCCCGTGAATCTTTCAAAAATGAACATTATAGTCTGAGAAAGTAATGGGATGGTGAGTTCAAGAGCTTTTTACCCATCTGCTTTATAATATGAACTGGATTTTATGTCACATCAATTCAAGTTAATATGAGACATTCAGTATTTTACTGGAGGTCAAATCAGATGACAGCAATAATACAGACAAAGTAACTCAACTCACTGTCCCATTACACATGATTTATGGGGGGAAAAAAAGATTATATTAAAACAATAACCCTATTATGTTTAATTTATTATATATAGAAGTAATATACCCAAAAAGAAAAGAAAAGCCACACCAAAGACCAAATGTAGTCTGCAAACCAGAATGTATTTTCCAGTTGATTATCAACCAAAATAATAAATATTCAGGCAAAATGATACTAAAAATCAAATACCATATAAATTATACAGCTTTCTATCTTTTATTTCCAGTTACCCAAAACATAGGCAACTACAATTTGTGTCTTTGGTGTAAGGCCTAATGAGCAAAGAGTGAAAGGAAATACAACATATGACATAAGACTGAAAATACTAAATGATGCTAAAGAAAGTAAATGTAAAGAAAGTTTTTTTTTTTCATTGAGTTTACCACTGTCAAGCTTTGCCTTATTTACAGCAGTAACAATTTTGCTCTATATGACTGACAGGCAGTCCAGCAGTGAGCATAGAGATGTTAAATTATACAGCAGGACATACAGAGGAGGTTCCTCTGTCTCGGCAGGCATACAAAGTTATACAGCAGTGGATTTATTAACACAGGAATATTCACTTTTCTTATTTCTAGTCAGTGAATAACACATAGGCTGCCCAGAGGGGAAGCTTTTTTTTGTTGTTGCAAAAACTATGTTGGATTAGTTTTGTCCACAAAATGATGGTACCTCATTTCCAGAGTGATTTGGTATTAATCAGGTTGTTAAGACTCAAAGTAAAAAGTTTAATGTTGCTCATTAGACGTTATAACAATGTCCTTACAGTAAAGACATACAGGCCACAGACTGGATACTGGCATAAAGGTCTTCATTAATTCAATACAACTGGTTTCACACAGTTTAATGTGTTCAAAGTTTCATCAAGTTTCATCAGATTTTAGCTCCTTACTTATATTTGTCTTCTTTCTTTCTTTCTTTCTTTCTTTCTTTCTTTCTTTCTTTCTTTCTTTCTTTCTTTCTTTCTTTCTTTCTTTCTTTCTTTCTTTCTTTCTTTCTTTCTTTCTTTCTTTTTTCTTTCTTTCTGTCTGTCTGTCTGTCTGTCTTTCTTTCTTTCTGTCTTTCTTTCTTTCTTTTTTTCTTTCTTTCTTTCTTTCTTTCTTTCTTTCTTTCTTTCTTTCTGTCTGTCTGTCTGTCTTTCTTTCTTTCTTTCTTTCTTTCTTTCTTTCTTTCTTTCTGTCTGTCCGTCTGTCTGTCTGTCTGTCTTTCTTTCTTTCTTTCTTTCTTTCTTTCTTTCTTTCTTTCTTTCTTTCTTTCTTTCTTTCTGTCTGTCTGTCTTTCTTTCTTTCTGTCCACTTTGGTACTCGTAGTTCATGTTTTAAGAAAGTGTAATATAAATAGTTTATTTTCTTGTAAGGGCAGAGCCTAACAGACAACATTTCTTTCTTTCTTTTTGTCTTTCTTTCTTTCTTTCTTTCTTTCTTTCTTTCTTTCTTTCTACTTTGGTATTAGTAGTTCATGTCTTCAGAAAGTCTAATATTTAATAAATTGATTTTTTCTTGTAAAGGCAGGGCCTCACAGACACATTTCTTACAGGAAATCCAAATTCTATTGATCAAAGGTTGCACTGCTTATGTGTGTGGACTAACCAGCCTGTGTGATTCTAGTTCTGTGTCATGGTTGCTTGTGTATATGTGAGGTCTGGGCAGGGGGGGAACATGCCTTAGTGGTGGGCCTTCTTCAGGTGGCAGGTGCACACAGGCTGACTGGAGCTGGTGCTGGGGCTGGATCTCTGCTGCACCTCCTCCCTGTACTTGGACTGCTCCTTGTGTCTGGGCTCCTCTCTGCGCTTCTCCACCTCCTCTGTGTCCCTGACCCTTCTGACCTCCTGGCGAGGTGATGACCTGACGTCTCGGCCCCTCTCTCCCACCAGGGCCTTGGAGGGCATGCGTAGGTTCTTAGGGGAGGACATGCTCTGAGTCTGGACCCTCTTGACGTGGTCCACAGCGTACGGCCTTTCGTGGAGATCACCCGAGTTCTTGTGTCCTGCGGTTTTATCTGCCATGTACTTCCGGGGTGGATTGGGAGGGGGTTTGTAGGCCTCCAGCTTACGTTTGTGACTCATGGCTGAAGCGCAGCAAATAATAAAGACCATGACGATGAGGAGGGAGGTCACAACTATGATGATGAGTAGATTTTCCTGCAGGAAGTCCACTACTCGGCTCAGGACAAAATCCTTCAGGCGGATCATGGTGGTGGTGATGGTATTGGTGAGGGATGGTGTGTTAGTGGTAGCCGGGATGACAGCAGGTGCACGGGTGGAAAAAGAAACAGGGAAAAGGAGCTCTAGCTCTGCATCACCACTGCCATCCATAGAAATATTGTAAAACATGGGGGTGGCATGACACACACTGCACCACAGAGAGATCAGTGTCACACAGGTGACATAAAACGCCATGTGGGACTTCATTTTCTCTTTCCCTGCAAGAATAAAATAAGTGATGTTTAATCTTGTGTATTCATGTCAAACAGAGGTATGTTCATTCCATTCGTATAAGCTTTTCTAATACTGTTGTTTCTTATCTTTGTCACATGTATAAATCTTTGTAGCGTGTAGTAAATGACATTTTCTATCTTTCGAATAACTAACAGTTGAAATGAGGTTAGATGTAACTTTTAAGTTGTTTTAGTTGGATTGTCATCATTATTATGAAGAATTGACTAGTTTATATTGAATTATTATTCCTTAGTTGAAGTTGTTCTGGGATGATGAGGTAAGGTTTGATTTGTGGAAGCTGAAAACGTCCTAGCTTTCGTGGGGTTGTTTTATTTTTTTCTTTTGTAAACTCTGTAAAATATACTGTCTCCCATAATATGAGACATTATTTTTTTGTCTTTTCTCAAGAAATGATTGTGCCAATGTGATTAATTCTAGATAAAGTGTAACTGGGGCTCTGTAGTCATAGAACCTGATGGAAGGTGATTACTGATGTGTACAAATAGGAATAAAAAGAGACATTTATTTAAAAACAGAGTTATTGCAGCTGTATGGGAAATAGTATATTAATGCTGGATGAAAAAAGACAAGACAGAAGTTTAACTAGTAATTTTTGTTTTCATTCACAGTAGATTGTTGTCTTTTTTCATTGATAATGTGGACATTTTGCTGACATGTAAAAGTAATTTTCTTTTAATACTGAATATTTCTTCTATTTTATGAATGCTATGAAATAAAGTAAACTAAATATTTATGTTTTTATAGTAGCTTCATTCATTTATTTACTTATATTTCAGTTGATTCAGTTCTTTTTTTTTTTTTTTTTTACCATTTCTTTTTCATTAATCATGATAAGCCTGGTTTCCATCTTGCCTCAGGTTCTTCTAGGTTTTCTGCCTTTCTCCATCTTGCTCCAGATCTATTTTCGCAGTAACAGAGTAGCCATTACTTATTTGGGGTGGAGACAGTGAGTTTGGTGCTGTAGGACTTATAATTTGTAAAGTAGTGGGAGGCCACCCATCCACCACACCAAAGCCAGGAGGAAGCTATATTCCACAGGCAGTACAGAGGCGTGGGAGACCTGTGGCTGTGGCCTCTATATTTACACTGGGCAGCAGCTGCTGTGCACCAGCCCACAGCAACACAGACCTGATGGAGATATTTCTGCTTCCAAGAAAACCTACATTTACTTCCAGTACATCTGACTGGATAAACTTGTCGTCCCAGTACTACTTTTCATCCAGTCTTCTTTCTCCCTGTTTCTCCTCTGGCCTTTCAGTGTCAACACAAAGATGAATTGCAACTTTTAAAGAAGAGCTCAGTCTGCTGCATTTAAAACCTTTTTAACTCTTGACTTGGTGTGTAATTATCTAGTGCTAAGACAAGCTTCTAATCATCATCATACTGTAATGAACCTGCTGCTGCTCAGATTTACACTGCACTGTGTGAAACCCCCTCCCTGTGTGGTCAACCTTACAGTATATACTCAGCCTGACCAGATGGTGGGAGGGGTCTCCATCCTTGAATGTACATATATAGGGCTGTTCTACCCCTAAAGTCCCTATAATTAGAGCCATAAATACATTTCCTGTACTTGACCAGTGGATTCAAATCACCTTCCTCTGAAGGCCAACCTAATTACAGATACTTAATTAATCCATTACATGACATTTCAGAAGTTAACTTCCTCATGTCTTATTTTTCAGCAATGGTGTTATTGATGTTGGTTAATATAACTAAATACAGACAGGCTGTTAAAAGTACATACACTGGAACATATATTTGAATAATGCATGGGTGTATGAGTGTAATGTATGATGTTTTAGATTGTATTTGTAAGCATATAGTGACTAATGTCTAATAGATCATTTCAAATGTTGAAATAATTGGTTATAATCAAGAATAGTGTAATGACTTTTATGATGTAAAATATGTTCATTAAAATGTTTTCTCTGATCTTGTCTACCTAGAAGTGGACCACAGGGAGTCCTTTCTTATTTTATGCAGACAATGGATACTCCAATGGTGGCAAAAATGTTTTACCACAGCATATAATAAAGTGACATTTTCACTAATAAATTTAAAGCCAATGTTGAGATGTTTTCATTGAATATAGCAGTCACACTCTCCCCCAAAGAGACAATGATTTCTGATTGTATTATTAGATATAATGGATATATTGTTTTTTGTTTGACAAGTGGTAATACAATTTAATTTGTAGATTGAATGAGTGAAAGAGAATACAATAAAACAGCATACAGATACTGAAACTATCCAAAAATATTCATAATATATATGACACAATTATAAGGGATTTAACATAAGTATTTTTTTTAATGCATTTTACACTACTTTAGAAATACTTGCATTAATGCACATTAATATAATATCATAATATTAATAATCTATAACCTAATAGACCAGATGGTAAATAGACTTGGTCCGATTCATGGTCCTGAAATATTTAACTGTTTTCTTCCTTAATCACAACTATTTCAAAATCTATCAATAGAAATCCATACTTACAGGACGTTTTATCTGGGGTTTATCCTCTGATCACAAGGTAGTGAAGAAGACAGAGGACAAAATGACGGAGACAGAGGGTGACGAGAGAAAAGTAAGCGTGGAGGAGAGTTTCCGAGCATCCACCCGCCCTGATGACTTAGACTGACTTCTTTTTTTTCTGAGCTCTAAAAAGCCTGCTCACTGCAAAACCATGTCCATCCCTCTATTTTCTCCTTCTCCTCCCTCTTTTTCTGCCTCCCATCCTCTTTCTTGATTCATTTAACCTTATGGGGCCCCAGTTTAAGTAGACTGAACCCTTTCCTTGTACTGTACATTTTGTGTGCACTGTCAGAACAATCACATAGAACACAATGACCTCTGGGTAATGACTCACTTCAACACTCCTCAAGAGGAGAGCATCTTTGTTTTGAGTAGAAATAATGTTTATTGAAATATTCACTGGTGAGAGTGGTTTGATTTTGTCAAACTTGTGTCATGTTAATTCCACTTAAAACTAAATGGTGCACTGTTCACTACATGAGTCCCATGTTTTAGGGAAATGAGTATTTCTGTACTTGGCAGGGCGAGTCTGAAGACTTCTCTGCCTCCCACTGAGTCCTCTCTAATTACGTCCCCTTGATTACAGCCTGTGTCTAAAGGGCATACAAGACCAGCACTGGGAGAAAGCACCCCTTTCATCCCAAAACACATGTACAGAGCGAACATATAAACTTCATGGTCTTTAAGAAGCGCTTATCTCTCAGTATATGCCTCTAAATATGTAGGAGTGTCTATTTAGGGTCATTCATACCTCCTTTCTAAATTTTATTTGGTTATTTTGACAGATGGTGTGAGATGGTAGGAATATATCTTTTGGGCCTGGGAGTCGAGTGTGAACAAGGCAGTAATTTACAAAGCTAAGGGATGTAAAAGAAACAGGTTAAGGGAATTTATGTAAGGTTTTGTGTGTGTGTGTGTGTGTGTGATTTTCAAAGGTGGTCAAAGTATTCACATTCTGTACTCAAGTAGAAGTACAGCTACTTGTGTGAAAAAATACTCTAGTAAAAGTAAAAGTACGGATTCAACTCCTTTACTGAAGTAAAAGTACACAAGTACAATTCCTCAAATGTAATAAAGTAAAAAGTAAAACTGGATTTTTTTAAAGATTAATTTCTTTATTTTTGCCATGGATGAAATAATACCTATTTGTGGTTTATTTGGTCATGGTATTCAGTTTTGTGGGTATGGACAGAACATTTAGGAAAAATCTTTTTAAAAAAAATACACAAATAGGAGATTTTTTTAAAGCATAATTATAAGTTTTAAAAAATCTAATTCGTGAGATAAAAAGTTACAATTATGTGAAAAAAATCAGGATTATGAGATTAAAAATTTCAGAATTATGAAAAAAAGTCAGACACATGAGAAAAAAAGGATGAATTCTGAGATAAAAAGTCAAAACTATGAGGTAAGAAATGTATAAGTATGAGATAAAAAGTCCAAATTATGATATAATAAGTCACAATTTCACATTTGTTTGGTTTGAAAAAGTAATGAGTCTATTCTGAGAATGTAAAGAGTATAAAGTACAGATATTTATACAAACATGTAGGGAGTAAAAGTAAAAAGTTGCCAGAGAAATAAATACTCAAGTAAAGTACAGATACCTAAAAACTGTACTTAAGTACAGTAAAGGAAGTACTTCTACTTAGTTACTTCCACCTCTGGTGATTTTCTGGTTCAGAGCAATGCTAAAATTGTTCAATCACTGCAGTATATTCAGTGTCTTTGTGAATAAATATGATATTGTTAGCTTCATAGCATAATTGCTGAAGTCAGATTTTTTTCAGTTCATAGCCAATGATAAAAAAAATCAGCAGTGTTAGAAGAGTCAAGTTGTGTAGATATCACAATTAAGTGACAATAAATTAACCTTGAACTTAGAAGTGAATTGTGCATTTTAATTTTTTTCCATTACCTTGCTTTCATTTCTACTTCTACTATTTTTACATGTATTTATTTTATTTTACATCATTAGACTTATTCTGTTTTACCCTGGGCTTTAAATCCAATTGGTAATTTTATAAACAATGACAACAAAGGACATCTATTAAATACAAGAAAACAACGGAACACTTTTTTAAATTGAGGAAAGTTGAGTAAGGAATATAAGAACGTATGCACTTCAGGTGTTTCCTGTTCAAATTGGACCTTTCAGTTTTGTTTCCGGACCAAGGAACATCAACATACAGTATAAACCCTGCTCCATTTTGCAACTATGCAGTGTTAGTCCGACCCTCATTACTATTCATGATCTCAAAAATGTATTCAGTACATTTCTTGATAAAGAGCAAGAGACACTGACTATCAGGGACACGAGAGAATATAATTCACCTAGTACATTCCCATTTGTTTGGGCAGCTCAAATGTGATCTATTATATCATTTTCACAAAAAGACTTTCTTTTACTGTTTCAAACAATGATTCACTCAAATCACTATTGACCAAAATCACTGAGTTAAACTTACAAATGATCATGTTAAAGTGAAAATAAAGTGAAAACATGACATTATGGCTAGATGGGTATCTTTCAATTACCAGTTAAATACTATATAACTAGTAACATGAAAATCAATATTGAAATTTACTATAAAGAGACTGAAATTTGGATTTTTTTTTAGACATCTATGAAGAAATGCCTAATATCAGAGCAGGATCATCATTAAGGATTGACTGATGTAAGAGGATTAGTATATTAGTCTTAATGTGAACATACCATGATACTTTTTAACTGCTTAAAAAAAATTTCCTTGGGGGTTTTCATTTATTTGACATTGACAAGTGTCTCATCATATCATCATATTCAGGAATTATTCTGATCCATCGTCCCAAGGACACTAAAGACAGTGTTGGAGCTCTGAGGACAGTAGTAGTAAATCAGTATTACATTGTCTATTATAAGCCAAGACCTTTATAACTAGTCTGAATGAGTTACAAGGCTTTCTTTCCAAGATAAATGTGAATTATAAAGAGAGACCCCAGGAGGAATAGACACTGAATCATCAGCTACTAATGGGGATCTTAATACATTAAATAAAATGAAACCACCTGAGACCCAGTAAGTAAACATTTTCACCATTTTACATTAAACAATTACTTTAATTAAAAACAGCACGATTTTTTCCAGATACATTTTTTATCTAATTTTCTTTAATATAATGTCCTTTTCAGTGGACATTTGCAATTACTTATTTTTTAAAATAAAGCTGGGAACCTCTTGTTCACTACAAATATACATCTCCACAGAACCCAATGACGTAATAGCAGCCATCCATTCCATTAGAAACTGTCTCACGGGAATAAATCAATGGACGAGCAAGAACTTTCTGAAATTAAATGAGGACAAAACTGAAATCCTGCTTGTTGGCCCAAAAGCAAAAAGAGAAATGCTAATGAATAGGATGGGTAAACTCACCGCCTGGATTAAACCAGAAGTGACAAGTCTGGGAGTCATTATTGACTCAGACCTAAACTTTAAGTCCCATTAAAAGAAAGTCACCAAAGCATCATTTTTTTTCATCTTAGAAACGTAGCAAAAGTAATAGTGATTATAATTTGAAAGAATGCTGAAACACTGGTTCATGCTTTTATCTCAAACAGACTGGATGACTATAATGTACTTTTTTATAGGCCTCCCAAAAAGCACCACAGACAGACTTCAGCTGATTCAGAACTCTGTAGCCAAGTTATTAACCAGAACTAAGAAGAGAGAGCGTATCGCTCCAGTGTTGGTTTCCTTCCACTGGCTGCTGGTGACCTATAGAACTGATTTTAAGATACTACTCCTCACTTATAAAGCTCTAAATGGGGCCGATTCACATTAAAAAATGACTGATTAATTATGTACAAACTAGAACACTGAGGTCATCAAATGCAGGGCTACTAGCGAATCCCAGAAATACTACAAAGAAAATGGGGGACGCAGCCTTCGCTCCCTATGCAGCAAAGTTATAGAATATAATTCCAAAAGATATTAGAGAAGCCAGTTCACTAAATATATTTAAAATAAGAATACATTTTTTTTTTATTATTATTTTCAGCAGCCTTTGAAAGGAATTAAAAGGGTCACAATTCATAAACCAGGAATGTGCACTGTTTTATGTTGTTTATTGTATTCCATCTTATTCTATTTTACTGAAATTGTATTAATCCATGTATGATTATTTACTATAACAATTTTGATTCACCCCTGTTTTATGCAAATCTCATTTTATATCTTGCACTTTTGAAATCTTAAAATGTATGCATAATTAAAATTTTTTTACATCATTTTCATTCTTGTACTTTTATAATATTGTGTGTAATCATAATGTAATGTATTTTAAAGTTATATTTTAATTGTCAATCACTGTGAAGCACTTTGGGATACACCTACTGTATGAAAGGTGATGTAGAAATGAAGTTTATTCTGATTATTACTGAGGACTAAAATGCATTTCTGGGTCCCAGAAAGATGTAGAGAAAAAAATACCAAATTTTAATGACCATGTTTGATTTATGCAATACAAGTGTAAAACTTTCAAGTGGGTGAATACTTATGATCGGTGTTGTATATTTTTTGAAGTTTATATTATCCGTCATGACTGCAACTTTGTTATAACTTGTCAAATACACCCTATTCTGATGCTGTTACGTAAATAAAGTTTACATTTGAGTCCAACATACAAAGGAAATGCACATACAAACATTCAATGGAAACAATACACTCCATTTTAAAAATTCTTTATTAATTTTTCTTATAATCAATGTTTGATACTTGAAGCAAGAGTAATGAACAAAAATGCAGAGCTTACCTCCACACGAGGCTTCATCCTGGTTTGTTTTGTCAAGATTTACTTTCATGTGATAATCATACGACCTCTAATATAAGGTTCTGCTTTTCTCATGGCGCATTATGGCAAGGTGCAGGGAACACAGACAAGGGGAAACATTTAAAACCCACCTCCCATACAAATACCCTCTTCAGCACAACCACAAAAAAAACAAACAAAAAAAAAAATACAGAAAATATGGTCATGTTATTTACACAGCTTTCACTCATTTGTCTAGACCTTAATTACAAACATACATCTATCCTTTCAACTGCACACTTCTCTGACCTACATTGTCCCTTTGGATTGTTATTCACTATTCCTCAAAACTTAGCTTTTGTGCCAACAGTGCTAAAATTAATCTATAGAGTGGCAGTCTGGTAGATACAGGGCAGTAGAATATAAAACAGACCCACGTTCCTGTAGCACTCTCTAGATTTCCTTCCACTATTTGAAATGACTAGCCCCTCAAATTGAGGATTGCATGTCAAAGCCAGGATGACTGCGCTTCTTGGTTTGACATCAGTTTATAATACCCGTACCGTGGTGCAAAGTTTTATGTCAGTCGCACAATGCTTCTGACAAACCCTGATCATGATGGGCTGGCAGGACTAAAGGACGTTTAAGAGTCCACTGAATACAGCGTTTGTACCAGGTATAGCACCTCAAAGTGGTTTTCAATCAATCTGGGCACCTAACAAATCTTCCTTTTTCTACATAAATCTACTCTCACAACAGTCGCCTAAAACACTTCCATGGTCATCTCTATGGCACTTTCAGGTCTTAACAGTGGTAACAAGAATTGAAGGCAAACAACAGACTGAACCATTACCCGTCTCAGCTTCCCACTGGGAAACAAATCTAAAACATGAGGGGGGAAAGAAAAGAGCTGGCTGATCCAGCAAAACAGCTCTGATTGGACAGTCCAATGGTTCCATAGCTAAACTAAACAGGGAGCGTCTCCGAAATAACAATTACAAAAAAACCAAGTAGTGGAAGTGCTAAGAGGGATATAAGCACAGCTGGAACAAGAAAAAAGGTTAAAATTAAGGAAAAATTAAGTACAAATAACCCAACTATTCAATTCATCAAAGATAGGTCTTGAACATTCTACTGCCAGTTGATTTCATTAACCCCCCCCCCCATTAGAAACAAAGCAGAATAGTCCATATTGACATTGACTTAAAAGGCCAAAGACATGAGGCACATAATTACATACTCCAGGCCTTTAAGATCAGCCATAACAGCTTCTGTAGCAAACTCCAGTTTAATCACCTGATGGTTTCAAATAGTCAAATCCATGTGCGATTACTTAGTGTCGTTTCACATCAATTCCTAATTTGTTTGCACAGATGACACAAATCAGGGGTTGGGTTATAATGGAAGAGACAGAAAATAATCCCACTAGACTTTGACTGCAAATGTGTTGAGAAATCCTGTGGATAACAGTGAGGCCGATGATGAAACCTCTTACAAAAACAAAGGAGAGGGAGCAGATGTCCTCTGCAAAAAGAGTTACTTTTTCCATGGGCAGCACAAAAACATCACAAAGGAAGCCAACCAGTGCAACTGTGCCACTACAGTAGAGCCTTGACTTTCCCCCAACATCACCAACTGCCAATAAGGTCTGTGGAATGTGTCATTTTTTCATACAGCACGTTAATATAGAAAGACTCAAAGGAATGCATGTTTACATGGAATATTGTGTCCGCTGTCAGCAGAGCATGTCAGACAGACGGGAAGTAACAAGAAAGAAAAGAAACAGAAGGAACATGATGAAGAAAAGAGTGAAAACTGCTGCTGATTTGTGCAACGTTGACAAAGAGAAGGACTTGTCCTTTAGGGCCAGAGTGTTTAATGTGAACTATTGTAGTTAAATGTGCCTTAAAACAGAATTTATTTGAGAGTAATTACATTGTTTGTTAATTTGCCAATCATAAATTTCAAGATGATTTGATTTTAAATTCATATTGAATATTTAATGAAATCCCCATTTCCTTTGCTGTCTACAGCTCTAGAATAGAATGTTTGTCAAAAGTCAGTGTCACATAAACATACTGTTAACAGGTTTCAACACAAATTACAAATATGGCAACATCCTTTTGGGAGACTGGGGCGGGTGGGGGGGTCGTAAGATGAAATATTGACATCTACCAAAAATATTTGAGTGTACTATAGAAAAGGGAAATAGTTGACACTGGAATTTTCTTGGACAATTTACTGAAATGAAAATAATAAAGTAAGAGCTTTTTATACAAATACAGACTAAAAATGACTGCCACAGAATAAAAGGAATACAGTCCTTTTTTCACTGAAAAACAAGAATATTTTCCTCTGAATTTGCAACTCATCCTTCTTATTCCACCTGTGTTAAATTGTGGGTAAGGGGCTGGCTAAGAAAACGTTCATCTGGAATGTTGCTGGGGGTCGTTGCTGGCAGGCCTCAGAGGAAACACTGTCAGAGAGAGAAGCAGTGACAGGTCCTGCCCACCGCCCAGCCAATAGAACGTCCTGAATTGTAGTGGGTTGGGTAAAGGGGTCCTTAAATGGCAATTTTGGACATCTGCTCTTCAAGTTTGATGATTCGCTTCTCCTGACTGCTCACCAGGTCCTTGAGGGATTTGATTTCTTTCAAGATCTCCTCCAGCTTGGCTTCAGATTTCTGTGGGACACACAAGACACAAGTTAGAGTTTCATACAGCAGTCTAGAAGAACACTACAGTAAGTCAACAACCCTTCTGTGAAACCAACACCGATTGAACTACCTCATTCAAGACCACTATATCAGCAGTACACACTACTACATTCTCAGGCTGTAAATGCCATGTGGCAACACATGGGACTCTGAGGGTTAAAGTGTTTCACCAGCAAGCTGCACTGGAACCTAACAGGCTGTGATTACAGAGTACAAGTGCAGAGACACACATGGGCTGGGTCCCAGGCGGGTGGCTGTGTTGTGGGTGAGGTGCAGCAGGGCGGCCAGCAGCAGGCGCCCAGAGCAGCAGACCCCTCAGTTTGTGGGTCAGAGAGTGGGTTGAACAGCATTTACAAATCCCCTCATGAAGACAGCCAGCGACCTGCCCTGCTGCTTCCAACTCATAGATACAGTGCACTGTAATGTTCAGAGACTACAGGCTGCAAACGACGGCAGAAATTAAGGGAATTAATGACAGGGAAGAAGCAAGACATAACCTGATGTCTGATGATGTCAACTGAATGTACAGCTGAAAAATATAGTACAGCTGGTCCTTGGTATGCATTATCCTGATCATATGAGAGACTTTTTGTTGAGGAAAGTTCTCAGCTGCTCTAGCTGTAAAAGTGTACTATAAAAGTTCACTTGGGCTTTCTACGTCACTGCAATCTAAACAAACTTTATTTGGCCAAATAAGGGATAAATGCGCTCCTTGTGTGGATGACACAAAACTAGAGGGTTTTTTATTGTAGTTTAATGACTGGTGCTGCTGTACATTATATGCTGCTGTTTAATAAAGAAATCTATAATTGGCTAAGAAATAACATTGATATAAATCTTATTTGAGCCACTTGACAAACTTTACATTGCTTCTGCTAATAAAATAATCTGTTCAAGTCCACAGTTGGAAATATCTATAGGCTATTCCACAGAAATGACATTGTGCTGTCCCAAATCAATAAGGATAGAGAATTAAGTGTGTGTGTATATATATATATATATATATATATATATATATATGTGTGTGTGTGTGTGTGTGTATAAATATACTCACAATCGATGGAGCTGGGGAGGCAGACTTGTTGGCAGGAGTTGAGTTCTCTGTGTTCTTGGATGCCTTGTTGTCCAAAATGTTCTTTTTGACCACCTTGAGGTCACGGTTCTTGCCTGGGACGTAGCCATTCTTGAGGGAGATGAGGATGGGATCTCCATTCTTGCCGTCGAACCAATCTTCGGCTTCCAGGGCAGGGTCCGGCCCAGCTGTGTCAGGGTACAAGTCATCCTGGAAAAGGTCCGACTGAAATGGGAAAATCCGGAGACAAGCTGTTAGTAAAACACTAGAACATTAGATGCCAGGGCATTAGACAGCTGCCTGTGTCAGAGCAATTAAAATAAGGAGTAGTTACTGTGTGAAAAGTAGGTACTAGAAAAATGCTCTCACCTTTCTAGGTACGGTCATCACAACAGGCTCACACTTCCGTTCATGCAGTTTAAAAAACCTGGAAATGTACATCTTAATTATTTCTAGTGATATTACAGAATACACAGCATCAGTTATCTTCAGACTAAGGATAATGCCATGACTACAGTCTGCCTTCTAGTGGTAAATGTGGGAACAGGACCTTTTCAAGAAGTGCAGCTATGGCTGCGTCCCATTAGTACCACTTCTGCTCGCTTTTACCCCCAACACTCGCTTTTGCGCATTCACGTGAAAGTGTAGTGTCCCATTACCTTCGACGGTGAACCAAAGTGCTAAAAATCACTTCAAACTGAGTGAAGATGGGACCCACACTACGAACAGAGTGGAAGATCATATTACCCAGAATATTGAGCAAACCCAGGAAAAACAAAAAGAGATTTGACAGCTATGACTTGTATCAAACAGTCTGATACAGCTGACAGGACTGAAAGAACATTTTGATGAACACCAATAGACAGCTGGACTGTTTTTTAATGTTTCTGTCACATAATCATTGCCTTTACATTTCAACTGTGAATCACATCATTAACAACAAATAAGTAGGACATTGTTTGTCATTTTATCCGAGACATACAATAACTTTTAATCAAGCTTCAGGGAATAAAAAAATTAACTAATAGACAAACCTGGGTCAATGCGCTCAGGGCGGGAAAGCTTTCCTGTACTCCTTTTGTTTAGAGAGATTAAAAATATTGACCTTTGGGATACATTTAAATCAAGCTTGTTTCATGCTGCAGCAGAACCCATATGCTGCTTCACATTTATTGCTGCCCTCGTCAATTTATTTCTTGGCCTTTTCTTTAAACCCTCCTGTCATGTGTCACTTTTTGTCATGTTGTCACTTATCCTCCGATATCAACTGCAGCACTTTTTTTAATTGCCATTGTTAGACTTTTCCATAAACAAGGGAATTCATCAAGATGAAAGGATTCTGGTCTGGTGCACAAAAGAAATGACTATTGGGGAAGGATCCTTGAGATTAAGAAACAGGCAACGATACACTAGTGCCTTCTCTTTTTTGCCTCCTCAGCTCATTGATGCTCGATAGTAACCTGGAAACGGATCTCACTGTGCTATCTTGAAGGATGTCTCAATTCTCTTAAAATGCACATAGACTATGGAGGAGGCTGACTGAAGCTCTAGAACTTAAGACTTGGAAGTATTATTGCAGAGGTGTGTTCTGTGATCAGACCATTGATATGTAAAGAGTGACACGTCTGTAATATTGACACCACAGCAGGAGCACAACTTTAAAAATGAAACTTTTCTTCAATCTGAAGTTATTATTTAATAAGAAGTGTGTGGTCAAATGTCTTTGTGGAATAAAACAAAGCACATGACATCCCTACATCACCACTGACACTTGATGCCATGTTACAAATGTAATTAGAAGTGAAACATAACTTTACATTAGCACTCATCTAAAAATTCATAAAAACATAAATTCTAGCAATAAACTGCAACTGGCAGTGGTTTCATTTGTCATATATAAAGAACATTATTAAAAACAGTATCTCAAAGGTCAGGATGTCTCATGTTATTAAATAGCTAATGTTGATTTCTCTCTCCTTGGGTGCTTGCCTTGACTCCTCCACTCCCATCTTTGGTGGGACGACAGAGGAGTCGAAGGCAAGGAGTTAAGATGAGGAACCAAAGGAGCTATAAGTTAAGTTAAGAAAAGGGATGACAAACATCCAGCTGAGAAAGAGCTGATACATTAGAACCAGGCTTCATTTGAGGCTGAATAAATATCGAACGGCTTACCAAGTTACCCATTAAAATGTTGCAACTTGACTTACCGAGCTATTTCGCACTTATTGACATCAAGACCCCTCTTTGGCATGTACCCCATGCCTCTCTGGGGCTCCTTTGTGGCAAAAGTGTTAAGGAAGTGAACATATGGAGCCTCCTCTGTGATTTCAAAGTAGCGGATGCTGCTATCGCCCTGTCATAAAGAAATAAACACGTACTTTATGAAGGTATTTTGACACAGAAATTAAACCCTGACCCCCGAGGGTCTGCCACTAAAGTCATGGTTTTGACATACCTTTCCACAAAGGTAAACAACATTGGTGTCTGGATCATAGAAGGGTAAGAGCACACCATTGCTGGTGTCCATCTCATTCACAGTCATGGGCTCTTCCATATTTGCCTTAATGAAAACAAAAACACAAGTCAGATATACTGGGGAAAAAAAATAAACAAAAAACAACACACTAGCAGCACAAATAAGTCAATAGTTTGTTTACATAACTACAATAATCACAACATAATTATGGAATATGAAATAAAAGAAACAATTACATCTGAAAGTGACATCGTTTTAATCAGTTTTAAATAGTCAGAACATTACATCAGTGTGAAATGAGAAGCCCATGAAAACTGAACACCCTTTACCATGTTCCACAGAGCTAGCTGTCTCTCACTCATGCGACTGAAACCTGTAGTGAGGATATTCCCATCAGACAGGAAAATGGCTCGCATGGGTCGAGCGCCCTCATGTGCCTTCTCCCTCTCCTGTTAAGATCAGTAACATTTATAGGTTAGCACATGCAAAGCAAATTACAATTTCCCAAACTGCTAAATATGTTAAATATTGATTTGTTTTTCTTTCTTTCTTTCTTTCTTTTTATTATATTTTTCATCTCAACCTTTGGGAGGCTTTTTTAATCATTACTTTCAAATAGATTTTTAAACACTATAAATTATTTAATATGATTTTTTTTTAAATTCCAAATCAAATCAAATACTGTGATACAACTTAATCCTGAGCAGAGACAATTGGTGAAAGTACATACAGAAATAAGAGTTTCCTTGCGGGGGTCGATGACACGAACAGACTTGTCTTTGCAGGAGGTGCAGATAAGGCTCCCGTTGCGGTTCCAGCACACATTGTAAATGACATCAGGGTGCATGTCCTCCAGGGTGATCATGGCCTCACCGGTACCCACATTCCAGATGACAATCTGGTTGTCACAACCTAATCACAAAGTTATGTCAAGTTGAACTCGACCACACAAACACCTGCCAATAACAACATTCTACACATTAGGATTAAATTTAATGTATAGTTCTGCCTCAGAGAACTGCCCGATTTAACACATCGGGAAACAAGTTAATGTAATTCCTCAAACACAACTACAGTAAGCCATGAGGGAAAACTATACTTTATTCAGTAAATTAGGGTACCAAAGGTGCAACCTACAATACTACCCTCCAGTGGACATTCAAGTTACTGCAGATTTGACACAACCCCAGAGGATGACACTTGGCCTGCTGTTCCTTTGGATTCTTTGACACTCTTTTTTTTTTTTTTAATGAGTATCAAAGTAGCTATTTTTTATGTTTCTGTACGCTTCAAGTGGAGAAAAAAACATACATTTAAAAATTAATCAGTAATATGGGCATGTTCCTTGACATCACAATACTGTTAACAATAACTATAACATGATTTTTTAATAGGGTACAGCCTTCATACACACAGGGGTCTCACCTGCACTGAGAAGCACATTGCGTGCTGTTGGGTGCCATGTGATGATACCCACTCGCTTCGAGTGGCCCTCCAGTACCACTACTGGCTCAGACATTGAAGTAACAAGGCCATTTTCAGGAATCTGCCACACCTACAGAGGACGTGAACATATGAAAACAGGTGTCAGGAACATAGAAAAAGGAGCGAAGCCAAGTTTACTTTTCACAAAATTATCAAATCCATCAACTCAAATCAGCAGCCGCATTAACAGCATGGTGGGTAATGGTAAAAGACAGTTACTAAAAGGAACCTGTAGGGGACAGCAGTGGCTAAGAATTCAATGGCAAATTACAGGCTGTGATTGTGTGGCCATAAGGTTCATTTTCTGCTCAACATCATATTTTTATCAAATCATGCCACGCTGAAAGTGTCTGAAGTACTCTATTTTTTTGTCACTACATCAGTGTTTAGATACACCTTCAACAAATAATAAAAAAGCCCTTTTGTAAGCACATATTTGAACTGGCCTATCAGTTACATTGTGATGTTTAACAGAAGCACACGTTAACATGGAGGAAGGTCTCTTTTTGCAATGTAGGTAATAAAACAACTCCTTATTATAGATACTACGTGCATTACATGTAGAGGCCACAACATGATCTGAACCAATTATGAACAGTGAAGATCGAGTGAACAGTGAGTGTTTTGTGTTTCATGCTGGAAAACTTTGCATTGAACATCATGTACTAAAAACATAGGTATCATCATGGTCACAGTCTTTACTGTGAAACATTTACTTCTGCAAACAAAATTAAAACGGCAGCGAGTCGTGGCCAGTTTAACAGGAAGTTAGAACTTTCAGGTAAGTAACAGCATAGCAGCTCACTGAACTCAGCCTTTCACAACCCAAATAAGGATATATAAGGACATATACATGTATAGCACAAGTACAGTCTCAAAAAAGTAAGTGACCTCAGCTCAATAAACAGCAAAATCATTCCCCAGCAATGAGTCCTGAAACACATACTTGAGCCTAATCTAATCCAGAGGATGAGGTCTGCACCTTTCCACAAGTTACAGCTGTGCAGCCATTTGCATTAAAAGCAAGAGTCTGTGGTCAGTAGTTCAGGGATATATAGCAGTGATTTGGTTCACATTTCAGGGTTGAGTTTGGAGGAAAAAGATGAAGCAAATCTTACCATCACTGTGCAGTCCTCTGAGCCACTGGCAATGACCTGATCATTGTGAGGGCACCAGTCAATGTCTAAAACTGGGCCTGTGTGTCCACACACAGTTGGGTAGGCTTTGTCAATGCGTCCAGTCTGTAAAGACAAAAACTAAATTATGAGAAATCCTACATAAAAATCATCCATGATGCCAGGGTGAACATCTTTGTTAAAAACACAATAGCAGAGTCATCCTACACATACATGGAAAATAATGTTTCCACAAATATTCATACAAACAACAAAAAATCCCCTAAAATTATTACATCTACAGTATAGTGCTTTTTTTTTAAAATTGTTACACATTTCTGATGTTATATTCTTTTTTTCTTATTTGCATTATATTTCTACTTAAGTAACTTGTAACATTATCAAGAAATGTGCTATGAAAATCATATTCACCATCATTGAATAAAATTAAATCACATTATGACAAATCACTGTTTGGGCACAAAAAAAGTGACCGTATGACAACTGTATGCATGGATTTAAAATGCTGTTATCCAGTTCACTTTGAAATTAAGTTTTGCCAGTCCTCTTAAACATCCAACAAATTAAAGTCACAGTAAAGAGCAACCAAAATGCATATACCCAGAGAACCATCAGCCTTGATTTGCCAAAACAGAGGTTACACTGAGATTAGACTTAGCCTTAGTGGACCTCCATCAGTGATTAAGGAATGTTATTAGTGCTGACGTTAGGATGCAGTAGACAAGTGCCAATAGATGCTTAATTTCTACAGTATTCCCTTGTTTAAAAACAGTACATTTGTCTGGAAATGGTTCTGAACATAATATTTCCATAGCGCATGTGACAAGATGCCCCATGTAGAGCCCTCCTGTCTTGATTTAACAGACTTGTGCTGCACTGATGGGACATCACAGCCGCACCCTGTTCTCCGTGCAGTTGACTCCAAGTACCACCGCAGGACTGGAGAGATGACGTCACTTACAGTGGAAAGAGTCCCGCTGCTGCAGCACTATTTAAAGCATGATGGCTTCCCTAATAGAGAATAACTCACTGCCCACAGTTATTCTGCCACTATGGGAAGAGTGACAATAACGGCCCGAGAAGAATTCACCATTATATATATGTAAATTCACAATAAGCCTAAACCAGCCTGACACCTCCTTAAATGTGACTTAAGAGTCATACTAACAGAAGATCCAGGCTTCCATAATGAGTTTGACTAAAGTAGTGAAACAATGTGCTTATGGCATTTAAAATGACTGTATATTCCAAACAAAACAGGTATTGGAATAAGTCAAATTTTTTGGCACCACACCATCCATGCACCGTATTTGACACAAGTTGGTAGAGTGTGTGAATATGTGGTGGAGATGCTAATACATAATAACTTGCGTTGCCATTATAGCCCAAGATCCATGTATTCAGTGTATCAATTGCACCTCATTTTATTGGTAACTTCCTCCACCTGGTTTGCAAACAGATCTTGATCTCAGCAGGTAATTTACTTCCTGTACTGTTAACATCACACTGTTATTTACTATTGGAATACAATGCAATGCAGCAAGAAATTCATGTTAGTTTAGTCAGCCCGTCACAGATATTAAAGTCAAAGCTCCTGGTTGGACAAAAGTGACAGTTTTAAACATCCAAACAGACCAGACTGACCCCAAATGGTTAATTATGGCTTTGGTAGCCAAAACATTACGTGTGTGAATGCAGACTACCATATTCAGTTCAAAATACATTAATGCAACAGACAGATTTTTTCCCCCTTTCTTTTTGAAAATACTTTTTTTCTCCATTTAATCTGTTCAACTGAGGAAATGTAAAATAATTCAACTTCAGTTTTTCTTGACTGCATAATTCACAAATTATAACATGGCACCTTCATTACAAAATCTGTCCATATATTCAAGCCAAAAGCAAGGAAAGCATAATGGTCTGATCCATTCTAAAATGTGTCAGGTTGGTCAGTATTTCAACATTTCATATCTTTTCTCTTATCTAATGCTGTAAAGCTGAAGTAAGTCTACTGCCACACAATGGACTTTTACCATTTTTGTGGCAAAATTCGTGTTTTATTAGTTTGTTTCAACGTTTGAAGGGATGGTTCAACTTCAACAAAGGTCAGCTCCTAAAAATAGGCATCAATTCACATTTCAGTCAGATTTGTGTATGAACATATTAGGCCTGAAGCCATGCAGTCACCTGACTGACAGAGTTGGGCTGTGACACATACTCTAGCTCCAACTTTAGTGATCAAAGTCCAGTGTATGAGAATGAACTCTACATAGATGTACCTGAAAATCACAAGATCTTGTCTAAACCTCTCCCTGACTAGTAAACACACCATAATATTTACCCTGAAGCTGAGAGCAAAGAAAACAGACCTTGGCTCCGTTGTCTAGGAGCAACCAACTGCCACCAGATAACAGAATAATTAAATACAAGACTGGTGGCCGCACCCCTGAAGCAGAATCATTTCAAAAGGTAAGCTTTGATTTCAAGGAAAATACATGCAAGTGTCAAATAGTCTGCATTTGTAAAACAAGAGGTTTGGAATTTAGGTTTACAATATGATGCCATTACATGGATTTACATGTAATGGCATATTAGCACACGCAAGTATTAGCTAGTATTGTGTGCTAGTATTAGCAGACACGAGTAGGTAAGGTAAACAGGAATGCAAGAAAAACCAGGAAGAACAGACAGACGACTGGATGCAGCAAGAAAGAGCACCACCAAAGAGCATGTACAACAATGGAACTACACCATGGTCCACATGATTTCTTTACATCGTTTTTGTAGTATTCACCCTGAAACACTCCATTTTCACAAGAAAGAAGTAAGAAATAATTAAAAACATTAATAGTAAGAATTAGATGTTTTCATAGCCACAAAAATCTGCAACACTCTGCAGTAACAAACTCCTACTGATGATGGTGTTACAGTAGTAATCCTGCTCAGTACAACAATTTCAACATTAACTAGAAAAGCTCTCTGAGAGCGTAGACCTCCGCCAAGGTAGACCCCCCTCACCCCGATCACCCCCAAAATGAAATCACTTCTTCCTGTTCACATTTCCAACATATCCTGAAAATTTCATCAACATCCATCCATAAGTTTTTGAGTTATCTTGAACACAGACGAACAGATAAACGCCGGCAAAAACATAACCTCCTTGGCGGAGGTAAATGTCGGCTCAGTGGACAGATTCATGTCCAATCTCTGGTGGTACCTTGTAACTTGAAGTGTCTGTCTGCCATGATTGATCAGTGCACGTTATTACATAGAGTGTGAAATGTAGTACTTTTATGTTGCTTTAGAAACACTCTTTACCTACATGACAATGTGTGTTTGTATAGTAGAACCTGGGTCTCATGTACGACAATGTACACTGAATATTTAAGATGCTTTAAGAAGCATGTGAACTGAATATTTGTATGTTAAATTTGTGTAATTAGAGACTTTTGATTGAACAAACTTGAGAAAGATGAGGACCACTTGCGATAAACAAAAACAGTTACAATCAGTTACATTAAAATCTTTTGAAATTACTCTGTTTTCCTGATTAAAAAAATGTTCAGATTTGACAGCTCACTTGCAGTAAAAAAACTATAGATCCCAGTAACACTTAGGTTCCTGGAACTCAACTTCTTAAATATACTAACTGGACAGAGCAGGCCGACAGTTCTACCAGAGAGCCCGGCGTTCTTCACATTCCACACCTCGGCCCCGGCAGCTCTGGTATGGCTATGACTAATGAGAGCAAGAGAGCTGCGAGGGTGTCAAATATGGCACCCTTTGACGTGTTAATGATGTCTGTGTCCAATATACACAATTAGAGTTTGAAGAGGTGACACAAGTGGATCTTGCCTGAAGCCTGAATAAATGTTGATAACATGAGCCTGGAATGCCGTTTGGACAGAGTGAGATCACTGTAATTATTTTCACCACATATTAACACTTACAAAACAACAACCAATTGTGTACACGAAGTATCGCATAGCACAAATGTGAGTCTAGTGGGATCACGTATGTGACAAAGTGATGATTTAATCTTGTGCCCTCCCTGCAGAGAAGTTTATTTTATAAAATGGCATCAATCAAATTGTTCATGAAAACTCTTAAAACTATTTAACCTTTCATTTACCATTTATCCTTCCAGTCTGTCAATAACATGTCAATGTTATCAAACCTCAGAGCCACCTGGTGGCGAAGCTAATCTAAAAGTTTGTCTCCCATTGTCAAATGGTGTCTACTCATAATTTAGTTGCTTCTGAGAGTAATTTTTTCTCTTCCAAATTGGGATCTGTATTGGTCAATGTAACAGTAAGTGGACGGCGCATTGGGTAGCACTCGTGCCTCACAGTAAGAAGGTCCCTGGTTTGATTCCAACACCAGACCTTTCTGTGTGGAGTTTGCATGTTCACCCCATGACTGAGTGGATTTTCTCTGGGTACTTTGGTTTCCTCCCACCATCCAAAAGACTGATAGTGCAGGTCTCCCTTGAAAAAGATATCACTGATCTCAATGGGACACACCTGGCTAAGTAAAGGTTAAAATGAAAAAGTGACTGTTAAGATGAAAAATGTTTGTGGAGCAACAGTGTTTTCTTTACCAAATGCTAAAAGGAAAGATAACTGAAATAGGAGTTGAACTCAGCAATAGATTGTTTTCCCAGATACTTCCAAGAGACTTTCGTGCTTCAGTGAAATCACGAATAACTATTATTTTTGTCACCACAACAAAACTAAAGTAGTTATTACATTACATTGTATGAAATACAAACACCAAATTGCTGTAGGTTTTTTAACAGTTAATGATATTTACAAAAAGGTAACCAGTACGTAAAATGTTTGAGATTTAATCTCACAGAAACCATCATTTGCCATAGACCTATCAAGATCTCATCTTAGACACACATGGTGTCAAAGATGAAGACACACTAAACCAGTTCCACTAGAAAGTTAACTTTTGAGTAGTCAGTCTAAAATGTTTATAGCCTTGCAGAAGTGAGGAGGATTTTAACATGGCAGAAAGGAATACCAACTGGACCAATGTAAAAACATTAAGGTGCTAAACTCAGCAGTCGAATACCTGCTGTCCATAACTACACTACAGACATTTATATCCTTGCACAGGAACGTCCGATGCCAAAACAACTAGTTGCATAGCAACAAGAAAAAGAGAACATGAGGGTGAATCACATAGTGATAGATACACAGCACAACACTGAACATACACAAAAATGGCAGAACAACATTCCCTCAAGCCAAGAAAGGACATTCTTTTCATTCACACAAGAGGCCTGCACACTTCCTCTACTTGCAGCTCAACATGTGATTCACACATGCACGCCACTAAAGGGTCTTCCATGCATGCTGTCCACTGCTGCCGAGCGCTCCATGGAAATTTCCACTTTTACAAGTCCATTCATCTGTACAGCTCAGACAAACCACTAAAGCAGTATGAGCAGCACTCCTGTCACACCGCAACTTTTTGTTGAAATTTACAACCAGTGAATGATAGGAGGAGAACAATGCAATCCAACGGCACACAAGCAGCCTAACTAGAAATCTTGGCTATAAATAGCTTTAAGATATTATAAAATACCTTACAGACAAACGGTGATGCTCATAGAGTAATACTATATTCTGAAACAATACATTTAATTCATTGCAGAGTTGTTCCCCTTAGAAAACGTTTGGGATTGTTGAAATTTGGAACTACAATGCTTATCAGTTTTTAAGTGACCCTACGGCAAAAGATATCTGCAGTATGTACATGTGTTTACTTAAGTCTTAGGGCATGATTAGTTGGGTGCCTGACTGTTGGTGAGCATGAAATGGGAACAATCTAGGGTGGTTATGTTTAACAGGTACTTTTACGCTGAATCAAAAAATCTACTAAAAAAAAATCAGATGTGTCATTTTGTTGGGTCATCTTTCTGATGAGATTGACCTGAACACATTTTCTATTCACTGTGAGTGACTGCCTCTTGTTCAGTTATTCCTCAGCACAGTAGGTTCCACCCATATGGCCCAAAAAGGACCAACTAGAGAAACAATGTCGGAATTATGATTCAAAACATTCATAAAAATAAGTAAAAGTTGTATAGTGAGCCACATTGTTATCTGTCAGATGTTGCGTTTATGGAAAAGTTATTTCGCCAAGTAACTCATAATTAACTGCCATTTTAAGCAGCATTAATGAATTGATCCATTAGTATTAATTTCTTGTCACATGGAGATACTGGTCTTAATATGAGTAAAATGCACAGATCCTTGTTAGCAGAATAAATATTATTCTGAAATTAGCAGTCAAGCAGCTTATTTTATAAATATTATATTATAGCACTAAACAGACTGTCATCCTGTGACAGAGGCAACATCTGACTTTAACCCAGTTCTCTCATCTCGGCCGCTCTTCATATCTCAGCCTATCCCAGGATTCACATGTGTACCGACACTGCATGAAACAGCCAATGGCGGGGCAGGGAGGAAATGGTCTTGGAAGGCTGTCAGGCAGGGAGCACTAAATGACCATATATGGTAAAATCTGCAGTCAGCAGGACTGAGCGGCAGAAGCGGCAAAAGCAGAGGCAACCAGGCAGTGTAGAGGTCTTGGAAGACAAAGTGGCCAAAGTATGGGGAAAGACCTTGATTATCATACACACAAGTGTATTTTGTATGTAAAGACTAAGCTAAGTTCAGCAGCTCACTAGGTTATATGAGACGTAAAAAGACAATGTGAATGTATAGACTCAGGAATACCTAACAGCAAAGGTTGAGCACTGGATGAATGGTGCATTGAGGGACAGAATCCAAATCAAACACGCTCTCCACATCTAAATATTCTTTTTGTGCTGAGGCAATATTTGAAGCACTAATATGGAACATGCCATCTACATTAGGGGATACACCAAGTGGTTCTAAGTCTGTAGTTTAGGTGCATCTTAAAAAGACAAAATTGGAAACCAAATATGCTAACAAATAGCACAATGACTAATTCAGTCAGTGTGGAAAATATAGATGCTGAAAAAAAAGAAACAAGCCATCTATGAAGTTTTAACCAGGTCATGCTTGGACAAATCAAATAAAGGATTTTTAGATATGGGATATAAATCACAGCAACTTTAATGACTCACAGAGACTTCCTCTGTTCTTCTATGCTGAACGAAACAGAGAAGTTATCAGGAATGTTTCATTAAACACTTGCTAGCCGCATTCACTCCCACAGCTTCCTTCATATGGTAATCAGGGAATAAATTAGCAGGCGTCCTACTAAGAAAGAGAAAGGCAGAGATTGAAAGCTTGAGGGAAAGGAATGACATGTGTTAAACTGGACATCTGATCACCCTCTCTATAAATCCCTATGTTCAGACAGAAGGAAGCAACAATACTCAAGGTTCTGCTGAGTCATAGCAGCTTGCCGCACTAACCTCACCCTAGTTAGTCACACAAAGAGAAGGTTCCAATGGTTGACTGCTCAAAATGAGTCTGAGACCTCAGATTAAGTCAAGAATGAGGACATAAAGGTGTGGACCGATGGAGATAGCTGTCCACTTCCACAAACATAAAATTAAGCTTAGATTCAAATAGAGATTGTTTTTTGTGGGTTGATAATCTGATCCTAACTGTTGTTGTAATTGCATATGGCTTCATTGTGAAGGAGCATCATCACACTTCGGCCTCCCCCCAGCTGATCGGTGCTAATGACAAAGGGCTGCACTGGGAGCAAGTGTAGCACAAAGGCCCTGAGCAGCTGGCTGCCCACAGAGACTGGGAGCAACGCATCAGAGGCAGATGGGGTAGCTGGACAGATGCACTCTCACATTAGGGACAGGAAGGGGTGGGAGGCAGGGAGAGTTTAGGGGTCTGTTCCTGCAGCATAATTTACTTGGGGCTCATTTCATCTCTGTTGCATGTGTCTTTCAGTTGGGCATATTTTTAATTCACTGAGCAGAGATGAGTCCAACTAAATTAATCAAGTTAAAAAGCTGCTTTATATAGCCTATAATTATATTAGTCATCCCCACAAAGGACACAGGTGCCCTTACAAATAAGTTTGACACATTTCTTATTAAGCAATAACATTTTATTCATTTTTGAGCACTGAGAGCAATTTTACAATGCAAATCTACTGCCATGCTCACCAGTCACACCACTTGCTGTCTTGCCCCACTTTTGAGAAACAGAAACACACACACACACACACACACACACACACACACACACACACGGGTCATTCAGGGTCACCCTCAGAAAACACCCCAAAAAATTCACACAGGCTCCTCCCACGGACCCACGAAACACCACCAAGTCTTAGGCTAACATCTCTCATAGACCCAAAGCAAAGACTTTGTTATGTTAATCACTAAAAATTGGTTTTAATCAAACTTTCACACATTAGCTATAAGATTTGAAATGACATGGCATTCCCCTTTCTCCTCCAGTTTTTCAATGTTGACTATGTTAAAAATAAAGAAAACACTATATCGGAGTGATTAGCCTTTGTCGTGCTTACCAGCTTGTGTGTGGGAAGATCTGAAAAATGAAGAAAGCTTTTTTTAATCTCCCATTTTTGGGGGGAGAAAAATTGCCTGAGGTTTCCTCTGCACATAAAGCCCTCAGTCTCCCACAACTTTTTAAATTCAGTAGTGAAAGTGGACTTTGTTCAAGTGACACACCAGTACTGTACTGGGACATGGCATGAAGAGGGCGGCTCATTCAAAAGTAGACACAGATGGGGGGGGGGGGCTGGGAGGAGTGTCAAGATAACTGAGCTTGTAGCCCACCTCCAGTAAAAGTTCTATATTGAATGAGGTGCTGAGAAGTGTAAGCTGTGTGATGACAGGCTTAAGGATCCGGTCTCCGATGCCAGAGCCTTCTCAGATGACATGGCAGTGCACTTGTGTACACTAATTACAGACCCTGACTAAATCTGTCAACAATATTGCAGTACTTAAGTCACTCAAGTGTCAGGACCTGCCACTTGGCCATCAGCTGGACCTTCCAAACATAAACACCAACAGTAGCAATTCACCAGTGTGACCATGATGTCACCCGCGGGGTCCCTAGGGATATAGTAGAGTGGTGCTTAGAGGGAATTCCTCTGTTAACAGGGATTACAGGAAAGTCTGATCTGTTTTACATGTTGACTGCTCTAGTTACAACAGCAGGGTTGCAAAAAACCCACAAAAAAACACGGAGAGTTCTCTCGTAGCTAACTTGTTTACAGCCATACACTTCAAATGTCTTGCCCAATGCAAGAGCAATTCTAGTTAGAGTGCAATGAATTCCTTATATGGAGGTGAGGATCAGATCAGGAGACTGTTCGCTCTAGGGCTTTCGTGTAGTTTCTGTTGTACATGAAGGTGCATGATACAGCTGACTGGAAAACATTAAGTTTTAGGCACATTAATATTAAAAGCCAGCAGTCTACATATGAGAGGTCAAATGTGCCATGTACACTGAAGTCATTCTCCATGAGACAAGTCTCCCCAGTTAGCTGGTGAGATTATTCTTTTGATTGTTACAGAAGTGATTAAAGAACCAAAATTAGTAGAGATGAACTTTAGGATATAACGCATCATTTCAGAAGGGGTGACAAAAATTGAACCATCCGGTCACATGGTATTATCTCAAAATATGCTTTTTGGGTAAAATATCATTTTTCGGAATTTTATTTTTAGTAACTATATCATCCACTGCAGAAAAATTTTAACACTTGGAAATGATACCTATGCAGCCTATGAACTTTTGTAGGTATGCTAATTGAGCTAAGTTTAACAAATTACCATGGTAACAGCCACTTTGTGGTGAAAAATGTGTTTTTCGATAGTCAAGTTTTAAAGAAACATATCTCACAAACCAAAACAGATCTTTACACAATGTTTGCCCCATTCTTGTCCTAAAACCATCAGGACGTTTTTGGTCACTATGATGTGACATAGAAAGTTTCTTAATATGGGAAACTTGGGGAAATTCACTACAAAATGGCTGTTACTATGGTAATTTCTCAAAGTTACCTAAAAAAGTTCATAGGATCCATAGGTATCATTTACAAGTGTTAACATTATTCTCCAGGGGCCGATATATTTACTAAAAATAATATTCTAACAAACAATATTTCACCCAAAAAGCATATTTTGAGATAAAACCATGTGACCAGATGGTTGAATTTTTTTCTGAAATTATGCAGTATGTCCTCAAGTTCATCTCTACCAATTTTGGTGCTTTAATCATTTCTGTCACGATTCTTCCAAGTATTTGGATTAACCTGCCTACTAGGTACCATCAATTTAAAAATAAATCTTCATTTAATCCTCTTACATCATCTGTAACAAAATCATTACATGCATAACTCCATTCAAAAGATACAATTCCACTGAAAGTTAGCATTACACAATTTTCCTTAAAAGTAAAGATGAAATGTACCAAATTATAACCAATTTCAGGTACACACATTCAAGGCTTGGAAATTTTGTATCAATATATTGAAGCGCTTAGATTCGAAGCATGGTTTCTGTTACCATAGAAAGGTTAAGTACTGCATACAACATCTTTCTTGTAAGTCAATATATCACAATAATATAACAATGGCCCATCAATCAGGGACTGGCTTGTGACAAATGCTCATCACCAGCTAATCAAAAAATCTGATATTCCTGTTCCATTTCCGATTGGTCAGCCATCAAAGAACTGCTTGTTATATGGAGAAATGAGCAAAAACTTGAATATTACTAAGGTGTTCTCAGCCTGTTTTGCCTCCAAAACTCACTGTGAACTCTGCTTAGCTCTCTTGATATCCATCCTACCAGAGAAAGGTCCATTAAGTCAACAGTTTATCCTTTGGCACACAGGTGTATGTTAAATGTTAATGGAACTGTTCTGCAACAACTGTATGCTACCGGGATATAATATTGATCATCGCAAAGGTTCTCAAATCCTTGTCTTACTGTGAACAACTACACAGGCCACACAGCACATTAATCTCCTGTGGTATTATTTAGACTACCATTTCACATTGGAGTGCAAAGGTACAGGGAGCCTACAGAATGGTCTGTAGCTCAGCTTTTGAGCCATGGTTTCAGTTCAGTTTCAGTATGTGTTTTATGTGTAAAGAGAACACTTTTGTTAGTTTTTTGGCATTTTCAAATTTATATTTTTATTCTCCTTGTCCGCAAAATTGAATTTCACAGTAGGAACAAATTCTATCACTACTGAATAAAATATCACTTTTTACGGAACAATATAGCACTTTCTTAGTCCTTCACTAATTCTGCATGGTAATGTAAAACAGGCATATGCATGTGCACACATAGGTCACAAAGGATGCTTGAGCCCCTTTCCTTTTCGCCTCATTGAGAGACACAGAGAAAAAGAAAGAGAGGTATTTTCCCAGAGTACCATTGCATCCCTATTTCATACAACATAGAACTTACCTTGTGAAGAGGAAGAACGAGAAAAGCTCCACCACCGCTGGCCTCAATAATTATGGCAACAAATTTGGGGTTGACTGCACAGAAGGCGCTGTCCCATGTGACCCTTGACACGCGGATATCATCGTAGCACTGGTCATTCTTCACCGCCTGCCCAAAGACGTGACGAAATTTGCTCTGTCGTACAACTCGTCTCATATCTGGGCAGAGAAACATTTATATAACTTAGCAAAATACTCAAAAAAACAAAAGGCAACACTTCTGCATAATGAAAAAGTCAAGTTTCTTGTGTGAAATACATTCCCTTTGCAGATGCCCGATTCACACCAGAAGGCTGTTTTATTTGATTCTTTATGAAAAACCCGTTTCCTCTATTACAATAAAAAAAAGAACATTTTGAGCCAAAATTCAACATATTGCAATACACAACACTAGCCTCAATGTTATGCAAGTATGTAAAAACACCACTTTCTGATAAGCCCCACCTTTGTCATAGTCAAGTATTAAACTGCCCAAAACAATAATAAAAAAAAAACATAATTTCTTACTAATTTCACTGACTTGTTTCTGTTAATATTGTGTTGCACTAAATATTAAACGTGTAAAAAAAATTATACATTTTCTGCTGGTCACTTTAAAAAATTACTTTTTCCAATAGTAGGATGTATCCAAAACCAACACATTTTGTAGATGGTTCAGCTAAAATCTCTACTGGGACAAGAATCTACTGGCAGACAGAACTTTGGAAAACAAGTCCACTGAAAAGCTACAGTACAAGTCCCATTGCTGGCCTTACAAAAACAGTCCACTTCCAAAGATAATGGAAAGCTAGCCAGTTTGAGATAAATGGCCAGAAACAAGGTTCAGGCTGACCTATAACCTGGACAGACTTTAAGTGCGTTTGGTTTTGCGAACCTCATGGAATCTTTTATTTTTAGATCAGCACATGGTAATAGATTGCCAGTGTGAATTACCAACATGACAGAGGCACTGCACAGGATGTGGGACATGTTTTGGTAGTGGCTTTCCATTGTGTGTGCTTTGCATGTTTGTGAGTGAGAGCAGACAGAAGAAAAAAAGGGAACGAGCCAAAAACAGAGACAAATGCATGTGTGCTGTGCATCCGGCAGGACAGGGATCACAACACCAGCAGGAAGTTCTTCCTGTTGGGTTGCGGTATTGTAGCTCATCTGTACATTGCATCAGTCATCACAAACATTTACTTTGGATGTCCTAAAGAAGATGCTCAAAAAACAATCTTTTAAAACAATTAGGTTTGATTGTAGATGCAAGGAACAAAATTTAATTAGTCAAAGAAAGGCTTTCACTAAATAAAAAAAAAAAAGACTTCAGCGAATTCATTTTGATGGTCAGAGATGGATAATAAAAGAAGCGTTTAAAAAAAATAATGCAATTGCCTAGCTCTGGTAGCCAAGAATCAGATAAAGGATAATGTAAACCAATCACTCCCAATCACAAGTATATTAAAAAGAGAGAGAGAGAGAGAGAGAGAGAGAGAGAGAGAGAGAGAGAGAGAGAGAGAGAGAGAGAGAGAGAGAGAGAGAAAGGTTTCACTCATACAGCTGAGTGATGGTCATCTAGGGCAACTCTGTTGTGATGAATTTCTTTGTTTACTTTTACAGTTATACATCGGTTATACAGCCAAGTAGATGTAGAGGCTACATGTGAACACACAACTAATACAACTACCCGTCTATGTGAAGACAGTAATATTTCAAAAGATACTAGGTCCTTGTCTGACCTGAGAAGACCTATTCATACTTTTTCCATCATGGAAATAGGACACAAACAGGGAAAAAATTAGCTTGATGAAGATTTATTTAACAGTTTTTAGCTATGAAACCAATTTTAAGCTTCAAACCAATCAAAAACTAAATATCTCACCAAACCCGAAATATAACATCATGACATTGATGTCACTTCCCTTATCTCACACTTCCTTGTTTTGTATTGGGAAAAAAAAATCTATTTTATGGGAAGAAAGCTGTGTATATCTTAAACTGAAAGTCAATGAAAATGTTCAATATAAAATGCAGTTTTCCTCTTTGAGTAATATCCAACATGCTAATTGTTGACCACTGAATTAAGTCATAAGAGCCAAGAGCCATATGGACCATTGGCTGGCATGTCCTCTCAGACAGTTATGAACCTAATGCCAGGCCATCAACCCTGTAATGGGGCCATATTTAACATAATGCACCTTTATTCCATTTGTCAAATAAGTGGCTTTGACAAAGTTAAACAATAGTTATTTAAAAATATGAGTGATAGAGACTTGAGAAAATCCTAGGATGTAGTCATCAGGATTGACCTCTAATGAAGTGTGAATGTACATGGGCTGGAACATCTTTCTCATCATTCTACCTTTCTGCAAAATGAAAAAAGTACAGTGACTTAACTCTTAGGCATGCTGGGTATTCCGCTTAGTCTTGTTTGAGACATGCGGGGGCAACAATAACTGAATTCCAGCAGAAGCAAGCAAAGTTGTATCAAAGTTTTGTATTTTATAAGAAGTGCAAATATATTTAATGCTCTGGGCAAGTGTGTGTATATTTGGTTGGCTGTAATACATCTCCAAAATGTGTTTAGTAACACAGACATGCTGCTAAGCAACTTCGGGGGAATGCCAACCCAGTAAGGAAATCCAACAGTAAACACACAAACTAACATCTTTGAAGGTTATGTGAAATGCCAAAAGCAAACATCTGTTACATTTAATTATGAACCTCTTCTTACAAAATCAAAATGTAATTAACTGAGATTTTACATTCACTGGCAAACAAGGAAGATGAACAACTGCCACAGAGCAAACTATATGTCAAGTTTACATGATGATGAGAACAAGAATGGAATTTGTTCTGGGCACAGATTTACTGCCTCAACTATTACGCCTTGTGAAGACTTACTGAGCCATTGTGGATCTAAAATGAAGCATGGCCTGACACGACCCATTTGTTACCTGAAATGTTAACCGATTTTGTCAGATAACTTTAAGCAAGATTTATAATTTTTCCCACAGGCAATCTAACCCTAATCCTGTCTTTCCAGTTTGCAGACAGACAAAATGATGGCAACACAATAGAGTGTATGATCATCTACATGGGTTGACTACCGCTATAGATTTGTGAGTCTCATTCAGTCATTAGTAACATAACATGTAAAACACACACACACATATACAATCTACACTGAATATGAGGTGTCCACTTCATTATACAGACTGGTAATACTATCATCTTGACTATTAATTAGCAGAAGAGCATGTTACTTTATGCACAAGCACTTGATAAAATGTGTTTTATTACCACAATAGTGTGTCTTGCCTAGACAAAACAATCAGTGCATTCTTGAGGTCAGTCCGGGCCTGCATAAAGATCCTCACTGACAGTCTTGAACTCCACAAACAGCAGGAAATGTTTAATGCATATGGGACTGTTGTAACAAGAACTAGACAAGGACTGAGATAATACTTAATCTACTGATTAATTAATAGAAAAAGGTCAAAGAACTGAATAAGTTTACATACAAATTTAGATAAATATTGTTCAAAAGGTTGATATATATACATTGTTTTGTTTTCCAGAAGTCTTCCTGAAAAGAATGGATGGCTGGCTGAAACCTTTAGGGAGAGAGCTAGGCTGTATAGGTTTCAGTGTACACACTGGAGGTCAGAACAGACTGGGTGGGGTTGCAGCTGATTATGCAATACTGAGTCTTGGTGAGTAAGCCTTGTTGTGTGGTGGTGTAACCTACCATTCCTTTTCAGGGAGATAGCACCGTTTCTTAGACACTGGATCCTCACATTAGGTACATTAACTACTATTTTTAAAACGTACAGAGGGACAGAAAAGGCAGACGACTTTGAAACAAGTATGTGGATGGTTGTGTGGTCTGCTGGTTGTAATCAGTTGTTCTGGGCATCAATTTGCAAAGGTTAATGAGGGTGACATATGGTAGATGTGAGTGAGGTGAAAAACTAATGTAAAAAGAGCCCAAAGCAGCTGAACTAAAGCTGTTCTCAATCTCAATGAATCAAAGAGCCAACTGGACCAAACTGATGCAACTGAACTGAATCACCCCACCAGAATTAATGTGAAGTGCAGTTAAACACACAAGTATAACATTAGCCATAATGGTTCTGCATCTGGACAATTCTGAATAGCTTTAAACATGAACCAAACAAAGGGCTCAACACATCACTATGCTTCTAAATATTCACAGTACCAACCCTGCATTTAATTGTGGTGAGCAATAAACAAAGGTGAGGCTGAAAACAGGATGTTGCATGTGTCACTGCATTTCTCATGATAAACCTAACCAACTCAGTTTAGTGTGGTACCACACAATATGAGTTACGGTACTAACAGTTTTTGTGAAAACAGGATTTGAGAAGTGGTATACAGGAACCAGAAGGCCGAGTCATTATGTTGAAAACTAAGGCTTTATCCAAACTGCAAACTTCCAGTTCAACTCCTGGAGCAAGTACAGACGTCAATAAACTGGTAGTAAATAATTATTTAACTCAAACAAAAATACAATATATTAAAAACATCCACTAGAGATGTGGTTCTCCTCATCCCGAAAACATTATTTAAAAAAAAAATGCTTCAAAAGATGATATAACACTCATGGCTGTCGTTTGTATGTAACAGAAGCACAGATAAGTCTCCTGAGACTCACAGCTCACTGATTCAACTCTAATTCAAGCAAAAAGAATATGTCGGCCAAGTCAGATGAAAAGAGAGTAATGTACCTTACTGCCTCCTGAGCCAGTAGAACTGACCCTGATGCGCAATGACAGAAGGAGGACCCCAGAGCCTGAGGAAATGACCGACAGGAAATGGGACCAGTGTGACACCATTTTTAAAGCATCCTTTACTACATTCCACACCTCAGTTCACATTTGACAACGCTAAGTGCTACTAGGAAATATTTTGATAAATTCTGGAACTACACTAGAATGATAGAAGTCGATATACTGTATCTATCTGTACCAATCTACAGTCACACACCTTAAGTCAACAAATGACAAAAAAAGAAGATATTAGGAAAGTACTATGGATCTTTATGCTTGCTGTAGGGCACACTGGTTTTGGTCATTGAGAGTTTCCCTTTTTGACTCTACCCCTTTCACAGTACAGACTGGTCTCTTCTATTGAACCAAGGGGGGATTGTTTTGCTCTGACATAAGACTACAAAACAGCTACAGAGAGGGAAACTGGTGTAAAGAATAACTTAGTGACGGCTCATATTTTGCTGGTGTGCCAAAATACTTTCTCTATTCCAGTGAATATTTGTTGTTGCAGGAAAGACAGCGTCTTTTCAGTCACTTGATCCAAGTTGCATTTCTGGAATTCAATACTAAGATCAATAAAGCATAAATGGATACCATTATACAGAGAAATATGTGCTACCACTTTGAACTACTGATTCATCAGAAACCAAACCAGTTTGAAACCAGGAGTTAAACAAACTTAAATGCATTTTGGAGCATGTGCATTACTGTGAAGGCTAATCACTATAGTGACATTTAATGTTGCCTCTTCCTGCCACAGTAGGTTAAGTTCACACATTCCAATTAAAACATGGGCCACCCCATTCTGTCAACAACTATTTTTACCCTTAGTGGATTCTCACTGACAGAGCTCAAGCACAGTCATTCTCTAGTAAAATGTCACCTTGAGAATAACAACAAAAACAATCATTTTAAGAAACGTGAGCTTCGGCACCATGGGGGAAATTCTGGATGAGGAGTTTGCCTAAACCGCTTACTAAAATCACTTAGCCAACGAGATCTCTGCCGTAGTCCAGATAACCAGCCTAACCCGGATTAAAACTAAATACCTACTACAACTGTCAAACCTGATGATAATAGCTTATTCTGGACAAACGCCACATGAAATAAAAGAGAAAAATACTGTGAACTATTGAAAGTTGTTAATCTTCTGAGTACTTGGATGCTCAGGTGGAAAACTGCCTCTGATGGTCTGCCTTATATAGCGTGCACAGTGACTGAGATGTGACATAACGTGAAAATCCGAGCCACAAATTATGATGAGCAATGTGGAAGAAGGACAGGCAGCAGAATTAGAAGAGAATTATGTTTAAGTGGGGAAAAAAACAACTACTGTATACTGTGTTCAGCTGTCAACAAAAATAGATGAATATCTCCTGGACCTGAACAATAAATGACCATCAAAAACATTAAGGGTATATACTTCCTGTTAGCCTAAAGGATGCACCGACTGCAACAGTGACAGAAAACAGGCCTCTTTGTTGGTCCCTGCCAATTCCAACTATGCTTCCCTGTTTCCTACATGGAACCACCATGTTGTATGCACAACAAAACACAAAAACACAATCACATTCAGTGAAGTAGTGTATATTTTTTCAAGCATGTCTTCAACATAAACTTTAAAGATCTGGCGTATGATGCTGATATATCCTGAAGTGGATAAAACATGTTTGAGTCAAGTTTTCATGAGTCGTCGTCTGCTACATATTTCGCTTTGCAGTTTCTCTGTCAAATGCTTTTCATTTTTACAGTTAATATCAATTCCCATTCATAATAAACAAAAAAGGCATTGTTAACACTATTATTACAAATGACACTAATATGCAACATCTAGTAGGACTGCACAATTAATCAAATTTTAATCGAAATCGCGATTGTGGTCGTGATGATAAAAAAAAAAAAAAAGAAAATCGCGATTTAGAATTTTTTTTATTTATTATTTGGTGGGCTTTGTTGCATGATATCTACGCATTTTAACCAGGATACTGATTAGGGATGTTAACCGATGACCGTTTGACCGATGGTTGACAGCATCAACGTTGTCTGGTCATAATTTTCTGCAGTCGATAAAAAATAGAAAAAAAAAAAAAAGAACCTGCATCAGTCATTCCACTGCACAAACTCTTTTGCATTATAGTGTAGACTATAAAGAAGAAGCTTTGTGATGTCTCCATAGCATATCTTTAAAAATGATAAATTTGAGCATTAGCAAGGTAAGACTTGAATATATAAAAAATAGAGTATTTTTTTGTTTTATTTTGTTTATCCCTTCGTACATTCTTGGTTATATTTTAACTTGCGATATTAAATTACACACATTCTACACTGAAAATTGTTATTTTTTTAAATAGTGCAATAAAGTTCAGGTTTTTTTTATTGTTGTTGAATAATCGGGATTAATAAGCGGAATTTAAATTTTGACCCAAATAATCATGATTATCATGTTCTCCATAATCGTGCCGCCCTAATATCTAATATCTATTCCAGTTGTGGTATTTTACTTTTAAAAACCTTTAGAGGGTGTACAGCTGTTGACTGTCGCATACTTTTCTTTCCCACACTTTGTTATCCATGCAACCCCTCACCCGAGTGCACACATCAGTGATGTCGCCTCAGTGCTTTCAGTGCACTGGCAGCCTTTTGCCTTTTGTCATCGAGACTGCATGAGACGCCACCTAAATCCCCTTCCTGTAACTAAGGCCATGGACCACCATTGTAATCAGATTCCAGATACATTCCACTGCTTTTTGCAACAATGAGATAAGGTGCTGTTTTTTCACCCCTCTTCAACCCCAAGTGACCACACAGCCTATGCTTTGCTAAATGTATTTGTACTGAAGCACAACACATTCAAACCAGTGTTTCAAGGAATGCGATTGTATTCTTTTATATTGTACAGAGGAAATTAGATTTACAGACACAAGAAAAATGGAGTTGAAAGTCCATTTGAAAGTAACACAGGAACTGAACCAACTCTGCCACCAAACTCAACGTATGAACAAAACTCTACACAACGATCTTTAAGCAATTTCCTCATTCCCAAACAGGTAAAACAGAGTTCTTACATTTACACATAGAGATCAGAGTTATTTTACGCTACTTAAGTTTATTATAACACTGGCCATGACTTCAACAAGTCCAACTCAGGGTTTGTGTAGCTGGTAATGACTTTAAAGAGACCCAATCCTAAACTCCTTATCCTGCTTAAAAGGTGAGACTTAAACCATGTAAAACCCTATAAAACTACTGTAGACTCTAATGGGCATTTGTGTGAGATTTTATTTTCCTATTGTGTACAACTCTAACAGTGTATAGAATCCTGCCAAGGTCGCCTTCTTTCTTGCTTTCCTTTCTTTTCCAACTTTAGATTGATCAGTCCATAAGTGCCAAGGCCAGAATGCCAAAAAGTGATTTTTTTTTTAGTCAAAGTAACTAAAATAGCTGAACAAATTACCTTCCTATGCCTGATCAGTTGCTTCCACCTCCCCCCAATGAGTAATGCACAAACCACTGCTGCATTTCAACAGATGTTGTCAGCTGTGGTGTGAGAGAATAAAGGGTCCACTGCATCTGCTAGAATTGTCACGGAAAAAAATTACAAAGCTAAAAGACACAGTTCAACCAATAAAAGATAAAGCTATAATAGGACATCTGAATATCAAACAAATGTACAAGGTTCACTTGCCTAATCTCTGTACTTTGTAAAGAAAACATGATAGATAGTTTGCACAAAAACAATACTTTTAATAGGCAAACTACCAACAAGCTGAAATCAATTACTTATGCAACATAGGTGCCCTATTAAAGTAGTATAGCTAGCCTGTGCATATGGTCAAAACAAACAAAGAACCAATATATTATATGCGATGGTTGATTAATGAGATATTTCTCCTAACTGCTCTTAGAAAGAAGCTCTAGACACATTGTGTGGTACAATGAACTTTCAGATTCACTAATGAATCATGTCAATAAAAAAATCAGTTAAATTCAATGTTCTACTATTTCACTGTATAAGTTTTAAGTAGAAAATCTGCTGCAAGTATGGATTGAGAGACCATCTTGCACGGACAGAACCTGACACAAACTGAGGTATGTCAGAAATGTTAAAAGAATGCAATCTTTCACTACAACTAAGCTGTAGAGACCAAATAATTGATTAAAACTTCAGTTTTTTCCTTCAATATACTGATTATTTCAGAACACTGATATGAATACTCACAAGAGGGATGTTAAATATTATCTAATGTATGATAAAAAAAAAATTGTTCCTCGTAAAGAATCATAAAATATGGCCGCAATAAGTAGACTGATCTCAGAAAACACTACAAAAGTAAATCCTAGGTTATATTTGATACTGGTTCTAAATTTTTATGACATTCCTGAATGCAGTTAATTGAAAATGTTTAAAATACACACCAGCTCATAGCCCACACCGCTGTGTCTTGCTGCAGTTGATAGGAACCAACATTCCCTCATATCTCATGCTTAGTTTCCCTCTGCTTCCTGACCCACTTCCTCTCTCCGCCCAGCCATAGGAAGGCAGACTACGCACTTCTAAAGACCTGACACTGCAGCACTACCAGCAGCCTCTTGAATGGGTAACAGACCAAACACAGCTGTAATGCTGTTGACAAAAAACCCTGGGGTCTTGGTTTCAGCCTTCACCTGCAGTGCACCCCACATCAAGTCTCCTGTAACTTCAAAGCTGATTACACACCAGTTTACTAACCTACTTCAAGACAACTGCCACATATCGGAATCACACTGCCCTTTTGGTACACTAACTATGCCCATTACAGATCAAACTGCCCCATTGTCATGAATAGGCAAATGAGGCGGGTGACATATGCACTAAAAGGTCACACAGAGGACTATATGGGTCATCACCCAGCCACATGGACTCCACCGCACACACAACTTTTCACTGAGGACTGTTTTAGGATACATTTCAAACACAGTGCTACTTTCACAGAAAGCGTGCATTTTTGAGGAAAGTCAAGTCATACTTTCTGGATGATGTTAAATTATGTTTAATCTAACTTTACTCCAACTGGAAGTAAACTATGTCTCCTCTGTAAAATAATAAACTACAGTAGACATTCCTAAGGTTATCTACTTCCATTAGTTGTTCTCGTCTATATAATTGGGTATTAAATATCATTGGGTTGTAAAGTGACATTTGAAGACCTGGTTTTGGCTCACAGAACTTGCCATGAGCAGTTTTGCTCATCAGCTTGTGACAATAAAATCACAGTGCATCCAACCCATTCATCTGTTTTACACAACATCCCCCTCAGGCCATTTAATAAGAATACTAAAAACGTTGATTAACTTATTCATATTTACAGCTGGCATGATCAGGTATACCCACACCCTACTTCTGTTTTTCATCATGAAAATAACTCACAATGGCCGATTAAGATTAGATGTCTGTGCAGATCGACTATAATTTCATATCAACAATTCACCACGTGTTATAGCCCAACACCTACAGCTGGTAGGACAGTAACTGTCCATTTAACATTTATAGTTGCACCACGACCACACTGTGTTCTAGGTTAGGATGTCGACTGTAATTATGGCATCTATAATAATTTCTGATTATTAAAAAAAGTGTTATACGCTGGATAATGTCATGTTTTGTCTCCATTGTGCACACTCTGAGGCGCCTTCATTAACACCAAACCAGGATGCCAGAAGCCAGGGCGCGGTTGTTCAGCCTGCACCTCCGTGTATCTCCGCCTATGAGGAGCTATGGTTTCGGAGATAAGTTTTCCTGCCTGTCGCACTATGGTTAGCTACCCCACCCCACTGAATAACGAACAGCGGATTTTATGTCGGGGAATTGACAACGAAACCTACCCCACACCAAAATTAATAAAAGCACAGCCTGGACACATAAATGTATTCAGTTATCGAATGTAAACTTTTTTTAAATCTCATAAACTGCCGTTGAAGGCTAGTGCTAGCTTAAAAAATAGTTCACAGTCTTCCCATTATCCTGATTCATTTTAGCTAGCGCATGCACTTTCCTGTCTGGATGGCTGTTGGTGGAAAAACGAAGACCGCTGAAACCAATTAAGACAGAGACACAATCAAACAGCTCCTAAAAATCCACATCGAATGTAACCTACCTTCTGAGAGGAAAATTAAACTATTCCCGCAACGGAATGATATAACACAGCCAAAATGTATCCCAATTGATTCCCGTGTTGCTGGAGCTGCTGCTGTGCTGACACAACTCTGTCTGTCTGCTCTTTCGCCACTCTGTCCCTAGTCCCGCCCCCCTGCGTCTTGGCGAGCAACGTATGGAACAACAACATCTGACTGACGGCTCCAACAACCAATCACAGTGAATCTTGGGGCAACTGAGAGCCAAACTCGCGCTTCCCCAGTTACCGAAAAATCCCCATCAATCGTGTGTTTATGGAGGCTTTATGACATTGTAATCTCCGGCAGGATTATTTTTATATTCCTCAAATCTATTTATCTATTTAGAATCAACTTATCATAATATTTTTTTATTATGTGCAGACGATTATTTCAAATTATATTCATAATGTATGCAATTTTGCAATGTACTATTTGCAGTTTTTCTGCCTTGCAGCATATTGGAGCACCTGAAGAATCTTTAAAATTCTAAATCAGACCAAAATGAGACAAGGATATTTTTGGAAGTGTGTGTGCATGATTGAATGGGTGTGAGCTGGCTTGTGGATATTATAATACCTATATTTTCTGCATAAAATTAAATGACTAAGAATGCTGCTTATATCTTGCATGTCGGAGTTCAGATGTATTTTTAAAAATAGTAAAGCAACTGCTGTCCTCTTTGGTGCTTTAGTGTACAGATTCTGAAGGTGCAATGAATACATATCAAATAATTATGCACACCTATAATTGTCTGAGGAACACAATGTACCTCAAATTTAACAGAACACCACAAGATGGCAGTATTTTACAGATACAGATTTTAGACAGAAGAAAACAGATGTACTCTGTCATTCGTTTTTATGCAACCTCAGGTTCACTGAGAGCTGATGCAAGTATTTGTGGTAATTTGGGCTGTCCAAATTCTCAGGTCCCCGAGACCAGGAAAGCAGAAGTAAATGTATGTGTTTTTAAATAACTGAGTGAATGATTTGTGTCCCTGGCATCCTATTATCCAGTGTATGTTTTACTGTTCCACATACAGTTATTGTATTATTGATACTGTGCTCTATATCATGTGCTGTAATGGCCTACCTTTTCTGACAGACGGCTTCCTCTCAACTGGTTTCTCAGGGGATTTCTGAACAGAGTCAAAAGCTGCTTTCATCTGTGCCACCTTCACTGACTGGCCATGCTCATCAGTTTTGATTTCAGGTGGCTTTGATCGATCTGGATGTTGCAGTTTTTCATGTAACTGAATGGTCTCCTTTATGAGTTCTGACACAGGTCTAGGTCTGGGAGAGCTCTGGGATTTGTCTCTTAGTGTGACACTGTCATCTTTCTCTTTACCAACTTGGTCTGGTACATTTTCTGTGCTAAATGCCTTTCGTAGCTTTTTATCCGACCTCATATTTGCTGTGACTTGGCAGGTCTCTTCTGATATGCCCAAAACTGAGCCAGCATCCACAGCTGGTGCATCAGTATCCTCAGTGGAGATTTTCACTGCCTTTCTTCTTAGTGATTGAACATCTCTGTTTTCAGCTTCACCTTTATTTTCTTTCATTATTTGTAGATTCACTCCTCCTGGACTTGTATGTGTCATCTCATCATTAAGGAACTGGGGTGAGTTTGCAGGGTATCTTTTTGTAGTACTCACTAATGAAGGTGTAGCCTCCTCATTGTTCACAATATGCATTTCACTTGACATTTTCTCATGTAGAACAGATGACTGTAAGCTATTTGAGGGCAGGTTTGTGGCAAGGTCTATATTTAGCATGACCCCCTCTTTAACTAAAGTATCTCTTGAGTTAATATCCTGATTTGCACACTGATAATCAACGCTGTCTTGATGTAACTTTACAAGTATGTTTCCAATCACTTCAGGCTGACAACAGAGTGCATTTGAGGTCTTACAATCAGCAGTAGTTATCTCTTTCACATGCAGCTCCTTACAGTTATGATCCTTTGTCACACGCTTTGCTTTAGATGGTTTTTCTTCTTGATTGGAAGAATAAGACATGTCACATTGTGGCTGGACAGGTTTATCAGTAGATATCTCTGTTGCAGCATTGTCAAACACTTTATTTACATTTGACTCCTCCAGATCATCCATGCTGTCCTTGTTGTACATGTCAATCTCTTTAATTTTTGAAAGACTTGGGGTGGCTTCTGTTTTATTTCGCTTCAAAAGCTTCTCCAAAATGGAGCTGGGTTCAATGGACACCACTGGACTTGGCTCTGAAAATGAAGCCATGGTTTGATTAGATTCAGATGTTTTCATGTGGAGATAAGGCCTCACTGGTTCCCTTTGTTGACCTGCCTCATTGACCTTTGGTTTTCTGAAAGAGTAGTCATTCACAACTGCCTTTTCCTCACCAACATAAATGGTGCCTTCATCAAATGTTAGTGTTTCCCCCTTTGTAGTATTTTCTGTTCTCTCTTTTGGAGGTTTACGGTGAATGGTATCGCTCATGTCTAATAGAGGCTCTTTCTGAAGCATGTTTTTCAAAGGATGTTTGGGTTTAGCTGAAGGCGGTTCTTTCCTCTTGCTCAAGTGGCCGACTGTTCCTGCACAAAGTTTCATATCTTCATCCTCAACTTCAGGCACCATGGTGTCATTCTGATGTTGATGAAGAGATGGTAGCATCTCAGTTTCTGCCCTCTGGATGAGATCATTGGCTCCACCATAAGCTCCACCTATGCTGCTCCCCATCATCATGGAATGCTCTTTGGTGTTGTCAAAACTGTTTGGATCCATTGAGGTAAGAGCAAGACCATGCTTTTCATGTGAATCTCCAGAGAAGCTCTCCCCCTCATATTGGACCATGTCCTCAATCTGATACTCCATTTTGACCCTTGAAGATGTTCGAAGCTCCTCCTCTATCTTCTCCTGCTCTTTCTTGATTTGATCCAAAACTTTGAATGTCTTGGCTCTCTCTTCACTCCTTGGTCTACTCTTTTGGTTTTTGCCTGTCTCCAGTGGAACCAGTGGAGTGGTCCTGCCTCTCTCTCCTCTTCCTCCGCCCTCCTTTCCAACAGCCCCTCCCTGTCTCACCTCCTTCACAGTGAAAGGACTCACCCGTAAATTTATGGGCTTCTCGGTAGAAGGTGTTGTTGGCTCGTGGCTGGAGTCTAGATCCTGGTCTCCTGGCTTTTCCTCTGTGTTACCAGCCTTCTCCTCCTCCTCCTCCTCCTCTTCATAGGAGCTTCCTCCTTCCATGACATCACTTTTAGGATTGCCTCCATCTCCAGAGTCAGGACATGGCTCAGTCTCCTCTGTTCCTTCACAGAGGGCCTGTTCTCCCCCCTCTAATTTGTCTTGGTTCTGTCCCATACTGCTCTGTGGAGAAAGACCTGATATTAGCCTCACAACAAAAAACAAATTGTCAAAAAACAATGTCACGTTAAGAGAGTCAGGCTAGTCTTTTTTTCTTTTTCTTTTTTGCTTGTTAGCTATGATTGATTTTGGATCTGCCTCTGATATCCTTAGTAGCACCCAATGTAAGATTTCATATGTCAACATTTACCAAAGGATAAAAGAGTGAAAAATGTCTGCACAACCAGCTCATAGATTGTACAGACCTTTTTTTTTTTTTTTTTTTTTACTCTTTTACTCATTGTTTCATCAGGATCTTGCACACCTTTTAGGACTGGATGTGTGTATGTGTGCCATCACCTCTTTTCTCAACATTTCCAAAAACCTAAACTGAAACAGAGACAGGAGGAAAAAGATCTATACAATTAGTTCACAAATGACTCTACATATTACAATTAGTTACTCATAAGTGAGTGTGTAGTAAACAAGTTATAGTCACACAGGATCCATTTTCATGCAAGCAGTAAATCGCAGTATCTTATGACGTTAAGTGTTATAGTATACCCTCTGTTGAGTCACTCATGCACTTGCAGTGTTGACTGGCTTAAGTTGAAGACAAATTACAGTCACAAGATTTCACAACAATCACACTTGTGATCTAGTACACTATAATATATTATGGTACACTGCAATATCATTCTCCCCACAGTCATGTATATGACTTTTGTAAATGCTTGTTGACATGCAACAAATATCACCCAATGCAGGTCAAATAAGGGACACTTGCAGCTAGATGCACCTTAACCACTCAACTGTTCTTAAGCACTTCGTAATAATGTCATCTGAGGAGGTTATTTGATCGATGGAGACATCTTAAAGAGACAGTACTTGTATAGTCAACCTGTAATTGTCGTTCTGGAATAATCTAACTGAAGTATTAATTCTTCACCCTTAGCAATGGCTCTTTTCCCACACTGCATTTTACATGTTGCTCATTCTGTCAAACTTGTACTTGTCAAATTTTCACTGGTTTAGTTTCATGTGATCCAATAAACTTGTTAGGCAATCAGTCTAAGCTTTCATGTTCCCCCATTTCAAGACAAGATATCTGTATTTCAAAACTTTGCTCAGATAATTTAGCAAATTTTTATGGGGGGGTTGTCCAAGCATTATTATTTAAAATAGCAACATATGTATGTGTGCGGGGGTACTTTTCATACTAGAGGTTGGAAAAGGAAAAATAACAGCACTACTTGTTTACAAGATTGCATTGCACTTACTAAACTGAACGCAGCAGAGAAAAACTTTTCCATGAGTCGATCTAATTATGTCACTGTCTAATAAGTTTTCAGCCACAAAAGTGCTCTAGTAAGCAAGGAAAATACTGAGGCACAATGAACAATGATGGATGTTGCCCATGTGTCTGTTTCCTGTCTATGGCCTCATCCTCCTCCTGTGTTACAACATATGACTGCTGTTGTCTTATCATCTGATGGGCCTGTACATGGCCAATGGAACCATCACAATGAAGAGGGGTCATAGCTATGTGAAGAACTTGTTTTCCATGTAGTGATGGTGACAGATAAATTTGATACTAGAAAATAACTCAAATGACAATAAGATAACATCTGAGAACATCAATAAATCCAGTGACAGTTCTTCATGCATCAGGTTAAGAGTTTTTCCCAAAAGTTAAGGGTATTTCTATTCATTCATTACTCCCTCTACCATTTATTTGTACAACTCTGCCAGTGTGGGGAAACTCTTCCCTTAAAGCAGTCCATGCCTCTTAACAACTGGCCTATTATCCTGTCTCATCCTTCCTGAAAGCGCAAAGCTGATCACTTGATCACCATGTGTTCTGCTGCCTCAACATGCGCAGACATAGAGGAATTCAAACCAATAAATCAAGAACCTCCCACAAAACATGTCTATATTTTAGTAACAACAAAACACAACTCTGAGCTCCTGTTCATGACTGAATGGGAAACTGCACAGGAACAGGCCTGAACCATGAAAGCTCATTAACTTTGTCATGTCACAGACAAATTATTGATCCACTCTCATATAAAGACCTGCTGCGGTTGACACTTACCAGTTAGACGTTGTGGCTGACTCGATCGTCCACTCTCAGGATCGACAGACTGCTCTTTGTTGGTTGTTTGGTGATGTTCAGTCCTCCCTCAAATGCACAAGCAATGGGAGCCTTATATTACATCCATGTGATGTCACAGCACATTTGACTAACACAATCAGGAGAAACTCAGACTTGTAGCTCTACTAATTCCTGTCTTGAGAATTATTATGTATCTGTAATATTACTGTCACAGTATTTTAGTGGATCAAACTACATAGAATACACAGGATGTCTTGAAGTTTTATGTTTAACATTTACTGAGATGGAAATGATGAACCTTTTGTCCTTTGCTACAAGGTTAACACAGACTGGGTGATGTGTCTTGTCTTCATCTTTTTTTTTTTTTACTTAACACAAGTTACATGGTAACATAATTTTCTGCACAGTTGAAGTTATTTCCCTCCAGGAGCCCAGCTGAGGTAAGTAGCTGAAGGAATGCCTCTGCTGGAATAGACAGTGGGTTAATTAAGCAAACCCAAGTAAGTGCAGGAATGCAGGGAAATTATCTGGGGAAAAAACTAACTTATTCCTTTTGTTTCTCCTTGTTTCTGTGGTAACCTACAAAACAGGATATATACTCAGATAATAAAACCAAAGTGTAGGTATGGTAGCCAAGAATTCACTGGCTGAATAAGGGAAGAGGGTCTGGCCCACACCCTGCGATTGTGGACTGACGTCTGCTGTGATGATAGACAGGCAGCTACAAGTTTTCCTACACATGCCAAGTAGTATTTCTGCGGTTTAGAAGTGTTATAGGCCAATATGACTCAAATATGGGATAATTAATTCAAAACAGACAGCACAAAAATGTAGTCTAAGTCAATTAAACGTCCACAAGTGCTACAGAAGACACATATTTCCATTTCACCTCCCTTCGTCTCTCAACTTTTGAAACATACCTACATGCTCTGTATGTTTTATAACACTGTCATTTCACTAGGACAAGTCCATGTAATGTGTTTGTTACTTCAAAGTGTCACCATGCTTATACTGTACACAGCAGACTATTCATCACACAGACACACAGTCATATAGGCCTAGAGGAACAAGAGCCATGTAACTTAAGTAATTCATTGATGTCATGCAAACAGGGGACAGGAAGCCAAATGTTATATAAGCTGGCTGTTAGAAAAATGCACTCCTGCCAAAGCATACAGATGGGGGCACGATGATGTCATTTCAGGATACACACCATTGCAGTGGAGTCGCTGAACAGATATTTACTCATGTCTGCGACAGGTTCTTAAACACATTGGGAATCCAGCTCAGAGGTACACATTAACCCTCAACAGCCACTGGCTACCAAAACCATTTACAGATATAAAATGTTATACGTTTTAGCCATTATTCCCATAAATACAGTGCAATTATTCAGGTAAAGTATAGTTTCTCAACTTTTCATAGATCTCAAATATGACCCATTTGGACCTTCAGAGGCTCTGTAGTGAATGTTGAAACTCATCTTCAGCAACATTGATTCACCACTAAACTCCATGGTGACAAAATGACAAATTATAATTAAATGTTTATATTAATGATTTTCCCCCCAGGAAAATAAACTTTTTCCTCAGTTACTGTAAGGTTTGCTTTGACATGATAAGCTTTTAATGTACTCTAAGCTATGGACATCTACTATACTACCTAATATTAGAAAATAATTGATGTTCACTGAAAAATGCAGAGGGTAATTTTAAAATAAACGGCGACAAAAGAATTCAGTAAAGGTTAAATGTAGATGGAAGTCACTAAAATAGTTCTAGGGCTTTAAGGGTTAAACTTATTAAATATTTCTATTTTCAGTTGAATAAACAGAATGCATAAGGTTTTATGTAAAACAAATGTTTATTTCCATAATTAACACATACAGTACATTATTTTGACCAACATAAAAAGTGCAATATGCATTCAAACTACAGCAATGTACAGTACAAAAGTTACTGCATACTTAAATATAAAAAGAAAATGGTTACAAAACTGTGAAGTAACCTATTGTGATCATTGTCACTTTAGTGTGACACAAGCTTTAAAACTCATTGATGATATGAGTATAAAAGCTTAACAGCTATGAGCCCAATGACCCCATCAAGTCTCTTTTTATTTCTCCCAAAGGTGCAAAAAAGATGTGACAGCATTTAAATACATACATGATTGACATAGTAATTCACATTTTTTTGTACAGTTTCAGTGGTGTTTCCAATTCATTGAGACATCCAAAGAACTTTGGTCTTTCACATTTCAAAAAGCACAATAATTTTAAATATTGGCAACTCTCATGGATGTATTAATTTAAGGTACAGAAGGTTTGGATGCTGTATCTTTTTAAAATAGTGTCCAAAATGCTTATGGAGCTTTATTTTGGGAAAACCCCACACATATTTTATGAACCACCTGCCATAAAACATCAGTTTCTGTCACTACACATTTGTTTGATTTCAAGCCATGCAATGTGACTCTTTACTCTCATGATAAAATGATGACATAGTTCTTAAGTTATTTTGGAGGATAGCTTGCTGTGTACCAGTATTTACTTATAAAAAAGCAGTGCAAAGGAACAACAAACTCAGAAATGCTTCTGTTCTGTTTGTTGAAAACAGTGAACATGCCTCTGGCAAAAATAAAGTCACAACCCTTTTGTTTCACGTTCGCCCCATTCATTCACTCAGACTCACATAGTCAGGGATTAATGCATTACGACACACACCTCTAGTTTAATAATGAGCTCAGAACTGATTTAGTCTTACTCTCACTTAAGTCAATATCAGAAAATGAACTGAATTAAACTCCAGCCTGGTGTTTTATCTGAAAAAAGAGCTCCATAAATGCAACACGAGGTAACCATTAATTTTACAACCCTCTAGACTAAAACATCAACTGTGCGGTAAATGACTACATTTACTGATCACCTTGCTTTCTGTCAAGAACCAGTATGTGTCTCAAGTTCATGGAAGAAGATTACCAGGAAGGTAAAAATAATTTTAAGTGCCAAAGAATGCTATAGCATATTTTGGTACATGACAGGTTCTAACAGCTGTGATTTTAAAGGTTAAAGAGTGTCTTGCATTCTCTTATCCTGCAGTCCAACACAGCTCTGTGCCTCTGGTCTCATAGGTAAGGCACTTGTTTGTCCATGACTCAAACTAAGTTAGAGGTGAACTGATGGCTTTACACACTTGTCAGGTACAGCAATATGACTTTAATCACTGTGAACAGCAGTTTGAGAAACTATGTGGCAAAGGAGAGCATATACCCCTTAAACAACAGTTGGCATTATTTTGTTTTGTTCATTTCCTTAGACTCTCTCATTTCCAGAATCTGTACAACCTTGTCCAGCCCACATACTGATAGATGAGGACATGGCTGGAGGGTATGTAATCTCTTACTGGTGTGTCAGCTCGTAGGCTCGTACGGTAGTGCTCTCTCTGGAGTGTGCAAGTCTTTGCAGGGTCGGGGTTGAGCAGGTGTGGTGGGGGAGTCCCAGTCCAGGCCTGGGTCTGGCTCTGGGGACAGTGAGAGAAGCAGCAACGTTCCTGCATCTGATGAGCAGGCTGAACACAGGTCCTCGGAGGAGAAATTGAGGCTACCCAACTTGGCCAGCGAGTTGGACCGCTTTAGCCTCGAGGGCACTGTCAGGCCCGCCAGGCGCATGCGGGTTTCAATCTCCTGCGCCCTCTGACGTACTAAACCAGGTTTCCCTCTCACGCTGCGCAGACTATCACTGCTGGAGCTGCGTGTCAGGGTGGAGCCGTGAGGAGATGAGGTCGGTGTGAGCAGTCCAGGCCCCACCACCCCCAACAAGGCTTCGTTGGTCAGTGGCACCACAAGTGGCTCTAACCGCACTTGGCATGGCGTAGAGGATTTTGGGAAATCCCCAGCAAAGCAAGAGAACTCTCCTTCCTCTGTGGCGTGAAGGGAGCTCTTCTTGGACATTTGGCATGCATGCAAAGGCTTCAGGGACTGCAGGCCATCCTGGGACAAACCTGAAAGCCTCTCTAGTCTCTCTGCACGGCGGCGGACTAACCCAGACCTCCGTAGTTGCACAAGAGTCTCTTGTTGCTGACCAATGTAGCAGGCCATTGCAGGTTTCTCTTCCCCTAAATCCATTCTCATCAGCACAGGCAGAGCTTCTGAAACCTCTTCACACTGATTTTTCTCACTCTCAGTATTTACTTCCAATAGTAGACCGGTATCCTCTGACTCCGCTAGGTTCACTGAATCTTCTGTCTGGTCCGCTGTGGAAGGCGAGGCTGCACAGTTGGCACATTCACACAGAGGGCCACAAGGGCGTAGCAGGCGCGCTGAAGACACAAGGCTGTCACAGGAGGTTTGGGTTAAAGGGAGTGATGAAGCACTTGGGATTTCAAGGGGACTGCGATTAAGGCAAAGCTTAGACACTAAGGGCGGAGAGACTTCCTTCTTTTCGGACTCACAATCCCACCAAGACAGGGAGGCATCGGCTGGAGGAGGGATCAGGGAATCATTGTCCTAAAGAAAAGTAAATGAAAGGAAAAGTGGTGATTTCCATACAATTTATTCAAATAAAAAGTGCAATAACGTGCTAAGCCTCCCCAGCACTTTATTATAAAACTCAGGATCCTCTAACTTACACTGAGGCTCTGTGGAGTGCTCAAATGGTTGTTGTTGTTGGAGTTTTCATTGAGGGTCACCAAGTCCATCCCATTACCCTCTGGATCCCCTTCGACCTCTACATCTTGTGTTTCTTCCCCTCCACCTCCTTCCCCTCCCCCTCCATCATCTGGTTGCATGAGTACCTCCATTTCTGCTTCTTCTTTTTGCACTTCCTCCTCATCCTCCTCTTCCACTGTACTAAACTCCAGCCTCAGGCGAAGTTCCTCCAAAGGCTCCGGCCCCCGACTGCAGGTCTGGGCAGCAGTTCCCTCAGCTGTTGGCCCAAAGTTTGGTAGTGGCAGACCATCCCGTCCATCGAAGGCCTCATCGTCCAACAATGCATCCCGCTCCACATCTTCAATTTCTATAAACACCTTTTCCATTCCCAGAAGAGGGGGGCCGCGCACTGGTGTCGAGGGCTCGCTGTCCAGGGCGGAGTCCGAGAGCCGGCGAAAGTAATAGTTGTTATAGGCAGGATCAATCTCCAACGCAACAGTCCTGCATGGTGACGGGCATGCGGCACCTTTATCCGACAAAGCCTCCTCACAGCAGGGAGACATACCAGGCTCTGGAGTCACATGGTCTCCCTCGTCTCCTCCACAGCACTGGGCCGACCCCTGCTGCCCCTCAACCATCTCACAGTCTGCATCTGGATGCCACAGCTTGTTGTGACGTTGTTTGCTGTGAAAAGAGTCACAGTGATTTTAATTAGTTTAATTAGTTAATTGAACTTCTATTTACCATAAAAGACTAAATGCATCCAGGCCAGCACAGGCAGTAGCAGAGGTTGACATGGTTTCGGACAGTGTGTGGATCCACACAAACATCCAAAACATTGTACAAATTGATGACGACAATACCAACAGTTACATTTTGGATTTCTCAGTTGATTAGATCTGTATATTGTTATGATAACTTACTTTTTTCAAATCCATATTTTTGAGGTTACATTTATATAATTTGTTTAGAATGTTTTTTTTATGTAGGAGATGGGCCTAAATACAATTTCTAGAGGAGCAGATCATCCAACTCAAAGACTGCACAAAAATCCATACAGTATGAAGAAAAAAGTCTTGATGTCTTGCTATCAACAAAAGGGAGGCATTCAATAGATCATAAAGTCACTACCACTGCGAGGCTGTCTGTTTTTTATCAACAAATGCCAAAAACAGTGTGAATGGTATATGAAGCTTCGTCCGGATGAGCTAATAATAATAATAATAATAATAATAATAATAATAATAATAATAATAAAACTGATGATACATCAATAAATATCTACCCTGAGAAAATATTGCACATAACAGACACAGAGATGACATGCATAAACACAAGCGACTATACCTTGCATCCAAGATACCCTCATACTCTGCCAGTTGTCTCATGAAAGCAGGGTTGGGGCGAGTGATGCTTCTTTTTTGCTTGACAAAGTTGTAAGCTTTCTCCAGTGACCAGCCAAACTCCTTCATGGCATATGCAATGACAGTGGATGCAGACCGACTCACACCCATCTTGCAATGGACCAGACACTTGGAGTGGTTCTTTCTGTAAGTCAACAAGTGAAAACATAAACATAATAATGTGAAAAAGTACCATATGAAAGCTTGTTTGGTTTTAGACTCTCATTATGAACATTACAGAGGAAAAAGTATTATCGTAATTATCGTATTAATACACATATATTGTTTACATATAATCAAACTCATGAAATAATATTTGTGACCTTGCAACCTGTTCTGTATTACTTATGAAGTTTCTTTTTTACTTGAATCATGATTTAAGAGAAGTTTGAATGGCTTTATGGTAGCACCTTGTTGTTAGGTCTACTAGTGACTCACTTTGCTTTAACAATGAAGTTATACGTGTCATTCCAGTGAGCTAGCAGGTCCGTGGTCTCTTCATCATAGACGCGTACATTGTGATAACTGAATGTGCCTGGAAAGAAATTGTCAATCTCCCTGGTAACATTGAGGATATAGGCCACCCTGAAGAGGAAAGACAATGTGAAATCATCAACAACATTCTTTTGTGCTCAAATCACAGAGAAAAATATGTTTTTTGTGTGGTTATCTTTGTTCCTCCTTAATATCAAATAAATCACCCTGTCTCTTGCAGTTCCTCCAAATTAGATGCATTCCATTCGGATCCCTACAAACAAATGAGGGAAAGTACTGGTTAGCGTGAATACATTTTCTGGGCTTCCTAAAAGTTATTTCAGTCAAAACAGTCTTCCTTTGGGATATAAAGGAACGGAAATGGTTCAGTCTCATTTAATCAGACAAAAACAACACGTTTTTGTTAAGTGTAAGATAAAATGCTTAATGTTGCACCAAGTAGACGTGGTCAAAGATGAGGGTGGCTTTATCCATCTGACCCAGAATCAGCAGCATCTCATTGTCGATGAACTCCTTGTACTCCTTCAGGTTACAGTTCATGTGCTGCTCCAACTCAGTACGGATCTGTGAAAAAAAACAAAAAAACAACCCCCCCCCCCAAAAAAAATATTACACCTCTAGAATTTAAAAACACATAATACAATTTAAGAGGGTTTTTATGTCAAAAGCTTCAGTAGAAATATGTTTTGGTGTATTTGGGGAAATAATAATAATAATAATAATAATAATAATAATAATAATAATAATAATAATAATAATAATAATAATAATAATAATAATAATAATAATTCAGCACCTGGATGTTGTCTGTGAAGAAACTAGATTCCTACACCTCCTCTCTGGTTTGCTTACAGGCTTTAAAAACTCTAGGTCTAGATGTAAGAATCTGGTCAATCACGTCTTCTCATAGAGAGGGTGACATAAAAATTAAACGCGGTCAAGAATTCATCAGATCCTCCTACATCGGTGTTCCCCTTGCTGTGACATTTTGGCTTTCTCACATTGTCGTGAAACTGTAATACATCATCTATCTTTATGGAAATAAAATATTTTACAGTCTTTTCTTCAAAAAGACCAATGCTATAAAACGAAAGTGCACAGTTATTGTACTCTTATCCTGATTCACACCTTGCACATCCACATTGTTATGTGATGACAACAATAAACCTGCTTACCTGTTTGCAGGTGACATTCTCCAGATCCTGGCACGTCATGATGCTTCTGAGTTTGGCTTTGATAAGGCACTCTGTCCTCTCCCTCTCCGAAGGCCTACCAAAGACAGAATCTTACTTATACCTGACTGACACATAAGTAAAGCAGTACAAGCCATTTTTGGGGAGCAGTGATTAGACCATTAATATGTGACTTTTGTATTTCATTATGTGCACTGACTTGTCAACAAACATAGTGGGAGAGTCTGGTCGTGTTGTCTCCAAGTCCTTCATAGCGTTCCACTCATTGATACAGCTCTGGTCTGAGGCTATGCAGCTCTCGTAGTAGCCCATCCAGGTGAGAGCCATGCCTCCAGGGAAGTAGTTATATCTACGTGACACCTCACATGCTTTGTGCAGCACCTGCAGAGCTGACCTACATAGTGAATATTTGAAAAAGTAAAAGTCAAAAGTTGTAAATTGTTGACGCATATCTTATTTGTTTTTATTGGCTGTATAAGCAAAAGAATCCAATTAATGTGTTGTTTACAATCTGCAATAGGTATTGTTGAGTTCCCTGCACATGCCTGTTGTTACCAGCAGGTGGCAGAATGAATTAACACTTATTCAATTCACCAAACAGAGAAGCACATGTGTTTGTCACATGTAAGCAGGAGAATTATTGTGGTGTGTCACAAAATAAAAACTGTTGACAGGAGCCGCTGAGGCTCCAGAGGCTGGTTATTACTCACCACATAGCTTGCACTGACACAGGTTTGAAGACATGAGTCCGACCTGCTGTATTCACCGTAAAGCCCCTGAGAAATAAACAAAATAAATGGTCATTCCTTGTGCATGTTCATCCAAAGTCTCAGGAGTAGATTAAATGACAGAAATAAAATAATGGGTCACTAACAACAAGGGTGGGACAGGCAAACCTAACTCACCCATCTCCGTCCAGATGGATCTTTGTATCACTCCACAGAGGTAGTACCATGCCGATCGAACAGCTTTTGCTGTTAGGCAGACAATCAAAATGAAAAACAAGCAGAGGCAAAAAAAAACAAGTGGTTAAGAAAGTGCTTGTGAACTCTGGATACCATGCATTGCTATGTCTATTCAATCTATTTTATATTGATTTAAATGCTATAAAGAATACAAAAGTCTGGAAATTGTTGAGAGCACCTGTGGTATTTGTAGGCATGTGTGATAGTAAAATTTATATAGTTTTATTTGCAGAAAATACTGACATTTTCCAAATTACAAAACAAAAAATGCTGTCATTTCAAAAATTGGCAGAAATTGGCAATTGCACAAAAGAACTAAAAATGCATTGCTTTCAGACACTGAAATGAATGAAGACAGCTTTATGACCATCATTTGACAAACCTACTACTAATGATTTTGATGTTGTATTGCTTAGTTCATGTCTTACTTGGGAACATTTGAGACATTAATATTTGGAAGATCACCTTGATTTTCAAAACTTCATAAATATCTGTATGTTGAATATTCTAGGCCATTTTGGGTGCAAAAATACAAGCAGTTTGGTTTCATTTGTTAGCAGGAAACTGACCATCTTCCTTTTGATCGCACTCCAGAGGTTTCAATAGGGTTCAGATCTGAAAATATGGAGTGGTCTTTTTACTGTTTCCAGTGTCACATGCTTTGTGATTTTTTAAGCTTTCTCTCATTTTAAAAAGGACCATAAATAGAAAACATAAAAACAATGTAACATCTAGCAGTTCAGTATAAAGCAAGCCTTTTCTTTCGTACCAGTCTTTGTTGGTGAAATCAATTCCCAGTAGGATGTTCTCCTCACTGTCTTGTCTTCCACTGGTGTACACGACGACCATGTATCGCACTCGGTCTGACCATCCACTTTCCAGCCGTACCGCCTGCACAGTGTACCTCAAATTAAAGCCAGAATTTCTTGGCCAAGACAGTTCATTCATGCGAAGAGCAATAAGTCCTGTTTTGCTGTTTTTTTATAGCTGCCAAAATAAATGTAATTATAGTGTACTTAAAAAGGATTGTTAAATTTTATGACTTTTGTAAAAGAGGTCAGTGTTAAAACATAGGACTGTAACAGTAACAGTCTTAAACTTGAAATTTGTAGGCTGACCCTTACTAATTCTAATAAATTTGCTGTGGCAAGTCTGTGTGTATGATGTATGCTCTAATTGTGCAAAACAGGAAACATTCTGAAGAAGCTACAACTAACTTAACCAATGTACTGACCGTTCTGTTAAAATATGTGTATGCATGTGAGCCACAGCTGCATAAAGAAAGAAAATTCAATGTAACAGCAAGAGCGACAGCTTAGAAGTAGAAAAAATAAAATTAAATAAGTCAGTTTCACACTGACACATACATACACCATGGAAACATTTGGTAATGCTCTCCTGAGTGTGTTCAAACCTGCTCTCATGAGCTAATAATTACAGTGTGCAAATAAGCATCTTAGGAACACAATAAAATGCATTCAGGAGGGTTTGCTATGCCAAGTCATGAGTCACTGGCTTGTATATGTGCATGTTTTTGTTTTGATGTATGTACATACGCATACTGTCTCTCACCAGTTTAATTCTGTCCTCCGAACGAAGAATGTTTATCATCACCTGCAGGTGTTGAGGTAAGTCTCCTGTTAAGGAACATCATAAAGAAAATTAATCTATGGTGAGTCGTTTAACTGCACATTCACCTCAGATGACAAATTCTACTCCACTTTGATGACACTTAGACAGACTAATGGGATCTTACAGCATTTTACAGTAAGCCTATAGTGATTGAATCTACACAAAAATGTACCAACTAAAACCTGTAACCTGTTCAGTGACTTCACTATCACATTCTCTCACTGCAGAGACATGAGCTGATAGTTATGAATCTCTCTGCACATAAACAAATGCATTAACCACAAAACCACAACTTAAGAACTCCCTGTTCAGTTTATATCTACTGTTCTCTAATAAAACTGGGTGTGGATATTGACCAACAGCAATACTAAGAAGCAGCCGATAGAGAGCCAACAATGTCGAAATGTGTCATAAGAAGAAGGCAGTTTATGATTAATTACACCTCTTGGCATGAATCAGCCCGGTTATATAGTCTTTGTATGTTATTATTTGCAACCCTGTGGTGAATCTGTTTCATCTAGAAAATAACAGCTAATTCAAGCCTCAAGTGACATACTGAGAGCAAAAGAATCTAATTGCATCAAAACTGTATACATTCTTCTGCTAGAACCATATGCCCTGTATGTACACAGTCCTACCCTCTATAGGACATATTTAGCTACTTTTATGGATGTAAATGCTAAAAAAATTAAAATGGCTTAGTTCACATGACTTTGTAGAAGCCAGGTGGCATCTGTTCTGAATTACAGCTGCTTCTAGAGTCATACTCAGCAATATAAATCTGTTTACAAACAATTATGTATCTCATATCCATGTCTATTTGAAAGGAGTAAACCCAGTTCAACTGAGGAGTACCACGGATGCCCAACCTATTAAGCTTTTTACTTGTATTTTTATATGTGATGGTATGCCGATAATGTCAATAAAAATAGTGTTTACATGCTGTGAGCAACAGTCCTCTTTATTAAGTCACTGAAACATCCTGGTCACACACAGGGAATACTTTCAACAAATGCTTTGCAGGAGCCGCTTCACAATGTTCTTTTCGTCCTGGAGGCCAACAGTTACTGGGAAACAACACAACTCCTGCAATTTTAAAGTCAAAGCATGACCTGCAAATATGTGGGTTACCTGACAAAGTGCCTTGTAGAGTGGACAGAACTGCCAACTCTGCCATGACTTGCCAAATGACTTGGCAGCATTGGGCTGTTGTCTGGTACAAATTTCCCATGATGCCAACAGAAAGTCAGGTCAGCCTTGTGCCTTTAACGCAATTTAATGTGCCTCTAAAAAGATAGATTTTTGAAAACAGTCTCTGCTTTAAGACACTGGCCAGTTTATTCCTCAAATAATAACCCAGTTGTGGCCTTAGAACGTCAATCAGTTGATTCCTCCATTGTGGTTTTAATTAATTCACACTCTTTTTTACTTGTTTTGTGTTCAGCAGTTGGAGTTGCATTTGATGCATGACTTGTGTTATATAAAGTTTGACTGATTGATTGATCTACAAGCCAAGACAAGTCTATTCATTTCATAGATGGGCAAGTTTCCAAAGGAACACTGGAGGGGGCTTTAAGATCCCGAACTCCCCACTAGCTGCTGCTGCAGAGCAACTATTACTACTATTATATAACCATGCACAACAGATTAATTCATTTTGCTGCAGTTTTCAGTTGAAAGTATTAAGTATTCAGTCTTACTTACTCTGTTCAGCTGAGATGCTATGTGCACGTGCATGCGTATAATTTCACTTATGAGCTGAAAAGGTTTGGGAACACCTGACCCTAAAATGTAAGCCAACACCTTTGTACTATGAATGCTGTCCTTATATAGTGATTATATGGGGATACAGTCACTAATCTGCCTAAGCTATATGTCTGGAACATACTTATCAACCAGGCAGTCGTCATCCCGCTCACCTTAGCTCCAAACATCTGCTACAGTTAGAAGCTGTCAGAGGCTACAGCACATAACCTAGACTGAATAACAGCTTGACAGACTAATCAGATGATTTGTGAGAGCAAAACAACAGTTTGGGTAAAGGACATGGAAAATAGGGTAAACATTGTGGGTGTGGACTCACCTGCATGTTTGTGGTGAGGATGTGCTTTCTGGCCTTGGTGACTGCTGCCCTGCTGCAGGAAGAGAGCAGCTCCCTTTACCATAAAGAAGCTCTCACTCAGGCTGCAAAACAAATGAGAGAAAGGAGTTAAAAGCTACAAAACAAATAAGCTATACATTATATACTTGGGCAAAGGCTAAGCAATTTGGCTCCGAATGGCAGTATTGTTACTTGTTTATTGGACAGTGAGGCTGAGAAGTGGGAGACAAGACAAATGAAAATAAATAAATAAAAAAATCTGTTTAAAATACACAACTCAACACTGTACAGTCAATGAGATGAACATAAATCATCACTGTCTGCTGTTTGTGAATTACCACAGCAGCTGAGGGGGAAAGCCCAGCTGCCACGTTACAGAAACAGACTTCAGGTCTGCAGCAGCCATGAATCAGCTTTGATCCAGAATGCTTATCTGTCTTATTTCTGCTGCATGGGCTGCACTCACATTTGACTTGTCAGGTCTCTGCTGACTTGGCCTAAAGTAAACAAGACCTAAATAACAGACCCAACTGCAGTTGTTTGCGATGATGCTTAAAGCACCCGCAATAACTGAAAAGCACCACCAGATCACACCCGCCTATAAAATCCCTTTTCAAAGTTGACTGGAGCTGTCAGTAGGTGACATAAATGAGGAACTGCACTAAAACAAAATGAAGTGTTTCCTCCAGGCTGACTTTTGACTGATCATTCCATTTCACAGTGTGTTAACAAAAACAGTACAAGCAGATTCATAAATCTCACTCGTAGAATGAAGAACACACAGGCCAAGTTTCTATTCTGTTTGTGCTACCAGGCAAACTGGGACAGAAGTAACAGGTGACATGAACAAAACAGATCTGAACAGGTAGTAAAGACAAACTACTGTAGGTCCCTGAACGTCACTGCTGAATTAACTGCCCTATGTTGGGACCAAGTCAGTATTATAGTCTACTATTAGCCTTGATGTACAATCCCAGTCTTCATTGATATTTGTACTCAATAAAACTAAAAACATACTCACTTTTGATTTGAATTATGACTTGATAATATTTTAAAATTAAACTACTACTAAATTAAAACTGCAACTTTCTACAATAAAGCTTTAAATCCAGTGTCAATGTCTTTGTAGTTAGGTCAACTTCAATGACCCTACCAGCTCTGAAAACACATTCTCAATCAACTCTTTATGTTTCCACTTTCAGAATGCAGAATCCAAAGAGTCAGCCTGGGCCAAACACATCATTCTGAAGGAACAATGGACTTCGTTCTGTGCACCTCACAATAAATTCCCTCCGCCCCCAGTAGCACAGAAAAAAAGTTCTTCAGTGACAAAGCATGGGGGTGGACACTTCTCAACAAGGGCTTTTGTCTCAATTTAGCAGATTTTTGTTTGAGTCTGTGCTCTCTGTTTGAGATTTATGAGACTTGTCAAGACAACCCACAGTCAGGGAATGATGGATAAGGAGACAGTGGTGATACCAGGAGCAAGATGGGGACTTCAGCCCCAGTACTGTTTTTTTAAAGCGATTTTTTTTTTTTTTTACAATCAATCCCTGCAACTCCTTCTTTCTGTTTCAACTAGTAACCCAGCTTACAGTCCACAGTACTTAGGTACTGATACCTGAGAACTTCCCACACAAAGGAAAACTTTTAAAGGTGTGCGCCAGTGAAATTTGAGGATGTGTGAAACTTGTCCCCCTGTAAATCAAATGTTGTCCCACTACCTCACAGGCCATATTCAGACATCCTAATTAAACAGCCTCAGCTCTAGTGTCTCTTACCCCACACCACCCTGCTATCAGCTTCCCCACAAACACTAGTGCTAAAAATACCTCTGACCTCCAAGCAAACAAGACTATAATACAAAAGCATGCTAGATAGCCTCAATGATTCTACGTGATGACAACTTTGAGTATGTATACAAATTAACTAAGACACATCACAAGAAACACAGCTTTAGTAGTTTTTTTATTATTATTATATGAGCTACATATGATCCTGAAATGACACTGTATGATATTCCGCAAAATGACAGTATATACAAAACAGGAAAAGAAATTAATGAACTTTTCAAACAAAACTAGACTGAGCATGAACAGAAAAAGCATTGGTACAATTTTAAATAGTACAAGCAGACTCACATGCGGTTTATCTCACTCTGGGTCAGCACAGCATTTTCCACAAAATAAGGTAAAATCTTCATCATGACCTCCTGAACGGGTCCTACAACCAGATGCATCCTGTTAAGCAGAATGAACCCAGGCCTCTTTGGTGCAAGCTACCTCCTCTTCATCAGCCTCCAGACAGAGCAGATGAGCCAACAGGAGAATGACGGTTGTTGCCTGAGTGACAGACTAACTGACAGTCCGCACTCATCTGTGCTGCTCAGTGGATAAATGCCTTCTGTTTGGATGCCACTCCCTCTTGTTCCTCCTCCTTCATCTGAGCCTCTGTGCGAGTGCAAGTCAGACTCCTGCCTAGAGGAATAAGCTGCAGCCTCCACCCGCTGCCTGAGGCATACACAAGTGAACTTGTCTTCTCACTCCTTTTCTGTCTCAAACTACTGTAGAGCTATCACCATCCATGACTATAAGAACTGCAAAGCAAATCTGATTTTTTCGTTCATGGTCAAAGCACACCCAGAATTAATCACATGCTTCCTTTTGGTTTCCAACAATCACATGATCAGCCAGAAGGCAATAGTGTGTACTGCATGCATAAGAACTCAAAGACCCAAGTAACTCTGTGGTTCTTTACTTTTTTTCCTTATCAGGTCTAAACAAGTGCAAAAAACCATCAGGTTTCCACTTAGCCAATGAAAAACATGCCCACAAGTAGCATCACATGTTGCTCTCCAACTGAAATCAGATTTTTACAGACTGCTAGTTTGTCTGTCTGTCTGTCTTCAAAGAAAAAACGAGGCTTTTTGCTCAATTTGAGTAAGAAAAAGAAAAAGGATTTTTTTTTTTCAGCCAACACTTCCTAATGGCGCGTCCTGATGTGCATGCCACCTTATGGGTCAACAGACTCCAAGGGAGTGCCTCCAGGGAGCTTAAGACACGGGCCAAGCATGGATGGAAAGGGCAGTGAGAACTGGCAAGCTCCCCAAACTCCCAAATCTCATTATATCCAGGCTTATAAGGGAGGGATTATCTTGTGTCTCTCACCCTCAAGTGGCCACAGTTGGTTGTCACTCACAAATCTACCACAAACAATTGCAGTGTACTTAATCATTCGAAACTCTGCATGATGAGTGAGCAAAAAACAAATAAAAGTAAATGAAGAGATTGCAACACTGAAAATAATTTGGATTTTCAGTCACAAAAATGGTTTAATGTGAACATTATGTAAATATGTCTTTTCTTTTCCCCTGTCCCTCATTCTGTAAGCATATAAAGTTTACACACAATGAGAACAAGGATTTGCTGGCAGACATTAACAATAGCTCAGCGACACAGATAACACGATAGTCCCTTCTCTTCTTCTTTAGAATGGCCTGTCTGTAGCACCTAGTCACCATCTGATGCCAAGGCTGCAAGCTGATGTACAGAAAGCTAAGTGACCACTAGTGACATGTATGGCAGGAGGGGCCAAGCAAACCATATAAGGCCAAGCTTCTCACAGAGTTAAGGTATAGTTTGTTGCAGTAACCAGGTGGATCTGGTTGGGGGCGAACATGACCAGATGTCCTCTAAGCTACTCCTCTGAATCACCAGGTGTATGTGTGAGCTGCACTGGATTACACTGAGGAGGAGCCACAAAGAGGCTACACAGAGGCAGTAACTGGGCTGGCTTATTCATGGTCTCTAGCGGTTCTGCACACAGCAGCACAATGAAATAAAACAGCCTCCTCCTGGGGCGGACAGTTGCATAATGCTGGCATTTCCTCACTGACACCACTGAACTGAGGAGAAAGAGGTGGTGGTGGTGGTACAGTATAGGGAGTAACAAACCTTCTCAGGTGTTGAATGGAGACATGGACGCCCTGCGCAGGAAAAAAATTACATCATAATGTAACTGTGGAAAATTGTACCTAAGTACATTTTTGACATGGGAATCTATATTTAAATATTTTTTTAAAGTCCCATGAGCTTCACATGAAAAACACATTTAAATGTTTTCTCACTTATCCAGAACAGCCTCCATGGATCATTTGTTACCTGTTTGCCATGTGCTTCAAGCCTACTGTTTCATGTAGTGATGAGAATGAGGTCAACAGTCACAATGCCAACCAAAGCAGTGAGACAGTGGTAAGTCTAAACCTATCAGACTACGGTACTTCTTGCCCAACTCTACATCACAAAAGGTGGCAAGATGAAATCATTCTCTGGTGCTGTGCCATTGACACCTGCAACATATTTACATTGGCCTCCATCAACCCATGGCACTCGTCATCATTGTTAAAGTCAATCTGGAACTGCAAGTGCAAATCCTCCCTATTGGCAGCTGTATCACTCACTGCCCATCAATTACAAATCAGAGATTTGTACAATCTGTTCTAAAGAGAACTATGTCTGTCAAATATATGGCAACTTAATAATCATATATCATAAAACGTGAATATCTGGAAATGTATTTGCACAACTTGGCTTACATAGCACTCTCGAGACAGGACAGGACTCACATTATGCAAAGAGATCATTCTAGCACATACATTGCTTAAGGACATGATTGCATGGACTCTTGCACGACTGAAAATATCCCCCAAATTATCCCAATTATCATGGCATCAGTAGATGTACTGCTTCTTTTTATAGTATATCTACCGTACAGAAAGCTAAGTTAAAACAATACCAGGAAATCCCAAAAACAAACAATTTCAAACCTCAACTACACATGAGTACAAATAATTTTGACATAAATACTGTTATTCCCTTTACAAGTCAGTATTATACGTAGGATTTTACAGAAGCTATTGTATAGTCTTACCAAGTAAACTACTCATGACATATCTAAGTTGACATTCGAACTTTTCAACTACACCACTCCCGTTGGCTCAGAACTATGTTAAGATATCAAGTTCAAGCAGAGCATCTCAGCCCAATTTTAGGAATGTATGTTTCTAAAGCCAAGTATTTCAGGACAGAATATATTCAGAAAACACCCGTAGAACACAAATACCTGTAGAGCACACAAAATACTGCACTGACACTTTGCAGCTGCTTTCAGTCTAATTTTCTAGCTTATAATCACTAAATTTTGATGAGTTAATGTGAAGAGGTAATAATAAGGCTATACTTAAGTGACTATAAGACAGAAGCCTGAAAGAAACCTCTCAGCCCACATAAATAGATGATATGTACAACTTCCACATTTGGCTCCAATCACAGACTTAAATCTACATTACTACACTACATGTTTTTTTTTGACAAATGTAAAATAAAAAACACCACTTTTGCAGAAGCTACTCCAGGGCTTCTTGTAGACCCTGTCAAGCAAGATTGGCTTTACATGGTCTTAATGGCTATTTTAACAGAACTGGAACTATTTTAAATTTTTTTACATGTGATATAAAGTTACTGTGTTTCTTACAGTTGTTTAACTTCATGTGTATTTTCAATGAAGCAAACTAAACTTTCAGACAACTGGTTGCCTTGCACATAGTAGTTCTTGTTTCTGCATGGTTTATCAACACTGGCAAAGATTAAGAAAACATTGTGACCTATATTTCTATGAACATGCTTATTCATAAATGACACAATAGCTGTCTTGCCATAGCTTGCACAGTAGAAGAAGAGTCATTATGTCAACGTTTTACTGCTGTTTCAGAATGTGTGTCTTTTTATGAGACTCTCAAGTATTACCTTCATTTACTCGGTGATTTACTGAGGAAATTACTAACACAGCAAAACACCAAAATGAAAATTAGCTTTCTGTCGTTCATTGCAGTGTAATACCCAAGTAGAAAAAAACAACTCTGTGGAAAGGCCAAATGACTCAACTGATGATGCATGGTTTCAGAACAAGTTCATTAATCTCCATGCTGATAAAAAAATACAGACGTGCTGTGTCAACATACTACTTGACAGACTGTTGAGAATAACATGGTGCTACAGTTGGCTACTAGGAGCTGATGACTCTGCCAACAAGACAGACAGACAGGTGTTTTATCACAGTGACGCTCAGTTGTTCTCATTTGTCGTTGCCAGGTAGTCTGCCGCCTTTCCAGATTTCACTAAATGACTCAAAGACAGATGCTGCCAATCAGTCAACACCACCTGTGTATAAAATGTGACTGGTTTTGCTATAACCCACACATCAGAAGAAGTAAACTACAGTAAACAAAGTATACTTACCTTTGATTTATTCGCCGTTCATCTTCACTCCCAAAATCCTGCAATAGAGATAAGGAAGTCAGAAGAAAATTAAATCTACAGACACATCTATACTTTACCAATAACGTGCGTATGTGTAAAAATGACAAGAGTTAGAGAGCAATATAGAAAGCTTCGAGCAAAACATAACGCTATTTCAAAGCAGAAGTTCTAAAATGGAGTAGAAATATTTTTGACAGGTATTTAAAAAATGATGTATTTTGAACATCAAACTGTTATAACTTATTTGTCACCTTCACAAATATTAATCTCTCTCATTCCCAAAGATGAGAATGAGGTTGCTGAAGTTCACCACTGAGAGGAATAAAGTAGCAGAATAACCTGAACAGGAAAATGTAGCTTGCTTATGCACAAAGGCTGTAAGTGTTAAATCAGATCAATTACGTAACTGTCATTTGTGAAAGTGAAAGGTGTGTTGAGGTTCCTGCAGAGGACCTGATGGAACAATTTCATAAACTGCCAAACCTGCACACTGTAGCAATGACTACAAAAAATTAATTTGGTTTGATCCCATTTCTGTGTGTTAGATATCCACCAAAGTCAAAAACAGGATTCACTACAGATTAAGCAGTAAGAAAAACTAATGGATAAAGCCCAAGTCTCATTTATAAAATATTAACAGACAAATAAAATAAATACAGAGCTGACATAAAGCTACAGTAATAAGTATGTTGTTATTTTGTAGTAACTCTTCATCATTGTGTATTTAGTGGAAAATAAACTCAGAAATGTAGCCTATTAGTATATGCATCCCTGTTTACCTCTGTTAGCTCTTTTCTCCTGCTCTTCCTACAGTAGTAGTCCCCCACCCCACCTACTCCTCATGAGTAGATGACATCATTGTTGCAGCAGTGTCCTGATAGCTTTATCTATCCCACCTCACCACACTGCTAGACTATACTACTCACTATAGCAGGGCATTGATGCACAACCACAAAGCCTCTTCAATCTAATAAAACCCACTTAATTAACATGATGATCAACTTGCTATTTGTTACACGTATGTTATGACAGTCTAGTGGTACATGCTTATCAAACGTGCTGTGACACAACCACTCTATTTTAGCTCAGCATAGTTTCGAGCTCTCCTTCAAATACTAATGGTTGTAAACAAAGTTCACAACAGAAGTCAAGTGTATTTTCATTGATGTGGTCATACAGTGCAGAATAAACTGATCGGTGGTTTAAAGCTGGTGGTTAGCGCCCCCTTCTGGTAAGTACAAACAGAGGAAATACATAAACTTAGAAAATGAATGTTACAAGTTATATTATTACAGTTGTGCAATAATGACTCTCATACATTGATGATTAAAACGTTATAGAACATGAGCACCTAAAGTATTCCTTCTTAACGCTAACATGAATTCAAACAAGTCAGCTCTTATTGTCTATGGGATGTTTGCAATCAGGGAATCTTACTTCCCGAATGAAAATCAGCTTAAAATAGTACAGGGTATTTGTATTATATGCTATTGAGAACGAGTTTAAACCTGACGCATACCATGCCAATGAATAAAAAAGTGACAAAATTGTGACAAAAAAGTGACAAGATTGAAGGAGCGTTGAGTATTTCCAGTTCATATAGTCTAATGTGGAAGATACATTGTGATGAACGTTCAAGAAAATAACGCTATTTTTCAATCAGATCGTCATATAGAAACAGCTAACGTTCGCTACAGATGATGATAGCTTATGAATGACATAGCTATAGCTTTATCATTCATAAGGCAAGCTAACGTATAATAACGTTAACGCATGAACAATTAAACGTGTAGATTTTTACAATGATTTTTTAACCGTATATAACAACAACAATAATAATATTTCTAACAGTGCAATTGCATGTATTAGTGTCCAGCTGTAACCGGTTATCAGTAACGAAACCGTTTCTTGGTTGACGTTAGCTAACAACCTAGCATAACTAACGGTGCTAGTGTTGTAGTTTAGCTTCAATCAGAGGGCCTTTCTCCGGGAACATCACTCGCATCCCCACATTTTCAGCTAACACCTCTTCCCGGCATAGCATCATTTCTGTCCACCCGAAGCCGAACCCTAAATGAACTGACCTCCCCCGCGGTCGTTGTGGCTGTGCTGGCCGACGATGCGGCGCTTGGTGTAGGGGACCGCTGCAGAGTAACCAACGCCATGGCTGGAAGCTGAGGATGCACCGGCCGGCCGCTGTGGCCTGGTGAGCTGCTAGCTTCTGGGCTAACGACACATCGAACAGATGGATGGACGGATGGAGGGAGGGAAAGCAGCGGTATTACCCCAAAGGCAGGGCTGTGTGTGCTGGAAGTGGTGCCTTCACGGACATATCAAAAAATAATACTACATCTCAAGCACTCATCACCCAGACCTTTCAGTTCACAAGACATTACTTTTAATAGCTTAACTGTGATTTCTATAGATATTTTATTTGCAGATAATGGAAAATTAATTGTAAATGATTAAAACAAACAAACAAACAAACAAACATGTGACTATTGAAAAAAAGTATAAGGTAGAAATATATTAAATATTGTCTGAACAACTGTACTGTAATTGAAATGCTGTTACCATGTATTTTTTTAAAATATAAAATAATCTTAAACCTTTTTCGGGAAAGTGGTTAGTAGTAGTAGTAGTAGTAGTAGTAGTAGTAGTAGTAGTAGTAGTATTTATTTGATTGTTTATTTATTTGATTTGATTTATTCGGTGTTACTCAAGTGTACCTTTGTTGCTGTCGCTGCAAAAATCCGATTATTGACTTGTTTATTACATGATTTTCTGAAATACATGACAGAAATTCGTAAAATAAAGTTGTTGTTTTAAAAAAAAATAAAATAAAAATAAATATATATATATATATATATATATATATATATATATATATATATATATATATATATATATATATATATATATATATATATATATATATATATATATATATATATATATATATATATATATATATATATATATATATTGATGCTTAAATTGTCCATCAACTCTGGAATAACTCCTTTATTATGAAGGCTAAATAATTAGATCTGCAATTTCCTGTAAACAAATGCAACTTTCCTGAATTGTCTTCAAAATTCCTCGTCTTCTCCGTTAAACAATAATCCACTTGGGGGAAGATCAGAACTGATAGACGTCACGGGATCCAGAGTCCAGACTTTGTATGATTTTAATTTGTATGTGGGTCAGGCATGTTGAAGTCAGAGTAATTAGACTACTCTGTGGGCGTGGCCAATGTCTCCTCCTCCGCGTGCCAACTATTACCAGAGAGTAGACCTCCACAACTCGTGCACAGATAGTGACCGTCGTTCAAGGTAAAACAACTTTTTTCTAAAGCAAATAACTTAAAGTTACTTTAGTCAAGTTTCTTTTGTTTGTGTTGGGTTATGCAACAACTCGCGCACGTGGCAAACCAATGTTTCCGACGTGTTTCTGGTTCTGTTGCATAATAGTAAGTGTTTAGATACTGAAGTTTTAATGCATCCTCAGTTGATCAAATGTGTACGAAGATTGAATACATTTTAAAGTGGTTCGTGGTAGTGATAATTTGACAATTCAATGTATTCTTGATATTCTTCATGTCACTTGAAATGTTGATAACGAACTAATAAAAATAAAATAGAATACCAATGAATTTAAGAAGTAGTTGTATTAAATGCGGTCTGTTCTAACTATTATAATTATGAATCAGTGTATTTTTTGGTTATTGGATTTTCTTTTCCGAAACAAAAGAAAAAGTGGTTAATTATTTTTGTTATAACATTGATGAATTAAAAGTTAATTTCAATGTGGTTTACTTTTTCAGTGTCACAACAGATACACCAAATTTTAAAAACGTTTCTCTTTGTCATAAAAAAGAAAGTTACAACCTGACAGAAATAGAAAAACGGGCAGTGTATTTGTTCGTAATTGGACTTTCTTTTCAGAGTTGCTTCCTGACAGAAAATGAAGAAAAAAACCTGGACCAGTTTGGTTCATTTTCCCATTTTCTGTCAAGAAACATTTTTATTTTTTGAAATGTGAAAGAGGAGGAGACAAAAAAAGTTAAATTCTTTGTTAAATTGGGTTTATACCTTGATTTGAGACTTGAAAAAGAAAAATGCATTAGTTTCAATCTTGTATTTTAAAATGAAAATCAATTAACATCTAGTTTTTCTTTTGTTTTTGAAAAGAAAATCCAACTACCAAAAGATACACTGTCTCTAAAACTGAGTCAGTGTGTTGTCAGTTCGTGCAGACATGCGTGTTGCAGTGATTGGAGCTGGAGTCATAGGCCTGTCCACAGCTCAGAGCCTATATGAGCAGTACCATTCCATTCTAAGCCCACTGACCATCGAGGTGTATGCAGATCGATTTACTCCACTGACCACAAGTGATGGAGCTGCTGGTTTTTGGCAACCATACCTCTATGACAAGGGCAATGTCCAAGAAACGTGAGTGTACTTTCTGTATTTTTTCCTGTATTTATTTATTTATTTGTTTATTTATTTACATACATATTTTTATTTTTTTATTTTTTTGGGGGGGGGGGATTACTTTCTGAACAGAAAAAGTAAGTACACTTTGCTTTGTTTAGATTTTTTTGGGGTTCATTTTTACTTCCAGAACAGAAAATGATCTTGTCATTTGCTGCTGCTTTTGTTACCTTTAGTAAATGGAATAAAGAGACATTTGACTACTTGCTGAGCTTTCTGAGTTCACCAGAGTCTTCAAAAATGGGTATATTCCTTCAGTCTGGATACAATGTCTGCACTGAACCAGCACCAGTGAGTAGTCCTTCATGTGACCTTAACCCATGGGGTGGCTCTTTTGCCCGTTCAACAGCACAGGTAGATAGAGTTTAATACAATGTAGTTACACTGATCTTATTTATTAACACATGAAACATAAATGCAATATCTACTATAAAACGATTATAAAAAACATTTAGATTTAGTTTTTAGATTTATTTTGACACACATAGCAAAACAAAAAAGAAACAAACACACCCATACACACAATCAACACAAAAATAAGAAAATAAGTATACTGTACAAAAATTCATTCCATTTTCTTTCCTTATAATTAGTCCAAAATAGATGCTCTATTTACATTTGCTGATTGATAAATGTCTTGAAAAGAAGTGAGAAGAACAAAACTTCTTAAATCCCACCCCCTATATCTATCTGCCACACTGATAGTTGTGCTTTGTGTAACATTGCTTAGAATAGAAGCTGAAAGGCTGCAAAACAATAACAGAGGGGCCACGCTAGTTGATGAGCAGACTCAGGAGATAATTAGACCTCCATATTCTAACTGCACAATAACATAACCAACATATCCAACTCATCCCACATCATCCTGCTTGATTCACTGTATCCTTTAAATAATGACTTTATTCTGCTCTCATCAATATGGAGGTTTTGTCTTCCCAAAGGTGCAACAAGTAAATGCATGAGATCTTTTATTTCTTTAGCTGTTGGCTTAAACAAATGTGACCTAGACGGCTGATGTTGCTTTTTCTGATTGTTGAGTAACAACTGAATGATTGACAACAGTGACATGTGCTATTAGCGTGTATTTTGTGTTATGGGTATAGTATAGATTCTTTATATTGTATAGTAATTGCTATTATTGTATTTTTATACCACATTGCCCCTCGGAGATGTTACATTTTAATTTTACTTTCTAGTCTGTTTTTATGGAATAACAGGTAAATATTTGACATGTTTTTGATTGCAGGATCCCTCATTTAAAGACATTGTTCTGGGCTTCCGGCAGCTCACAGAGCGAGAGCTGCAGCTGTTTCCTGGATATGTGTATGTTTTTTGCTAAAAATCTATCCCAACAACAAATCACTGGAAGAACATAAAAGCCAGGAATAGTTAATTTTCTACTTGGTGAAATACAATGGCAAATTTCCCTTGCTGTATATTGTATTTTACAATATACAAGCTTTAATAAGATATTTTAAAACTGATCTATCCTTACATGTTCCTGAGTGATTTTTTTTTAAATTTCTGTATGCTTAGAGGTATATAGCACACCAATAAAAACATCAGTGTGAGGAGAAAATATTTGTGAATTGATGGATGATTATGTGTCACCAACTGCTGCACTAACAGATTTCTCTTCATTAAAATATTTCCAACATTTAAGTCATGGGTGGTTCAACACGGCACTCATGGTGGAGGGAAAAAGTTATTTACCCTGGCTTATGGACTGGTGAGTGAAATATTTACTGCATATAGTACAATCATTTTCTAGTTACATCAGCAATTCAGCCACAATCATCCTGCATATGACTTTATATAAACCCTCAGCTCAGTACTTTGCAACATTTACTACCCTATTAAAACGTGAAAGGAAAAAACTCTTGACAGTGTCTTATCTTTTGTCCATGTTGTTGTGTCTTTGTGTAGGTTGCAAAAAAGAGGTGTGACATTTCATCAGAGGAAAATAGAGTCCTTTAAGGAGGTTTGTGAAGAAATCCCACATTTTACCTTTACCCTAAGAGCTAAAGACTAGCAGAGGGTGTTATCAGAGGTCAGGTTTGATATTTCTTATCGTGCTTCTTTAGTTGGCTGAAAGTGGGGCAGACGTGATAATAAACTGCAGTGGGGTAAGATCAGGAGAACTCCAACCAGACCCTGAGCTCACACCAGGCAGAGGTCAGATAATCAAGGTGAGTGGTTTAATGATTGTCCAAAGTGTTATAAGTGTATAGACAGTGAAAGTAGTAGTTGCTTCTTGTTTTCCTTATGTGTTTTAGGTAGATGCTCCATGGCTGAAGCACTGGGTTATCACACACAATTTGAAAAGAGGCGTGTATAGTTCTCCCTACATCATTCCAGGGTAATTTTGCCTGTTCTTAACTATTCCATTTATATGAATACTAGCACACTTTTATTGTATAGATAATGGTTCTTTTGTACATTTAAAAAAAAAAACGTTCATTGTGTCTAGGATCATACAGCAACAGTTAATTCAGCCATTGTAGAAATGTATTCATAAAATTTGCCTCAACTCTGAAATGTTAGTTTTGTAGTTTCTTACTTGGCTGAAATGTTTTTTGTTTTTTAATTCAATCTAATTTCTATCTGCAGGAGTCGTCTTGTAACTGTTGGTGGAGTGTTCCAAATAGGGAATTGGAGTGAACAGAACAACTCCATCGACCATAAGCATATTTGGGAAGAAGCTTGTAAATTTGAGCCAAGTCTCAAAGTAAGATGATAGATTTATGTTTCCTTTGGCAATAAATGTTTTCACTGAGGGGTAATTGAATCAAACATACTTAGAAGTATATGTAATACTTTTGTTCTAATTGCTTCAGCCAAGGAGGTATTTAATTTGAGTCCGTTTGTCTGTTTGTTTGTCTGTCTGTCTGTCAGCAGGATTACACAAACAGTTCTGAACAGATTTTGATTAAACTTTCAAGAATGATAGATAATGGGTCAATGAAGAACCCGTTAGATTTTGAGCAATGAAGGTCAAGGTCACACGAAAGGTCAACAGCTAAAACACATAAGTGGTAATATCTCATTCAGACAAGATAGAATCTGAGGTTTCTTTTGCATTCACATCATCTCACTTTCAGTCATCAGATGGGTCAACACCTATGGCTCCATCTCATCACGTTTTGACGTCATATGACACCATATCAAGCCTTGGCGGAGGTCTGCTGTCTCTGACTGCCTTGTTTACAAATGGTCCACTGTGTATGAATGAGGGTATTGAAATGTGTGTTTCGTATTATCACCTGAAAATGGTAATTGTTTAATTCCAAGAAAATGTTGGTATGATCTGCAAAATGTGTTTAAGCATATAATGCAATGATTTACAAATCTTAGTCTATATCTCTCACCACTCAAAAATGTTTGGTGAACATGAAACAAAACCACTGCAGTTCCAGATTGTTGAGTAATTACAATCCCATATCAGACAAGAGTGAAACAACATTACTCTCCCAAAACTCCCGCAGCAGGTATTCTCAGTTCCCAGATGTTTACAGACTGTTATTAAAAGAGGAGGGGATGCTATACAGGTGTAAACATGTCCCCTTCACTGGAGATGTGTTGGTATCAAATTATAAATTCCCAATTTTTCCCCTTAAAATGGTACATTTTCTCAGTCTCCACATTTTATAGGTGTTCTGTCAAGGATAAAATAGGGTTTATGAGATTTTTGCTAAACAGATAAATAACGGATAAATCAGGTAAAGTCAGTGGTCAGCCCCCCCATCTATAAATAGACTTTGCTACAAACAGATAACACAACAAGTGATGCTAGGCACAAATGTTTTAGCTCATTTGCCTTATCCTTTATCATTGGGAAAACACGTTTGGTGACCTTGACCTTTGACTTACATCCATCATAATTTAATGAGCTCTATTTTGGACCACCTTATATCTTTATTGAACATTTCATGGAAATTCGCCCCCCTCAAAAAAACAACGAACCAAAAATAATACCCTTGCCTCCTCTTTTTTTTTTGGGGGGGGGGGTCAATGAGAAGTAAAAACTCCTTCTGACCCTACTCACCCTATTTAACACCTCTTCGCTCTGATGCCCTCCCGGAGGTGCTTCATTCCTTTGTCAGAACATGTAACCAAACCATGAAAAAACCCAACCTGTACATATTGTCTGGGTTGGTTACATGTTTCTTATTTGTGGGTGTGAATCAAATTGTACCTGAAATTGTGTGGCCAGTAATAATAATAGGGAATGGTAATATGCCACTGATGAACCTTTAAAAGCAAAGTAAAACATTTAAATGTATTCTCAATGTGGGAATGCTCATGGTTTATTGTTGTCAACATTCAGCATGCCAGGATAGTGGAAGACTGGTCCGGGCTAAGACCTGTCCGCAGCAAAGTCAGGCTGGAAAGGGAGACCCTCCAGTGTGGGCCATGTTCTATAGAGGTGAATCATAGCAGCTCATCAGTTCCATCAAGTAGACTTACGATGCTGAAGTGGCTAATATATCATGTGTTTTATTCAGGTAATCCACAACTATGGACATGGAGGTTTTGGACTCACTATACATAGAGGCTGTGCCCAGGAAGCAGCCAGGCTATTTGGTCAGATTGTACAACAAAAAGGAAAGGGGCCAAAAAGTCGCCTCTAAATGTGTACAACTTTAAAAGTCAGCTAGACACATACAATAATATCTGTGATTAACTTTGAAAGACAACTTGCTCCATATCAGTGATCATCCTCACTTAATGATAAATTCACACTTATGTAACAGTATGTAAAAAGAAAAGCACGTGTTTATTTTTGAAACATTATTTTTTACTTGAGTATCATACACATTTACATCCAGTGTATTGACAATAATCTGTGCACAAAGACACTTAATGCAGCACTACCATATGTTTCAAATACTGGCCGGTAAGAGTCGGTGTGCTTGTTGTAGAATCTGAATAGGTGCTTCCACCTTCACATCAGCTCTGATACAAACAAAAGCAAAGACAACAACTAAACAAGGTATTGGTACATTATTTACAATGTAACACTGTGCAAATGGCTGTTGAAGCATGTGTACGTCTAAGTGTTTAACGTTGCACAGCAATAGATGGGTTGAAGATCCTAACATCATATACTATTGATTCCAATACAGTATTTTCAGACATATGTTCTTAATACCTAGGTTGAATTAGCTTTGGTAATGAACACTTTAAATGTCCTAATGCGTGCAGGTAAATTACATAATAAGTCTTAAAATGCACTCAGAGTTTTTTAGTGTAATTTTTTTTTTTAATCAAATTAGAAAATTCTAAAGAATTTCAGTAATGTCTCAGATTATGTTTTCTCCAGATTTGTTAGATACTTGTAAATAAAAAGTCAAATAATCATAGCTTGGAGTGATCCTTGTCTTTGTTACAGAAGAAAATTTTGTCTGCTTGTTTGGGGAAACCAAACACACTGTGACACTTCAGTGTTCTGCTCATTCACATGAAAATGCAACAAAAGGAGCATTTATACACCATTGAAATTATATATATATATATATATATATATATATATATAGCCAACTGAATTCAGTAAATTTTCAACTCAATTTTTCAGTTCATTCTTTCAATGACCTACTGTAACTAGTTCGTTGAAAACATAATGATGTGGATCTGTTTTTCATTGCAGCAATGCTGTTCTTATAAAGCTGAGATTCTAGTTCATGGACGTAAACAAGCAGTTAGTGTGCACAATATACTATTCTTTCTTATCTACGCGTCGACCATCAGCATGTATAAGAAGCAGCTTTATCACAGGGTTGACCATATCAACCACTTACTGAATAGGTAGTATTAAGCCTCTTTATGAAAGATATTAATTTTTTAAGCTATTGTGTCATATCTCCTGACTATGTTTTTCCCCTCATTTACTTCTTTTGAATTAGAAAAGCATGATTCAAATACTTTGCTACAAGTATTTAAATTCTCACGCATTCCGGAAGGTGTCACATCACATGTCACCATCATACAGTTAGGATATGTAATCTTGCACCCATGTAGGTCATTTGCTCATTCAAGTCACCCAGTGTACAGTTAAATGGTGACAGAATTGTGACAGCAATGATAGTTGAAGACTATACAGTAAGTACAGTGACATGTTTTGAAAATATTGTGCTGCCTGGCTCAAACTGAAGCCACTATAGTGCCTAAACTTAAAGGTCATAAAATGAAAGTGGAGATAGACACAGAGAACTGGACTAGCTTTCTTGCCTCTCTCTGTATTTTTTCTTATCTTCACTTCTACCACCTCCAACATGTTCTTAACCCTAGGAGGCAGAACTGGAGTGAGGGATTTCCCCCACGTTGTGGGAGGAGGCACGGCCCATCATCTCCTGGCCCCACTCACGGTGGTTGGATTCCTGGAGGCCCCGTCCTGTGGTCTCAATTGGCAGTGCACAGGAGGCAATGGCAGCTAAGAGGCAGCAGCAGCAGTAGACTGAGAGAGCCAGGTACACTGAAGACTCCAACATCACCTACAGGGTGAAGCCAGGAGCATTGAAGTCCTCAACATAGACTCATTTTATACTGCATTTAAATGAGAAGTATGCAAATGAGTGTTACCTGTGCAACAAAAGGTGTAATGAGAGCACCAACCCTGGCCATTCCACTGCTTGTTCCCAATCCTAAAGCCCGGGTTGCTGTTGGGTACACCTAGAGAATTAAGGAAAACAATGAGAAGACTGAGATGAAAGAGACTTTACACGGCTATGGATTTGATTACAGCTGAACTCACTGCAACTAATTTCTCATTAAAGCTGCAGTGCATTATAGCAATAGTGCTCAAACTTTTTTGAACCACCAGTCCTTTACATTATCATGAGTCTCCTTTCAACTCCCCCAACCCACAAAAAAACCTCAACTCGAAATAGTGTCTAACGGAGGTTATATATGTAACATAGGTGATGCTCCTCCTCTCGACAAAGGGTGGAGGGGTGTGGGGTGACAGACGTTACCACCAAAGACTGACAGCATTACAGTTATTTAGTATCACTGGTTTAAAAAAAAGTCATTATTGCACTACATGGCTACAAAAAAGACCCTCTTGGATCCAGGTAAGCACATAGTTAGAAACTGATTATTTCTATTACTATGTTTCAAGTGAAATAAGTTATTTAACTTATGAAGAGAGTAGCTTCTCCTTTGTTAAATTTGAGCTCAAAGGTTTAACTGCTTTATATACTGTTTATTCTAAAGTAATGTGCCATATTCTCTACACCGTCAGCATTTCATAAGCTTTAAAAGCAGTCCTATTTCCAACTTTGTGACAATTTCTTGACTTTGTGTTTCTCTCTCTTCAACCTTTCTTAAACTACTTATCTACATTTATTATATTATCTTCTGCATTTTTTTCAGCAAAAAACATATATTTTCCTATATGTAATTCACTGATCATGTAGATGTTCATCAAAGCTCAGAATAAATGTCAAGGTTATTATCAGAAACAGGAAAAGCTGAACACAACGTATCTTGTTCAGTAAAATATATTAACTGTACACAAAGACAAGTGTCTGCAATGTCTGTCATTGATCAAACTCCATGGTTTTTGATCAATGTTAATGTTGTAAAAGATGATGGCGTTTCCATACCTCTGAACATCCAAATGGGTCATATGAAAAGATGACAAGCTATTTTTAACATATTTACATGTATTGATAAGATGAATGGATGAATAGTTATTGAACAGTTTAGATCAGTTGATAATTATTGATGATTATGGATGTTTGGGTTTTTATGGGTTAAGAAGGAAAAATCTAAATCTACATATTTCACTGGACATTAAAAATAGTTATTTTAAAAAGAGAAAGATATGTAAAAGGAAAAAAAAGCTGTATATAAATAGACATTTGGACAAAATAAAAATACTCAAAGTGTAAGAGCCTCACAGTTGTTCCTATATAATGTTCTGTACTTACCTCTGGGGTGTACACATATGCAGCCTGGAACCCTCCTGCAATGAAAGCTCTGGCAATGAATATCAAGACTGTCATGGATGCCCTGCAACAGACAAAAACAAACAACCCAAGTATTAGATAAATGCTGGATCCAGAATGTAATATTTAAAAATGCTTACTATTCTGGCCTTTACCTCCCAACACAACCATAGAGTGGAATAATGCACATAGAGAAGACAAAGAAACACAGGGCCATGGTTTTCCTCCTTCCCAGTCTATCAATAGCCCACAGTGTCACCAGAAGCCCTGTGCAACAAAATCTTCATTAGTAAGAATCTATCTAACGATCTATTATTCATTCATACATGTTTGTGTTTTATATGTGTGTGCAATATATTTTATTCATGTACACATGTGTAAAAAGTCAGACATTTTGATTTGAATCATTACAGAACAGCACCTAGATTTGATTTTTGAAGTACACCACACCAAAATGTTTATCACTAATATATACATTTTTATATAATCATTATTATTATTTTATTATTCAGTTGCTGAAGATCATTGTCATGTAGGAAACATATATAATAATAAAAAAAAAAAACATGTGTACAGAAACATTTCGTGAAAAGATGTGGACTAACATTATGGAATTTTTTTTTTTTTTTAAATGCAGTCATGTGTACCTGGGAATTCAGATAAGGTAGTCCACAACAGGTCTTTATAGTCATCAGAATTTAGATATTTACACTCCAAGCTGCACCGGAGCTCCATCTTATTACCTTTGGACACTAGAGGGAGATAAATAACAATAAAGAGGATAACAAACATCCGGCACTGGCTTAGTGTTGTTGAACTTAAATAAATAACAATAATAAAAAAAAAACCTTTACACAGAGAAGTGAATTTTCAGTGGCACATTTTTTTTTCATTTTCCATAGCAAGAATAGCACAAGTAACTAACTACGGTAACTTAAACCCGATGAACCTGTAGGTGCATAAGTTCATGAATTCTTTGTTAATAATCACACCAGTCTTTTCTTGCTGTGGGTGTGAAACAGTAGGTGTAAAAACCTTTTATCCTGGCACTGACTGCCACAGATTGCTGAATCTGATGTTAAGACTAAAACATACAATTTCACTTCTACAGTATAATCCTTCTTTTATCGCTGTGTGGGTGTATTTGTCTTTAAGTTTGTCAGTGTGTCAGTTTTTGTGTTGAAACAATGACTCACTTCCACATGCGCCGCCTTCTTGAAAGAGCTCTGTGGTGAGCAGCACCAGTCCGTAGTAGGAGAAGGCATTGGCAAACCTGAGGAAAAGAAAAGGCAACACACACTCATTAGGTAGTCATAAAATTAAACAACTCAAATCTACAACAAACTTGCAAAATAGCAGATAGAGGAGGATGACAACTTGAGATCAAGAAAACCAATGAGTTATGACTGGATGGTGTGAGTGTTCAGACTATTTACCAAATAAACCAAAGCAGAACTGTTGTGCAACGAAAGTGTGATGAAAATAAGTCTTTTATCTTTCCACGATCCTCCTAAAACAAAGGAAAAATAGAGATTATATACCTGAAACAAGCTAGAACATGTGGTCTCTACATTAAACAGTGATACCTGTCTGGCAGCGATAAGTTTGCCTAGTGGCATCGGCGCTCCATTCTCTGCGGCGATACGTTTCAGAGTGGCCAGAGCTTTCTCTTGGTTCCCTGTCAACACGTCATATCTGGCACTCTCTGGCAACCACTGTCCACCAAAAACAACCATGTATATCAGTAAACAAAGATGCTATGCTGATATGGTACAACACCTTGTCATAATTTATAATGCTTTACTCACAAAACATAGAAACGCAAAGATGAAGAGAGGAATGGTAGAAAGGCCGAGCAGCCAGCGCCAACCCAGAGTGGGCATCACTAGGATTGCCAAGAGGACTTCAAATACAGTGCCCAATGCCCAAAATATCTGTAAAGCAACAACAGAAGATACAGGTTACAGGAGCTGAGATTTAGGTATTTAAATCACAGCCTGCTTCATTATCTGTAGTACATACCTCAATTAGCAAAATGCATGTAGCTCTTGACTTCATTGGGAGAAATTCAGCGTATAGTGTCACCCTTAGAAGAAAAGAGAGTGTTAATCCTGATTATAATCATCAGCATTAGTGTTTTAGGTGAGATTATATGAGTCAAAAAAGATTTTGTTACATGATTTTAACCAAATTTGAGATCAGAATCAGGATTTTGAATTTTGCACAATGTTAGAGTCCCAGATTATGGCTGATTATAAAAGTGAAGACTTGTTAAAAGCATGTGAACAGATAGAGTACAGAATGTCACTCAAAATGAATTTCTTTTGCACATTTATTATTATTGTTATTATTATAATTATTTTTATTTGATTTTTTTAGCTAATCTAGGTGATGTAACTCATGAGCACAGTGACTGATTTCATTAACTGATTCCAATAAGACATTTCTGAAATGGAAAGTAAGTATCAAATTAACCAAAAAATGGTGTAGATTGCTGTTCCTACATTGGGAAAATGTCACAACCCAGAAATACAAGAGCAAAAGTCTGATCAACTTTAGCCAAGCAGATGGGCTTTGATACTTCAATCTTCATTGGGTCTGATGTACATGTTTGAGTATATTTGACCAGTTTGGCTCAGATTAACTGTAGTTTGTGAATGCACATGAAACATGTCTGGTCAAAGATTAGACTTTTTTTTAAAAAAACGTCACTTGCTAGATAAATTCCAGTTGCAAATATGAAATAAATATGCATGACTTCATAAAGATCAGAAGTTTTTCTTCCAGTAGCAGAAGGATAGTTTTTTTGTTGTCTAGTGTTAGTGAAAATTACTTACGACTGTGGGGCTCCACCAATGCCAAAGCCCACCAGTGCACGGAGGAAAAGGATCCAGCCATAAATAGGTGCAAATGCACTCATAATGCCATAAAACATTGTCCATAACACACTCATGGTCAGCCCCTTTATGTGCATAGAGTCAAAGCAGAACAGTTAATATATAGCAGTACACTGAAAAAAGTAAAACATTGAATCAACTTAAAAATTCTTCTTCAATAGATCACACATAAAAACATCTAGTTGAGTGAATGATATTAAATTAAATTAAAATAAATGTAACTCTATGCAATTTAATTTGCAGATTGCTATATTTTTTATGTGACAATAAAAAGTCTAAATTATGAGATAAAAAGTAAAAATTGAAGAAGAATTTTAAGTTAATTCAATGTTTTCCTTTTTTTCAGTTTACTGAACCATCATTTCATGTTAGAAATCTATCATCATTCACCAAAAATGTATTCCCTTTCAGCCACAAACCAAGAACAAAACATCTCAATGAATCCCAACATTCTCTCTGCCAGATAAATGTATAATCAACACTCACTGTCTTTCTGCCGTACTTATCAGATATGTTACCCCAAAGGGAGGAGCTGATCATCATTCCGATGAACACAGCCTGCACGGAGGAACACAAATGTTAATGTCATAGATAATGATATACGTGTCGCAGCAGTATGTATATATAATATCTGACATTAGAGACACCATATTCTGTAAATTTTTACACTGTAGACTGTGCTGCCTGCAGAGAATACAGAGGATAAAAACATTTTCCTTAAATTGTGTCTTATATATGAAATACTTAATCAATTATTACTCAATTACCTGTTACCAGTGTAAGACACATTTGTATTTACAGTATACTATGAAATGTAAATATGTTTTTTGGATGAATTGAAATTAAAACATGATACATATCAAATGATATTAAAACCTATTAGGGATTATATGGCAGATCAGTTTTCACATGACCATCCCTGTTCAAAAAGAAGATGAATTTCAACAGTTTCTAATCGATAACTCCAGTCATACAGAACTAAAGAACACTTAAGTGAGCCATTACCGATGTAAGTAGTGCCACCTCAAGGCTTGGCAGTCTCCATTCACAGTGGAGCTGAGGGGCCAAGATACTAAGGATCATCATTTCCATAGCATCAGCCATCTGAGCAAAGAGGAAGTCCAGAGGAACACAACACATATGTAAACACTTAGAAGCACAGACATATTGATTGGTTTCACTTCAGTGTTTAGATTAGTTCTTACCCAGGATAGACCAGTGAGGATGGAGAGTTTCCACTGAAACGTCCCGAAGCCTATGGCCTCTACGGCATCTTCTACCATGAATGTGTCTAAAGGAACATGAAGAATCTTCACATCCATCCATGAGATATGACTTAAATAATTCATGCTACTGTATTGGAGAGGTTAAAATAGTTAAACAGGTTTGTTATGATCAAAGTGCAGGGACAGGGAAGTATAGTTATGGTCTTAGAAAGACTGAGCCATGCCACACTATACCATCAGTAGGATTGGCGAACTCCCGTGGAACTGCAGCACCATCTGCAAGCGCCACAGACTCCAGATCAGTCTGTTCTGTAATCCTGATAACCTGCTCCCGATTCTCAGCCTCATCCTCAGAGCGTGTACTCTCACCTGTACGACGGAAACGGACAACACTACGGCAAAAAAGGAAATGTATTACTTTTATGACCTGAAGACGGAACTACAACACAATATGACTGGTTCAGAGGAGGGTACTAGTGCCAGGGCAAAGACTGGCACAAGTGAGAGTCTGAGACTGTTGCCTAGGTGATATGAGTTTTTTCTGTCTGTGATTTTGTGAATGGGTGGTAATTCTGTCCTATAGATAAACCATGTCAGGCAACTGACACCTCTGCACACTGCTCTTTACTGCTTGGCAGTCGAATAAAGGCTAAATGTCCACAGATTTTTTTCCTCCTGCTGAGAGATGGCATAATCACCTTCCAGATGTAGAAAATAGATGGCTGTTACATACAAAACACTAACTGTGATGTCTTAATCACTGTAATTACATAACACAGCCTACTTGCCTGGATAGTCTCAGTGCTGCAGCTGAGTTTATGGAATAGTCAAGTATGGTGGTCTTATTCTGTAAGACCTTGACATTTTGTACTTTAGATTATTTAGGGAAAAAAGTAGGATAATACAATATATATATATATATATATATATATATATATATATATATATATATATATATATATATATATATATATATATATGACTGGTTAAAACTGTCAGAGTTTTCCATTTATCTTTGAAAAAAATCTCTAAACATGTCCTGATTAAATGTAGAGATGCATATGGCATGAGACATCATTTAGCTTCATGCATATATAACATGGTTAAATATATCACATTATGTACTGGATAACGATAATAAACACAACTGAGACCTAACATGGAACATGTACTTACTTTTTACAGATAAAGAACAAGTAAAATACTAATGTTATAAGAATATTATGATTGTAAACAAACTGCCCCACTAGTATCTCGACATGCTAACTTGTCAACTTGCTGTAAAAATACGACTGTAACAGGATATTTTAAAGAATTAGACATGTCTTGATACTGAAAGGTGTTGTTTTATACTGTGGTCCGCTGAGCTAATCAAACAAACACCAGGCTAAGAAGCTGTCAGGAAGCGATGTGTCGGCCAAACGAGCTACCGAGGCTTACACAGACTGAATAAAAACAAAAAGGCCTTCACTTGTGCATCGTAATCTACTTACGGCAGCTGTCTCAGTTGGAACAGTTCATCGTCCATTTTAGTGTTTATTGGCGGATGCTCCTTTCGACCTCATCGCTGTTACATTCTTTTACCAAGCAGCGATTTCAGCATTCAGCACCGAGGAGAGCGACCCGCTCCGTGTGTCCGGGGACAGCCAATCAGAAGCCGGCATGATGGAGTCACAACACGGGGAGCACGGACTGACAAGATCAGCTGGATCTCACAATAGATGGCTCCTGTTCCCACACATGGCTGGGAACTGATGTGAGTCTCCACGCAGTCTCATCCTAGGTAATCAGCTACTGTGACGTATATTAACAAAAAAAAAGGTTGGGGTGTTGATATAGAGGTATAAAAGATATATAGATATAAAACATTTAGATATAAAATAAAGTTCAAAAATAATATACTAGTATAAATAATGATGTTTGTTGCAGTGATACAGAAAGCCAAATGATTTACAAGTACTCATTATATAAAAACATAATATAAATAGACAAGTAAAAGATTAAATACATTAGAATTATATTATATACAGGCCAGCAAGACGGAGCAAACAAAACTCTAAAATACTAAACAATCAAACATTTACATAACTGTTGAATATTTTGTTGCATTATCACGTACAGAATACGACTGTTGCAATAATCTATTTTAATCGCTTCCGTTATATTTCTATGTTGACCTCAGACCATTACTGCTGTAAATAGAAAATACAAATAATTTTCAAAAAATAAGAATTGGTCTATTTAAGCTACAACCAAAGAAAAAACTAAGAATATTACTAAGACTAAATATGATCAACAATATGCCAGAAGTCAAGTGACTTATTGTGTTATTGTGTCTTTGTTATGAACTCTTTTTACTCAATAAACAAGTAGGTACGCTCTTCTATTGGTCCGTCTGGAAACACGTTTAAAAACAGTAGTTCCTCAGTGAATTCGGGATGTTGTGGTGCAGACCAGACAGCTCAGATAAGCTTGTTGGCGAGTTTCTTGGCACTGGATCCATAGTCAGGTAAAATCTTTCCCTTGGATAACAACAGCCAAAGCTTAAGCAGAGTGAGTGTACTTGGGCATGAGAGAAGGGGGTCACGACGCCTGAGTACGTTGGACCCAAACATGCGCAGACAAGACAGCAGACACGAAGTACGCCGGTTTAATGATATACTTTAACAAAACTTCCTCGCGACGTTTCCTAGCAGTGGACAGTTTTACGACGACTGAGTATATCGGCTTTTTTAAAACTTATTTATGGAGGCAACATAGTTCACCAAAGCCAGGCTAACCTCGGCGTTGTCGGTAAGTTAGCCTCATGCTAACGATAGCTTCTCTGTAGCATCTGGCTCATTTAACACACCAGTGGTTTGATGGCATGATGTTATTACTACCGTGATATTTGTGAAATAACTGTTAGATAACACACGACTTCAGTTTTGGTAACGGGGTCAGTGGCTGACTAGTGTCTTTGCCTTATCCGAAGTCGCGTCAGGTCCTCTCTTTAACACATACAATCTGGTAATTGGATCAAACATCACATCACTGTGTTAATTTGCGTGTGTTACGCATTTGATTACGCACTAAATGGTTGTAGGTTATCCAAATCGGTCCACATCATTCCGGTCGTTTTGGGAGCTCGGTGGGTTAATGTTATTAAAGGGAAGGTGTAGAGAATTTCGTAGATCTTTATGTGTTGCTCTCATCAACGAGACGTGGGCTTCACAAGAAACTACTAAAATGGCATGATGTGTTTGAAACTGAATGAAACAAATGTTGAAATATAAAGCATGGTTTTCTGTAAGTGTAAATTGGCATCGAACTTACATGCACAGTTTATTTTATTTTTTTTAATTTCTGCCTTTGCTTCATTAAGATTATTGTCTTCTCAGATCCAAAATGATAAAAAACTGGGGTGTTATTGGTGGGATAGCTGCAGCGATTGCAGCTGGAGTATATGTTTTGTGGGGCCCGATAACAGAGCGAAAGAAACGAAAGAAAGGTAAGGATGTATAATAGATACAGTTTTTGTTGGGTGCTGGTTATTAAACAGTGTTGTAACAAAGGCATTGTGTTTCTCTGTAGGTATGGTTCCAGGTCTCTTGAACTTAGGAAACACCTGCTTCCTAAATTCTTTGCTTCAGGGTTTGGCAGCATGTCCATCTTTCATCAGGTGGTTGGAAAGATTTTCAGGGTCACCTTCAATTCAGTCTTGCAAAGACAACCAGCTATCCATGACTCTGCTTCAACTTCTCAAAGGTATACAAGACCAGTCAGTAATGTGAGTCAGTATATCCTAGAGGACATGCAGTGTTTATCTTTTTTTACTTCACACTGTTACTATAAATGCACACTGACAGCCCTGTCCAGTGATGAGCCTGGGGAGGAGGACGTACTTGATGCTGGATGCCTTCTGGATGTTCTCAGACTGTACCGGTGGCACATCAGTTCCTTCGAAGAGCAGGTTGGTCAAATATGCTTAATAGTGGTTATTTTCCCTTTTATAATTACATGTTTTTCTTGATTCTGAGAACCATCTGTTTGCCCTATTAATTTCTTGGTACTTAGGATGCCCACGAGCTTTTTCATGTCCTCACTTCTTCACTGGAGGAAGAACGGGATCGTCAACCCAAAGTCACTCATTTGTTTGACATGCAGTCTCTTGAGGTAAATTAACATCACTCCATTCTATCTCATATATTGTGATGCCTAGATTGAGAATATGTCTCGTAAAAAGTTTGTGGTGGTCCTAAACAGTGCTGGTCACGTGCACCATAGCCTGTTACTACTATTACTACTTCTAGTACTAATACCGAATTTGTGTGTGTGTTTTTTTTATAATTATTAATTACAGAGTCTATCTGAACAAGAGGAAAAAACTATGAGGTGCAGAATTCGAGGTAAAGAGCCATTCAAGAAGAGGTTGATGGAATATGACAGAGAAATACATTTCACTTAAGTATTTTTTATTTTTTAATTTTCATAGCTCCTCTTCATCCAATACCAAGTCCTTGGAAGTTTCAACATCCTTTTCATGGTCGTTTAACAAGCAACATGTCTTGTAAGCATTGTGAACAACAAGTAAGTACATTTATTTTCAGCTGTAGAAGCTAATAATTATATATTCCATTAGTCTGCAAATAATGCAGAATTTATTTTTGTTTTCCATTACAGAGTCCAGTGAGGTATGATTCATTTGAAAGCCTCTCCTTGTCTATCCCTTTACCTCATTGGGTAAGTAAAATGTCAGTAACAATTAATAATGAGAACACATTGCTAATAATAGTATTTGAAGTATAATTAACATCCTTCATATTCACTGTTTATGTACTGTTTATAAATCAAGTTGGATTTTGTCTTCAGGGTCGACCAGTTTCTTTAGATCAGTGTCTTCAACATTTCATCTCCTCAGAAACCATAAAAGAAGTGGAGTGTGAAAACTGCACTAAGGTACATTTGCCAACATTGTCACTGTTTTACCAAGTGATAGTCATTTTAAGTAATGATATTGTTATTACAACACATTTGACACATGTCTCCTCAGCTTCAACAAGGGACCATTGTAAATAAGCAGGTTCTTGAAAGCCAGAGGACAACATTTGTTAAACAGCTTAAACTAGGAAAGGTCAGTGATATTTTCATTTATCATATGTCTGTCTGTCTATCCAATATATATATATATATATATATATATATATAATTAGTGTCGGGTGTTTATCATTATTACCTCCGCCAAGGAGGTTATATGTTTGATGCTGTTTATCTGTCTGTCAATCTGTCTGTCTATCTGGCTTTGTATAACATGACTCAAAAAGTTCTGGACAGATTTCGATTAAACTTTCAGGATAGCTTGAGAATGACACAAGGACCAATCTATTAGATTTCAGTGAAGATCCGGAAGAGACCTTGGATTCTGGTTCACTTTTAATTTTTTGATAACATTGCGGTAAAGGGAGAATACATCCAGAATCCAGGATCTCTTCCTAAACTCTGTCAGAAACATAACGTCCTTGGAGGACATCCTTTCAATCGGGGGGGGTGTCTGCCTTGGTAGAGGTCTGCGCTCTCAGAGTGTTTTTCTAGTTTAGATAGATAGATAGAATTCGTGGCAGGTGTTTATCATTATTTTAATACCTGTCCTTTCCAGCTCCCTCAGTGCCTCTGCATCCACTTACAAAGACTAACATGGTCCAGTGAAGGTACCCCGATCAAGAGACAGGAGCATGTACAGTTCACAGAGTACCTGTCGATGGATCGCTACAAACATAGCGCTGCCACACAGAGGGGTCAGCGGATCAAATGCACGACAAAACTCATCAGAGCAGAAACTTCACACGATGACACAGAAAAGCCCACTGTCAATGGTGCTGGTATGCTGGATCAGTCCAATCTGTCATAATTAAAACACATTTGATGCACTTGTATGTTTCTTGGTAAATGTTGTCTGTTTTGTTTTTCAGATACAGAGCATCATAATAACAACAAACCTTTTTCTAATGGGAACTGTTCGTCTGTGTTTCTTCACGCGGCTGGTATGAGTCCACAGCTTAGCCTCACATGTGACTACAGGTTAGTAAACAGAAAGTCAGAACCAACACATATGAAGTGCATTATAAAGTGACTGGAACTCTAATGTTAATGAGTGGTTTTGACCAATGTATTGAGTTTTATTTACCATTTTATGATAGTAAAACAGTTTCGTGCCAAAGTGTCTGATACAAAGAAATTTTCAAAAGTTTTATAAGTTTTTAGCTTAATCTATGTCCATTTTTATAATCTAGGGAGGAGTTGGGGCTATTTTTTATTAATATCAGTATTACCTAAATGACTGATATTGAAGGACAATACATGAGAAGGTTAAAATCCTGGAGTTTCTGATGCTCAGTTCCATGTTTATTAGTTGGATTGAGTTTGATGATCACTAATTCATACTTATTTATGTAGCTTATCATTACTTTGGATGTTCAGTTCACTAGTTATTAGGCATCTAACAAAGTTGAATAATTAAATTAAGGCATAATATGTTTTCAATATTAGAACATTTGTGGCACAGACATACATACAGAAAGACAATACTCTTGCGGGGATGACGATGATGTTTACATCAAGATATATAAATGTAATAAGAGTAGTGTAGACAAAACAAATACTGAGTACATAGTAAAGTGATGAATGTAAAAGTAACATGCTGTGTCATATGTAAATGCTCAAATCAGCAACACTGTGCTAGAACACTTTTGGCACCTACTACATCCTTTATTTGTCACTCTTTCCAGTTCCACAGAGTACTTTTTTCAGCTCACAGCTGTGTTGGTTCACCATGGTGACATGCACTCAGGACATTTCATCACTTATCGCCGCAGCCCTTCTTCTCCTCACAGTTCTTCACCTTTTAGCTCTCAGTGGCTTTGGGTTTCAGATGACTCGGTGCGTAAAGCCAGCCTGCATGAGGTACTATCTTCCAACGCTTATATGCTCTTCTATGAGCGAGTCCGAAGACTAAACTTTGCTTTGCAATCAGAGGAGTAACTAGAAGCCCACAACCCACAAATATACTGACTGTTCTACCTTTTCAGTCCAACTGCTCCAGCTATACGTGCCAGTGAAAAAGAGGTTACCGTCAGGTGAACTATGGTTTTGAAACCGTGAGATCAGATAGCAAAGCCAACATCGAGGCAGTTGTGGTAAAGAGAATTGTATCTTGGATCCTGGCCACATGTCAAAACGTGTTGTATGATCTGATCTTAAATCTATGAGTTGACACTTTGCCTGTCGCCCTGATCCAGAGTAGGATGCACTCAATCCCAAAGATTATGGATCATGCAAGATTTTTCAAACCATTTATACATGGAAGCTACTTTTCCTTTTGTACATCTGTCAGTTTCTGTCATGTAACATGGCTGTATTGAACACCTGATAATATAGTGCTTTCCAATGTAAAAGCCCTGCAGTACAATTAAGCTTATTATCTTACATTTGTGTAGAGGCTTCACACACATTTATCCATCTGTGACACCTTCTGGGGCTGTAGTCTGTGATGTTGTCCAATTGGAATGCAGTATACTTTTACAGTGTTGCTGTTATTTTGTCTATTGCCTGTACATGAGACAGAAGTAACTGATTAGAACTTGTCAGAGATGTTATGTAGTATTTATTTCACATTATGTAGATTCAGATGGGAAATGTGCTACTCAACTCTGGTTCTCCAATGCCAAATTAAATCTAATTTGCCTCATTATTCCTACAGTGTGTGTGGAATTTAACTAAATCTATTTTCAGTTAACACTGTTAATATATAGAATGTGATATTTTTCTACATTTGTAATTCTCAAAGACTGTAATGACTTCCATAGCTGCAGTTAAGGCTGTGTTGTTTAATACTCATAATTTTAACACGGCATCACGTGATTACCTAAATGTGAACATACAATAAAGATTATTTTAATCTGGAACTGACATAGCTGACCTAAGTAATATAATGTATGTTGATATTTAGCATCACAGATCTGTAAGCGAATACATAGTTTTTGGATTTTGGGGAAGTTATTGGTAATATTTTTAATTGTGGGCAACAAGAAAAACCGCCATCTTATGTTGTTCCGACATTGTCATTTTGGAAGGTGGACTGGTGCAAAACCTTAATGTTTGCATTTTGCACTAAAGTGTATCCATGTATGATTGTGTGTAATTTTATGCAGTCTGTGAATGTGATTGTTTTCAGGTAATAAATTAATAAACCAACTGTGCATTTCAAACTTTTATTTTAATGCATGACAACAGGTTGATGTTCAGACATAGTAGATGGTTAGAGGGAGAAATACTTTTAGGATCAAGAATATCAATACTACAGGGTTTTTGAAAAGTAAAGAGGGTGGCTACGTTCCCCTAGTGGAATTTAAATCTTAAATAGAAAACTGAAATTACTGAAAAACAGATTTTTTCTTTTTTTTTTCCCCCAGCAGGAATATGATAAAACATAATAAATTTCCCAACACCTTAAGAGGAATTTTGTCTTTTACAAAAGGAGAAAAAAAAAAAACGCTAAACAATATTGGTGCATGTAAACACAGTCTGACAGCTTCAGCCAGTGATGAATAACCAGGTTATCAGACTCCAACCAGTTGTCAAATTTCATACATTGTACATCAGTTCAGTATTTGTGTTCAATACGTGTAGATTTTTCTTTTAGCTCATATCTTATCATAAGTTCTATTTACAGTACTTCATTGGCAGGGGTATAAAGACCGTCCAAGGTAGGTCCCTCTGTCTATTATTGGTATCTAGGATGGGTTCCAGCATCCTAGAAATCCTGTCAATGACTAAGTGATTCAGAAGATTAATAAATGACACCCTGCGTTAATAATCTGCACTAGACCAGCAGGAATATTCTATAATTTTGGTACATTTTTGGTAGAATTGTTAAAGGTGTTGGAGCTGAAACCAAGCAAGAAAATGTCAGAATTCAGAGATAGACAGACTGTACTAGCAGCCAGAGCCATTGCCCTCCTTGTGAGTGTTGATCTGTAAACTGGTCAACTCTGTCTTTATTTTTAATGTGTAATACAGGGGTGGAAAGAAGTTTATGGAAACGCCACTTATTTGTGATGCATCACATTAAGAATAATTCAGATCAAAGAACTCTGTCATTCTCCAAACCGACCTACTTCCTTCTGTATATGCACTGTTTAAGATAAGCTCTGTTGAAACACATCCGGGACATGACATGTGCAAACTGTTGAGAATTCAGTTTTGTTGTGTTTTTTTCTTGTTAACAAAAACATATATATATATATATATATATATATATATATATATATACACTTTTTTGTATCTGTCTGACATAACCACACCTTTTTAAATCCCAAAACATATTTTTAAGACTGTGTAAAGTTTTAAGTGCTACTGTTTGTACTTGTTACCTCTGAACATTTAGCACTATGAAGTCTATCCTCTCTTCCTCAGGATGATGGTTTATAATTGTTTTTTACTTGGCTGCATGATGCACCTAAATGTGAGGTTTATGCGAGGCACAAGAACTTTTTTCCTGACAGGAAGGCTGTGGTACCAAAACGTGTTGGTTGGTGAGTTCATTAGGAGCAGACTTCCATGAGCAAGCTCCAGCTTCACAGGTTCAATCTGGCACCTGCTCTGTTTTCCCCGTGCATCCCTGTGCCTGAAGATAAAGTCTCGTGCAGCTCCCAGGGAGACAGATGCAATAGGACAGAGGGGGTCCAGCTCCTTCTCATCATCACGGTGCTCACCCATGTGATCATGACCATCCTTGTATCTGGTGGACAGAAGAGTGAATATATATATATATATATATAAAAAACAATGATGAAATTCAACATGTTTAATTACTGTACTTGAGTACATATGGGAAATATTTCCATTTTTACAACCCATCCACTACATTTGCCTGACAACTTTAATTAACTTTCAGAATTTCCATACCTCTCTTATCCTGAAAAGCAAATATATCAAAATATGCTAATCTCAATTTTATAGATATGAGGTTTTAACAGGAAATTGATACTAGAAATATATGCTAATGTTGTAGAATATGATGAGTTGCTATAGATTAAACTATAACAGTATATAACACTCAGGTGAGCTCATCATTAAACATGGATAGCAGTAACATGTATTTATAATGGATTAGTAGTATAAATTAAGAAAACAAAACAAAACAATACATATAATTCTAAAACAATGAGTAACCACTTAACATGTGACTATTTTTAATTTTCATACATTAAGTGTATTTAACTGATATTATTACATGTTACTTGGGTAATGTTTTGATTGAAGAATATTTACTTCAAGTGCAGGGTCCTTTTATTGAGAATCTGAATACCACTTTTGGAATTCACAATTTCTCACCTGTTGATCAAGACAAAGTTGAAAATGTGTCCTGTTGTTTTTGTAACTGCATCCCTGATGTACTCCAGTGTTTGCGTCCATGGGCAGGCGAAACGTTTAACCCCAGAATAAGTGTAGGTCAAACCTTCATCTCCATATGTTGCCTGTTTTCTGGGTATATTGTAGACTTTACCAAATATCTGGACCATGGCTTCTTCGCCTGTAAGAAAAAAATATGAAAACTATCTGAGTCACTGAGATTTCTGATCAGAATTTCACATTAAAGATCTTACCTGTCGAGTACACTACTTCATTCTCCAGCTGTCTGAAAAGATGATCAGCTTCCTCCTTGGAGAATAGCAAAGCGTAATCACAGTCGAGCCCTTCTGCCTCTATTTTTTGCCAGGGAATAGGATGAGAGAACTCTGCAAGAGCAGTATCGTCATCATCCTCAGAATCAAACTCCTCTTTCACCTTCTCATAATTTTCAACTTTAAGCTTCTTCCTCAGAGGTTTCCTTGGGTCATCGCTGGCAGCAGAGTGTCCTTCATATTTCTGTCCCACACACTTTTCCATTGCACTAGACTGCTGTCTATGGGACTCCAAAGAGCCCAACCTGAGACCAAGAAGAAATGTTAGATTTTTAATATTGAAATATGGGTGGAAAAAAAAATAGATATCTTTCCTGTTGCTTGGTGTTTGCTACCACACAAAACATAGTGTTTTGTGCATTTGTAATATATGATTGTGTTCAGTTTACTTTAAATGAAATTAATATGTATGAAATGAAAATGGCTCTAAGAAACAACCATTTCATTATCTACTAATCTTAATTTATTTTGATTTCCTTAGGGAGTCCTCACACTTCAGACAGATGTTGCCTAATAAACAGTTTGTCACAACATATGCCAGGTAAAAGACTGCACAACTCTGTAGAAATGTTGACACAAGCTATATGCTCTGACCAGCCACTACATTATGACCGCTGACAATTAAAGAGCTTTTTTATTTTGACTATCCCCATTACTATGGGCTGGATATACTAAACAGCAAATTAACATTTACACCGAGTCTATGTGTTAAAAAGAGCAAATGGTAAAAGTAGGGCTCTGAATAAATTTGACAACATACTGTGGTCAAGTCACTGGGTCAGAACTTCTCCAGACCTTGTTCATACCTGTCAAAAGTAGTAAAACAAAAGCATGTCAATCAATCGAGCATCTATGGGACCATATTGCTAACTCTCTAATAGTGTGTATGTCTCAGTTTTTCTTCAAAAACAGAGCTGACCCGAAGCCTCGACTTCACCAGACCTCTGAAGACTTAAGCGGCAAATCCCTGAAGTCCAGGAAGTAAAGGAACGAACTCCTACGGATCAGATTTATTAGTCCAACACCTTCCACAGATGATTAATGGTGCTGAGCAGAACAAGGGTACTATCGTGCAACCCTATCTGTGGATTTGAGCTTCCTCGCGCTAATGTGCATTCGCACACACGCGTACGCATGCGCATGACCCCCAACACGCTATGTTGTTGTATAACCCCACAACCGCTAGAGGGGGACATGTAACTGAGCGTCTGGAGCAGGGGTGTCCAATCCTGGTCCTCGAGACATGGATGTTTTAGATCAGGGGTGTCCAACTCCAGTCCTCGAGGGCCAGTATCCTGCATGTTTTTAGATACTTCTCTCTTCCAACAAACCTGATTAAAATGATAAACCTATCATCAAGCTCTACAGAAGCCCGATAATGACTGTCAGGTGTGCTGGCAGAAGAATACATCTAAAACCCCTCCATAGGCCCATCTCCAACACATCAGCATGAACAGTCAAGAGCTTAACCTTTCTTTAGCACTCTCTCTGCCTTCACAACAAAACTTTTCATATTACACCCCACCCTGTCGGTCTGTAGCATAGAAATGTTGCTTACTCATACAACTACAGGAGTGAACAATAAACCAGTAAAATCAGGTTGGGTCTTTGTGCTCTTTTTTTTCCTCCTCCAAACAAATCTTTATTCAATGTGGTAAAGTATTCTCCGGGTACTCCAGTTTCCTCACTCTGTCCAAACACATGTACTGATAGGTTAATTGGTTAATCTAATTACTAAATTACCCATTGGTGTGAATGTGAGAGTGGTTTGGCGTGAGTGTTTTGGAGCCAGAAACAAAGTCTCCCTTAGGGACACCAAAGTCCTATGGCTGAGCCCTGGTTCTGGGATTGGATGCCCTTCCTTAGTCCATTTTTTGTCAATACTAACCACTGCACTCTATGAACACTCATTAAGACATACAGTTATGGAGATGCTCTGACTCAGTCCACATTGTTAGGACACATTAGCTTTGGGGACAACACATTTGCTGTCTAATATATCCAACCCAGTGAAAGGTATCAATATTTTATTTCTTCTTCATTTCGATCATGTAATGCCAGTTCAAAATCAGTAATGCAAATAAATTATAGCCAAAAGAATGAAAACCAAATAATATTGTGCCGTAAAACTTCATCCTAAGCTTCAAAATAAACATCATGAAAATGTTCATGGCATCAGTATAATGAAACATTGACTATTATTACGACTTTTCCTGTTACTGGTCAAAATGTTATGCCTGATCGGTGCTTGGCATAATATAAGGAAATGTACATATACAATGAGTCGTCTCAGAAAACACCCACCTTTCCTGCAGTCCCATGTGTCTTGAACGCCACTCAGCTCATTAACATAACTGCTTTTGGCGGTAAATACTAAAAAACTAAGGACGAGGTTCGGTTTTACACACAGTAACTTCTTCAAGACAATTATTTCACATTAGTGTTTTTCAACAGAATGATTGGACAGAAGACCATTAACTCGTTTTTTTCACCGGTGTCAAAGAAGAGGGTCTCTAAGGACCTAAATGAAACCGAGGAGGATGATAAAAACTCGGTGAGCGTCTTGTCTTTCCAGTGGCCTAGCGTGTTATGTTAAAGCTTTATTTTTTTTACAGTGTGTATTAAAATAATGTCAGTTTAATTGAACCAAATACCGGAGGACACTGTTCTGTATCGTTCACCTGCATTCATGAACACCTGTGTTTCGAAATGTCAAAATCAAAGACCCGGTCAACGTCGCGTTTTTCATCTGAGATTTGTCCACTAGTCTAGTATGTTATATTAACACTGGAAACGGTGTGTGTTGAAATATGTGTCAAGAGTTTAAGAACACGAATACTGACGGAGTCGCGTTCAGCGTCATCCGAGTTGCGTTCAAGAGCACTTTTCTTTCTCATTGTCGAAATCGTTGTTCACAAACGCTAACACGCGACAATGTTTGTTTTCAAGTATCGACGGTTTCTTAAGGCATTTTTGCCTCCGGCCGTACGCTTCTCACCATCTTTGTCTCTCACTAAATACACTAAAATTGGGCAGAAGAAGCCGAAGTGCTCAGCGGTGGAACCAGAGCTACCCAGTCCGCCTACAGGCTCCCTGTCCCAGGAGCAGATGGACAGGATCGCCCACAATAAGAGAGCAGCACAAGAGAAACGGTCTTTGGCTCAAACACCACCAGGGTTTGGAGAGAGTTGGAGGACGGCACTGTCATCTGAATTTGTGAAGCAGTATTTTAAGCAAGTGAGCCGCAAGTGATCACACTGCACCCAACATCACCGTGTTGTTATTAATACGTTTAATAATGGTGTACGTGTACTCTTTGTCACAGTTGACGGTGTTTGTTTCTGATGAGAGGAAACGCCACATGGTGTACCCACCTGTTGAACATGTCTTCAGCTGGACACAGATGTGTGACATTAAAGATGTAAGTAAACACCGACACAGTCTGACCTGAAATGTATTCTCCATTTACAGTAATGTCACATTTCAAAGTGAACCAGAATCTATGATCTCTTCCAGATCATCGCCAAAATCTAATAATTTGTTCCTTGTGACACCACCAACATGTAATGAAATTTTCACCAAGATCCGTCCATAACTTTTTGAGTTATCTTGCTAACTCACAGACAAACTCCAGTAAAAACATAACCTCCTTGGCAGACCTGTCTTCATTCAGAAGGGGGAGGTTTGAGCTCTGAGTGCTTTGTGCATGATCTGCTTCAGCCAGGGGATTAATAATGATTGTGATTGGTGGATCACTGCATGCAGTGTGTGTCAGTCAGGTATCCTTATAGTTAATTTACCTCCTACAAGGCATGACCTACAATGTGAATATTGTGCAGACATACGTACATCATGATGACAATGTTCAAACAGTATGTTCTGCAGCTCTATTTAAGAGTAATTCCATTAATTGATATTCCAAACAAGTAAATCTGCCCAAAAAGCTAGAAGTTGAATTTGAGTAAATAAATAAATAATAATAATAATTAAAAAAATCATAATATTAAGTGGTTACTTATGATTGTCCATGTTCCAAGTAACAGTAGCCAAAACCGTCAGCAGCTGCAACATAACAGTGTGAGCATTTATGATAAAAGGCAGGATGGTGACAAAACTGAGAAGGGCCCTCATTGTAAACAGCCTATTATGTTTTGTATCATAAGAGAGGGCCACCTGATCCAGTTACAGCTCATGGTTGTTCATGGAGCTCATGGTTACAGGTATAACTATCAACTGGAATATGTCTTGGATTAGTTGGTATTCATGTAGCTGTTGCAAAATATACAGATTTTAATGAGTTGACACCACTTTGTCAGACTCATCTGATGTTCACTTTAGTTTAAAGCTTTTGCATTTGTGTAATATCTTGCCTGTGCCTCTGACTCCAGGTGAAAGTGGTGATTCTTGGTCAGGATCCCTATCATGGCCCAAATCAAGCCCATGGATTGTGTTTCAGTGTGAAGAGACCAGTGACTCCTCCACCCAGGTTTGAAACTTCTTCCTTTTTTTTTTCTCTTCCCTGTAAGTCTGTTACATTTGTTAGTTTCTTGTCAATCAAAATGAGGCAGAAAGAGCACCTCTTTTAATTTTTGTCTTTTCTTTTTTAAGTTTGGGAAACATGTACAAAGAACTGTCCACTGATATTGAAGGCTTTGAGCATCCCGGGCATGGAGATCTGAGTGGATGGGCCAAACAAGGTAGTGATTTTTTTTTTTTCAGTCTGTTTCTTAATAATCATTCATGTCTGTTTTACCTGACCTGTTATTTTCTCATGTTGACCTTGCTCAACAGGTGTGCTGTTGCTCAATGCGGTGTTAACTGTCCGAGCTCATCAGGCCAACTCACACAAAGACAAAGGCTGGGAGACTTTTACAGATGCTGTGGTGCACTGGCTCAGCAATAACCTGGAAGGCCTTGTTTTCATGCTGTGGGGATCATATGCTCAGAAGAAAGGAGCTGCAATTGACAGGGTAGGTGCACTTAAAAAAAAAAAAAATAGGAACACACATCTTTATTCATATTCCTATGTTTTAAACCTTTGTTTTCATCTTGCAGAAACGCCATCATGTCTTGCAAGCTGTACATCCTTCGCCTTTATCTGCTCATCGTGGATTCTTTGGCTGCAAACATTTTTCAAAGGCCAATGAGATACTGGTGAAATCTGGGAAGTCACCCATAGACTGGAAGGCACTTTGAGTAGTTAAACGTGTCAGGTTTGACATAATGTATTTAACTACAGACAATAACCCAACCATAAGCTTTCCTTGTTTTCATGTTCGAATACTTGTTTTATCCTAATGAAGCAGTTCCTGTTGGTAGTTTACACTGCTCTTTTGTGACACCTCCTACAGTGTTTGTCTATTGTTCAGTTTAAACATTGTATTTATGTTTGTGTTTACTGTTTACTTTTGTGTTTTTTCTAAGAACATTAAATTTTTTTATATACTTTTCCATAAATGGTTTAAAAAGTGGGTTTAATGTGTGTCTGAGATTTCCTAATAACATTGAGTAAAACATGCCTACTTCTTAAGGGGAAGGGGATGCATATGAACCATTAAAGAATCTCAGAATCAGCTCAACAGGGTATTTGTAGGCCAGGTACAATTACATATTTAATCTGCACTGATAAAATCAAATGAGGGATGTGAGAAAAACCAAACAACAGGCCTTAATAGATTGTCATTTTGTCTGTCTATTATGCTATAAGCCAGACAGGAAAGAAATTCTTTGGTAATTCAAAAGCAAAATTCCAACTGTGTGATCAATAAAGTACTTCTAATTAATATGGGAGGAGGACGTGTTAAATATAATGGGTCAAAGTACAGTAATTTAGAGTATAATACATTTAATAGAAGTGAACTTAGGAAAACTGTTGGAAGATATACAATATAGATCTGGGAAGTATCAACAATCCATGAATTATTAGGGAAAGAGACTCCATTAACTACTTTATAACTAATTTTGTTTCAGTTTTTATGGGTTTGGTGGTGAATGTTTGTTTTTTATGTATCTTAATCATTATGTCTTTATATGTTAGGGTTTTTCGAGCACATTCTGTTGTCTATGTGTATGTTTTATACCACTGATGCCTCAACTATCTGTTAAAAATTGTAGGGGGAAAAATCCGTTCCTGATGAAAACTCAACGTTTACGTATGGGCGTGGCTACCGTCGTAGCGTGTTGACGTCATAAAAAAGCGTTAGCAGAAGTCTGAACTACGCCTTTTAGTCAGATTTAGTTGTATGTAGTTATTGTAATGTGAGGGCAGTTTTTTTTTTTTAAGTAAAATGCCTGTACAAAGTGTGCCAATCCGGGATGCATACATTCATTACCGTTTACTACAACAGTATCTGATTCTCCTGAAGAAATATCCCATTCTCACTAAGTCTGTAACGAGGTTTGTGGCTTTAATGTTTGGTTTGTTAATGTGGTTCTTTCCAATGTTATGTTTACTTTCAAATACAACGTCACACAGAAGCGTTGGCAGAGGTCTGAATTACGCCTTTTGATCAGATTTAGTTGTATTTATTCCATAATTGTAATGTGAGGGCAGTTTTTAAAGTAAAAATGACTGTACAAAGTGTGCCAGTCCGGGATGCATCCATTCACTACCGTTTACTACAACAGTATCTGATTCTCCTGAAGAAATATCCCATTATCACTAAGTCTGTCACGAGGTTTGTGGCTTTAATGTTTGGTTTGTTAATGTGGTTCTTTCCAATGTTAATTTTACTTTAACATACGACGTTTGGATTGAATGTAAACGTTAACGTTTGATACAGTGGTTTGTGTTTTCCACAGCTTTGTTTGCACTGACCACACACTGACCTATATTGTTTGCACTCTGCTTTTAACCAATCAGCCACTGACATGGAATCCTCCCTTTATGATACTCATAATAAACTTTATGTGATTGAGACTATGTTAATGATTGAGTGTATTTGTATCTTTATTTTGTGCGTTTCTTTCACATTTTCAGTGGCATCCTCTCAGGTTTAGGGAATCTTCTGTCTCAGGTTTTGGAAGCAAGAAAAAAAGCCAGAAATGGAGCTTCAGTCAAGGAGATTGACAGAGCAGGAGTTGCACAATATGTATTTTATGGGTGAGCATTAAAATGAGATGAATGGAATTATTTTGGTCTATATAACCCCTTTTTTTCTACTTGAAATACATACTGTATAGTGTATAATACTGTAATTATACCTACTGATTAGAAAGTGGAAGACAGTACTGAAAGGGAATACTAGCATTTTAACATTTGCAACATTCTTCATTTTACTGATATCATTTGCATTGATAAATTATAAGCATATGCTGATTTCAGTTGTAAAAAGTAATGTTGTCACTGCAATTTTTTGTTATATTAAAAATAAGATGAAATGCGGCTCTGATTTAAAAAAAAAATTATTTAAATAATATAAAAAAATACTTAACAGAAACATGGCTTGTTGTAATTTAAACTGGTTTGTCGAAATAAAAGGTGTGCCCAGTTATATTTTATTATAATTTACTGTCATAAGCCTTTTGTAAACAAATGGCACCAAGTAAATGTAAAATAACACTGGTCTACCAATAAAATGGTTCCAGAAGAAAAAATTAACAACATTTGACCACATGTGTGTTACTGATAAGGAAAACTCATGTCTTAAATGCTGGTTGGTTGAAGTTTTCAAGATATGTCTTGGGTCAAAATGTGAAATCCTTAGCATTAATTAGTGTAATCCTTGATGATGCAATGCTTTGTTTCAGGTTGTTTATTACAGGACCGGTCAGCCATTACTTCTACCAGCTGATGGAGGTTTGGATGCCCAGCACAGACCCGTATTGTATAATTAAACGGCTGCTCCTGGATCGGCTTATATTTGCCCCTGGTTTTTTGCTGCTCTTCTACTTGGTTATGAACATACTAGAGGTAGGTCATTTCAAACACTATTCATTCTTATTGTAATTAATGATACATCAGTCTATCTACATATCTCCCTGCTTCTGTGTTCTCAGGCTAAAGGGTGGGTAGACTTTGAAAGGAAGATGAGAAGTAGTTACTGGACTGCTTTGAAGATGAACTGGAAAGTTTGGACTCCCTTTCAGTTCATTAATATCAACTTTGTGCCTGTTCAGGTATGTGGTTCAGTAGCAGCAAAGAAAGGACCAGTCAGATGCATATTGCCCTTTTCTTATTTTACATTTTTTTCTTTCCAGTTTCGGGTGCTGTTTGCCAACATGGTGGCCTTATTTTGGTACGCCTATCTTGCATCAGTCAGGAAATGATGCATTAAGGTTTTTTCCCCCGGAAACAACTCTGACAAAAATACTGCAACTTGTGGCCTTGGCGTGCTGAGAAAAGGGAGGGAATACAGCCTGGTTATTTTATATCCTATATTCCTGCTCCTAATTTGCAGCACTGATCAGCTTTTAAATCTTACTACTGACTTTTTTTTTTGACTCTTTTAAATAACAGAATGGCAATAAAAAAAAAGTATCATCAGATCAATGACAAAATGCAAGATGCAAAAGTAAACACTGAGTGACAGTCTGCATTATAAATATTGTAATAATGAAAGATTTCCAGAGGACTATAACACATGCCTTAATTGTCTTGATTGTTGTTGATCTGAAAAGGATAAAGTTCCAATCAGAGTGAAGATGAATATTGGCACAAGAAATGTTACAAGATGTGCAAAGTTGCATTAATACCTTTATTTTTGTATAACATTGTAAAGTTTTCATTTCTTGAAAAAAATCCAGTTGTGCACAACATTGGGTAAAAGAAAATAAATGTTAGAAATCTGAAGATTATCTGTATATTGAACTTTGTATCTACTAAATAAATGAATTAAATAAACAATGATCAAATCTGACAACCATGACAGTGTCCTCAGCCTCCTCTTAGCCGCAGAGTTAAGTAGATGGTGGAAAGAGCTCTCACACCATAATCAGCCAGGGTCCCCTGCATCATCTCCTTCCCCTCATGGATGAGTCTCTGCTGATCCACCGGAACCCCCTCTCTGGCACAGACTTTGGCTTTGAAGTCTTGCACGGATATCTGTGGTTTGATGTCGTAGGTGGATGTTTGCCCCTTCTCATTCTTAAGAAACACTTGAAACGGAGGCGGATCGGTCACCAGCAGGGTCACCACAGAGCCAGAGCATAGGTGGTAGTAGCTGAGGGGCTTCTGGTCATCATCCAGGGGAATATTCTGACCATTGATGAATGCCAACCTCTGATTGTGAGATGGGATGTTTAGTTTGGTCTGGATGAGGGACTTCAGGGAACCCACAGTGTCCCCTGGCTGGACTCTCAGGGTGTGGGAGTTCCCGTTCAGTGTTTTGATGGTTATATCCATCCTGAAGGTTCTGGAAAATAATGTATTATTATTATTATTATTATTATTATTATTATTATTATTATTATTATTATTATTAATACTTAACATTTATATAGTGTTTTTTATGACACTCAAAATGCTTTACATTACAATGGAAAAAATGTGTGTGGGCTGTTATTTTAATACATGAAAAATCAAGTCCCTAGGATGACTTCTTCACTTACCATCTTCACACACACACACACACACACACACACACACACACACACACACACACACCTATACTGACAAAATAAAATAAAGACTTACAAACATCCAAAAGCAACACAAAATGAATACACAAAGTAAACGAGAAAAAAGGAACATAAATAATCAAACAAAGCAGATAAATCGACACATACAAACCAAATAAATCAATAACTAAAACTAGATAATAGTAATAATAATAATAATAATATTCACACATATTACCGATCTAAAACATTTCAGAAACATTTTAAATCTTTGAATGGGTTTTCTGTAGAAAGCTAATGCTTAACATGTAAAGCGCTTTGGGTGCCTTGAAAAGCGCTATAGAAAGCTAATGCTTACCTTGCGATAGCTTTGATAAGTCTCACAAATAATAGATGATCAGATGATGACAAGTAAACAGAAGATGCCCCAGAGCAGCTGTGTCAGAGGTTCGAGTCTGTGCTGCTTTTATAATCTGACTCAGCAGCACCACCTCGTATTCAGTTAAGATTCGTTTTCCATCTGGCTCATTAACTTTCGGTTTCTATTCTCCCTTACGTTTGATGAGATCATAACAAATATCACAAGTATGCTTAACTTTTTTCTTTTATTGTTTATTATTTCTTTACTTTTCATTTAATATGTGAATTCCTATGTCAGGAAATGTTGTTGTAAATTGTTTGAAAATACTTAAATAAAAAGTAAAAAAATAAATAAATAAATAAATAAAAAAACCCAAGTATGCTTAACTTAACTTAACGATACAGTACAACAGGGTGGGTCAAGCTAACTCAGCTGGTAATGATAAACAATATCAGCTACTACCTATCTCATTTTTGAACTGATGTCATAACTCTCATTTACTCAGATGACATAAGGAAAAGAAAAGAGAAAGTATTTGATCTCAAGGAATGTGTCTCAGAAAGTAAACAGATCACTTAAAGACAATATTAGATTAGCCTTGTATTATGCCAATGATTTATTGAACACAATGGTTGTGTATTTTTATTTTTTTCTTCTTCTTCTTCTTTTTTTTTTTTTTAAATCTTATGGACCTAGTTTGTTTGTCCTCACTAAAGCTTGAATGAATGAATGACACCAAAATAAAACATACGCACACAAAACAGTATAATTCAGCATTTTACATCAAATGAGGACATATGTAATTATGACGCATGATCACAAGTTCAAATTGTGCAACATTGCAAAGCTTTATTCATAACCACAATGCCATTCACACCTCCTTTTAATGAAATGATAGTGAAACCAAAGTAAACCACCAACACAGCTGTCAAAAGAAACTGAAAAGTAGAAATCCACACACATGACTCGACTGTTATCGTTTCTCAAATATGACTAATATCTGTATTTGTTTTTCACCATGGTTATATGATAATTGTCTAGGCCTTAAATAAAGCAACTCAAAGCGTATACAAAATCTGAAAAAATATTTCATATAAATACATGAAGATCAGAATTCAGAGTGTTTCAACAAAGCAGTCCTATCCTCCCTCTTTGGTAGTGGAATGTTTCCTGTGAAAAGAGAAGAAATACAGGATGGTTAGATGGTACAGCAGCATCAACTTTTTTCTTGGCAGTTTTTCTCAGTTCACTTGAACTGTTTTAGCTCTTTTGAAAATGTTTCATCTCTGATCTAATCTCATCCAGTTCCAAACTAAAGTACCTTGGCTGGGACAAAACATTTTCAAAAGAGCCAAATCAGTCCAGTTGAACCATGAACAATGATGACCTGGACATATGAGAAGCTACGCAGACATCAACATCACCTTTAATTTAAAAACAAATACAGAATAAATAAATGTGTTCAGATTTTTTCATACCTGGTGGTGCCACAAAGTATTCTTCGATTGTTTGTGTAGACAGCTTAAGTAGTTCTTCTGCACAGTCTCCTTCTTTTGCTGAGTCACCTCTCAGGTATAACACTCTGAAAATGTGTACACAGTGGACATGATCACAATTCTAAAGTGTATTCCACTAAAGCTCAAATGTGAGCTGGGGTTGTTGCTCATCAGTTGTATGAGCTGTACCATGTTGGTCATTATTGTGAAAACACCCACATTCAAAAAGGCAGATTTTCATCAATAAATACTGTACCTGTCCTCTAGAACAGAATCCATTGGTTCAACGCCTGAAGTGTCAACAACATGGAGCTGATCCGCAAACCTGATGGCTTTCTCTAAACAGGCCAGTCCTTGTTTGGTACGGAAATCAACCAAGGCCAGCCGCTCCAGTTTATCTACCAGGTCAGCAGGGATTTTGGCAGGCTGTAAGTTACAAATTTAGGTATGTTACATTGTTCCACCATCATTCACATGGTCTTATACTGTACATGTAGTTTAGTTTCCAATATGTCACTATGTACCTTCAAAAACCAAACCTTGTGTCTGATCAGAGTGTATCTTTGGTATAGTTTACAGTATTTTTTGTTTGTTTTAGTAATTTCATGAGAAAACTGTTGAAATTGGGCCAAATGGAGTTACTACTTCAAATGAATGGCTCCACCCATGAGATCATTACTATACTGAGCAGGGGTCTGCAACCCTGGTCCTAGAGAGCCGCTATCCTACATGTTTTAGATGTTTCCCTCTTCCAACACACCTGACACACATTATCAGTCTTCCTCACAGCTTGATGATAAGCTGATCATCTGAATCAGGTGTGTTGGAAGAAGGAAACATCTAAAACATGCAGGATAGCGGCTCTCTAGGACCAGGGTTGCAGACCCCTGCATACTGTTTCTTTAGAGACAATCCGTTTAATTCTATCTATATAGACAATGTCTTGGATGTAATTCTAATGGATTTAACTTCAGTTACTCAGATTACCTGCGGGAGCTGGTCCTCTTGTACAGGTTCCCATGTTGCAGCCTTTGGGACCTAGACGTCACATCATAATTATTATCATTATCTTTACGTATTAAGACAGACTGTGTGTTAAGCAACTATTAATTACCTTAGAATTATGTGGCGGGCAGCTCAACAAACGCGTTACACACATGTTACATGTTATGTGACTTTGCAGTTGTGTCCTGTGAAAGCTTGTTATTGAACATCTATCGTTGAACAGATGAAAAGGACGAATGGTGTCCAGTGTTACCCCAAGGCAAGAGCGAACAGCAGCTCGGCAAAACACTAGCATTTTCCAACAATGTTAACTAGCCAAATACACTAGAAGAGTAGCACATCTTTTAGGAGTGAGATACAGTTCACTGTCAAATGTTTAGTACCGAAGCGAGCACCACATTGATTTAACCTAAGCTAGCCGTTAGCTGCTAGCGTATGAGTCGTGTGTCAAGTGGAACGTTTGTAATATATATGTTCCTAGGGGGACCGTTTTGAGTGTGGCACTCACCGGGTCTGGAGCGGGTTACAGCTGTATATGTTATGTTTGTGCACAGTGTGTAATAAAGTTCATCTGAGAACTTCATCGTCCACTCTGTCTGGTTTAAGGCTGAGTAAACACAACAGAGTGAAACAAGTCGAACCAGCTAAATAAGCACTTACATGTTGTCAGATGTTCACGACTACTTCCTTCCTTGTTCGTATTCAGTAATGGCTGACACCAAGCCGGTTGGCCTTAGATTAAATAATGTGCCTTTTGAAATTCGGTACAATTTCTGTTTAAACATTTTACAACGTAATTTAATAGTAGTAAACTATGAAATGAAACACGTATTTAGTTACGTTTCTGTGCGTTTACAAGTGAAATATTGCTATTGTGTTGTAAGAACGTTAGTATGCAATAGAACTTCTCTGTGATTAGCAGTCAATTGTGTACTCCCAAAATAAATGGCACATAATATAATAATCAACACATTTAATACAAATAAATAAATAAAAATACACATATATGTATAAATACAGACTAATCCCACCATTTAGTTCATAGCCAATATAGCCCCAGAATGACTTCAGAGCGCCCGGATAGCTCAGTCGGTAGAGCATCAGACTTTTAATCTGAGGGTCCAGGGTTCAAGTCCCTGTTCGGGCGTATGTTTTTTGGTTTTGTTTTGTTTTAGTCCTCGTCCTCACCACCAAACCTAGAGAACATCCGTAAATCTTAATAAACAATTATTTACATTAAAAGTTAAAGACTGACTTCTAAATGAAAACACGACAACAACAGGGGCGTTTCTAGAGATTTTTCCCTGGGGTGGCAGAGGTGGGGCAATAAATCCAGAAAGGGGGGGGGGGGGGGGGTTATGGGTGAAAAATGACTCACTAGTCATTGAGGCATTGTTTGTACAATCAGTGAAAAATGATTCCACCACATAATCAAATGTATCTATCAGTGCATAACAATTCCTTCAGATTGTGATCAATATCCATTCAAATGTCAGATCAAAGGTCATTAAGGTCAGTATTAAAACAGCTGCTGTCGATCATAAAAGCATATTTGCACTGTGTAACAGCCATTCAATTTACTTTCCCTTTAATTTATTTAGGCCTACCTAATTTGGTGAATCTACTATGCCCCGTACAGGTCAAAGGTGACTAAATTGGGAGCCTATGTGGAGGAAGTGTGGCTAACTGGGAGCACAAAGCTGATTTTAACGTACAGTCTGTCAAAGTTCTAATGGTTTAAGGAGCCTGGTATAATTTGTAACACAACAAAAAAACATTTTGAAAATTCAACCTCAGCAGTGTTCATTTCATCAGACGAGACAAGACGAAATATGTTCATTGATGACCCTTTTCCCCCATGACGAAGACAGGACTATGAGGCGACAACACAGCTGTTCTAAAAACACTGATGGATAATCGTGACAATGTGCGTGTTCGTCAACAAATAAAAAAAGACGAAAATGCCTGAGAGCTGCGAGTTAGGAGAACAGCGCTGCACTCGTCAATGTCACAATTATCTTACTGACCACAATCAAAAGCAAGGAGGAGGCGGAACAACCACAGTGTGTTAATGTTTACACATATCACATATCTAACACAGAAGTGGTGACATCTGTGTAACTTGGCAACAACACTGTAATAACACAAGAGTAACGCTCAGAAATATCATACATACAACAATACATTTACTAGGACTGTAGACGACTGTATGAGTCATTCAAATGAATCATATGGGTCATGGAATCACCTCGCGGAAAGCAAACAGATGACAGCTAGCTTATTACCATATTAGCTTCTACATCACAACCGGCGCTAAACAGCGTTAACTTATGCACAGATAAACAACACACCATGCTAATATCTATCCAAACTGTACTGTTATTTATCTCACCTTGTGGCATTTACCCACAGTAATATACACAGTAACACACAGTAACCAGGAAAATATGAATAAAGAGAAAAAGAGAGATGGCGATCTTGGTACGGTTACTTAGCAACAACATGGAGGTACGTTCTTAAAGTCACAACATCACTGGTGCATTCATCGGCGTGGGATATTTGATAACTTACAGAAAACGAGTTGTTCCTGAATAAATATAATTAAACAACCAAACAAACAATTAACCTGTGTGGGCTTTCTAACAGAAATTAACATAACCTGGTAAATGTGCTTTATTAACTGAATTTCTGTGAGGGTGATGTACAACGTCGGAAGTATCCTACGATATGGAGGCAGCAAGAGAGAAAGACACGTTCGGTGAGTGGCAGCTCCGGAAACATACAAACAAAAAAAGAAACGTTTGGGACACATTGATGAACTGATCCAAGTGTTTTCTTTTCCGTAGAAACCGGGTTCAAATGGCTCTTTGGGTGTTACAGGTTGTCAACCCCCTGGTTTAGATGCTGCGCGCAAGCAATGACATCGTGTTTTGAACACGGAAATAAATGCAGGTATGTCATTTGATGTTCATAAAGTGGGCCGGGTACGTCCTTTACAAAGATATTAGTTGCGGTCCGAGTGGCGGGCGGGCTAGTTAAAAAGTAGTTGGTTGCTGGTCGTTTATACATCAACCCGCGCATGCAATTACGACATCTGCTGCAATGTTTTAACTTGCGAAGTAACAGGTACACGGTGCTAGCCTACACAAGTCATGACTAGCATGCTAACCCAACTACTAGTTAGGGATTCGACAGCTGGCCTTAAAGTAAACGGATACCAAAATGTGGCTCAGGAGGATAGAGCTGTGTTTGTTTAGTTTGTACTACATGGGTGTCACTGATTTTGACTAACCTTTAAGTAGTTTATAGTTGCAGTCGAAAATCCAGCTTTCTCTTCAAAGATGATAAGCGTAAGGTCTCTGGGGTCACAGACAGGTCAGGGGCAGGCTGAAACCATTTCGAAATCTTAGAGAGGGGGGGGGGGCGTTTAAAAAAGTAACCATAAATAGACAGGAATGAGAATAAGTGAATTTTGGTCAATAAATCATTATATTCTATTTTTAAAAAATAATTAAAATTGTAATTAAAATACTATCGAAAATAAAAATGGGGGTGGCAAGTAGGGTGGCAAAATAAGACCCCCCTTAAAAAAATATACACCGTGAGATAAGGAAAAGCGGGCAGCCCGTTAATTTTGAGTCAAGCTCGATGGAACATCGGTTCGCATCGATGCTAATTTATTTGACAAACTTATTAGACAACAATTAAGTTATTAGACAAAAGCAAATAACATCTGACATGTAGCAGGTTAACTCTAAGAAAGATGACAGAGGCGTTAACTCCAGGGCTCGCCATTTGATTGGATGTAGAAAGATGGAGCCGGCCATCTGATTGGATGTGGAAAGATGGAGCCGGTCCTCTGATTGGATGTAGAAAAATGGAGCCGGCCATCTGATTGGCTGTGGAAAGATGGAGCCGGCCCTCTGATTTCATAAGGCATACGGACGATCCGCGTACTGCGTTCCCCTCCTCCTGCATATTTAAATGTCAATCTCCTCCAACACACCCGATTACCTTTTATCAGACTTCAGCAGAGCTTCACGACGAGCTGATCATTTGAACCAGGTGTGTTCGAGCAGGGTGACATCTAAAACATGCAGGACAGTGGGCCCTGAGGACCAGGGTTGAAGACCTCTGTTTTAAATGTAATTTAATACATTCCTAATAAACTGCAAATATAATATCCTTCAATTAACGTATGTAGTCTATGTATATTTCAGAGTCTTATCTAAAAAAAACCCAATAAATAACACCATGTTTTGGAAAAATAATGATTCCATTTTTTATTTTTTATTATAAGAACATATACCATTTAATATATATCTATATGAACTCTTAGTATAGAATTTGATTGTTTTACAGTACACATTTAGAATTAGGAACAAAATAAAAATCAGCTTACAAACAAAGCAGCATCTGAATGTGAAAGTGAATGAATAAATAAATATCTCCAGCAAATAAATGTTACAATAAATTAAAACAAGTTTTCATTTTCTGACACTGCCATTAGCATTCACAAAGAAACACCAATATTTAATGCAATTGATCTCACACATTAGTCTTACGGCATGAAACAACACTTGAACAAGAAATATGAAACATGAATGAACTTGAAGCAAGAAAAGAACAAGCATTAAATCTGTTAAATAAGACTGAAATGTTATTTTAAGGGGTGAATGGATATGATAATGCTTACAAGACCCAGATACTCTTCCTTCATAACAAATCTGTTGTCCTTGCAACCCCAGGTAATTTAGATTTTCATAAATATAGAATAATTCATAGTATACTTTTCATTTTCATCCATCAAAACTACTTTCACACTAAAAAAAAGGATTATATGGAAATGCACGCTTCACTTTAATTTGCCAGTTTGTCTAAAGACAACTGATACATCATTTGATCCATCTCCACATTTAAGATGAAATAATTTAACAAATAGGAGCTCAACAATACTGGACACAACAAAAATGGCAAGTAAAGTGCACAATTTACAAAATGCATTGCTGTTTGATGAAAAATAACATACTTAAATTAGGCTTGTTGCTTTGAGCAAATCTCTGTCCAGACATTCATGAGTCATTTAAATGACAGGTTAAGAGATTACATTTAACATAATATAATTCTCATAATTTAAACACCATTTTCTCTCAGCACAGTACAATTCACACAACAAATTAAAACATACTATTTGGCAGACAAAGCATTTCAAGGACACTGAAAACACTGTTGCTAAATCACAGTCGGTACTGAATTATACTGTTGTATAATGTGAGTTAGACATAAATGAAGTCTGGTTACATTTTTGACATGCCATCTGATTTGAATCACACGTGTATCAAATTAAATGTCCTTTGGGTTGTAGTTACATTGTGTCTTTCGAACTCTGCTAAAATCCTTTACTAAGGAATGGGAAGGGAAGGTAATTCCATATAGATTAAAAACTAATTCGATGTCATAGAGCTAAACTATTAAAATAAATATCAACTAATATTACAATTTATTTATCCCATAAATAGTAGTTGAACTCCACTCTGTATTTTGGCTTTTAACATGTACCTAAAACTATCCAAAATATTAAGTGCACTCAGTTTTGAATTGACACTTGAGGGATTTCTGACAAAAATATTTAGAAACAAAAGACAGTGCTTTTGTTACTTTTATCTTCACCTGAATGTACTGACAATTATGAGGCAAAACATGTTCAAATCCATACAACTGTTGACAATACAAACAACAAAATGAATACAGCCAAAAGGGCTCATAGCAGCAAACTGTGATTGTAAAGGCTAAAGGAGTAGTGTAGTGTGTGTCTGTATGAGAGCGTGCATGCTCAAATGTGTTTTACTCTTGTGCTGCTACAGCCATTCACACTGAAGTTGGAAGTAAGAGGAGACAACTAGCGCCATCACTTGTTCTCTATTAGCATCTGCACTTTGCACACCAGGTCTCTTGCCAGGCTCAGGATCTGCTTTATGTTGTGACGCTCTGCCATTTCTGAAAGACAAACATACACTTTATGAATGTCCAACATCACCTCCTACAGATCACAAAATAACAATGGAAACTCATTTGTGCATTCAATAGTGAGAACATTTATGTGATTAATGTTGATGGAAGTATTATCCTCCTTGCATTTAAATTCTCATCCACCTTAGACATTATCAGTAAAATGCATAAAGAGAAGGAAAATAAAGTTGTCCTTGCTCCTCATGCAAGAACATTTTCATATTCTTACTTGTACTTTGTAATTTATTTGGCTCTTTTTAGTACAATATGTCATATCAGATTCAGCACATGCTAAAAAAAAACTGAGAAATGACTCAAACAATGAAATCAATTGAGCATTAAATTTCTTCCACATAGTGAAATATATAATCTTTTCAAGAAAATAAGAATTTTGGATCTCTTGCAAATTGTGTTCAATTTTAAAAAAGAATCTAACAGGAGTGCCAAAATAAGGTGAACACAGAAAGTTCAACATTTCTCAGTGTATTTAAGAATAGAGTTATTAGTACAGGTGATTCTTACATGAAGTACATTATGCATGCTTTTAGATCCATTTTACTACTTCATTAATGTGTTGCATACATTTAAGGATGAGTTAATTTATGCTACTTTATATACAGTAATTTAAATGGTGTCTGTGGACTTAGACTATGTATTTTGTAGCAAATCAAATCAGGTTTTAAGAGTTTATTTAGCTTAAGGGCAATATTTTTGACGGTTAAGAGAACATTTATCATTTAAAAATTAATTTGGAGTAATATGAGTTGACAAAATAGATGAATGTATTGAGCAAAAATATCAATATTAAATAGAAGGTGTATAAAATGGAAATACTAAGTGAAGTGTAAATACATCCAATTTTTTGCTTAAATATTCTACCACCACTGGTAAACATGCAATGATTTTTTAAAAATAATACTGCAGTTTTACAATTACAGCTTTCTGCTCATACATATATCTCTGGAAACATAACCAGTGTTATTATTTGACATAATTATTCAAGTGGTTTTACCATTGAAGAACTTAATAATATCAGTGAAGTCCATGTTATTCTCCAGGATAATGTCCCTGTAAATGTCCACTAAAGCCAGAGCAATGAAGAGGACAAAATGACTAGAGGACACATATTTGGCCGCCCAGATGGTTTCCCAGACTGCAAACACGTCATCATATACCAGCTCTGGAAGACGAAGAACAAAGGGAAAAGAAGTCAACTCACATTAGTACTAAAAGATCAATAAACCACCTATTCTTACTACAATGGCCACAAACTGTTTACCTCGCTTGAAGTCGAGGAGAAACCAGCGGTAGCAGAAGTAGAAGTGAGTGTAGTCTCCATTCTGGTGCATGAGTTCAAAGAGCTCAGAGTCCAGGATCTATACAGAACAGAGATCAGAAGTGATTGATTGGGAGTGAACAGAGGAAGAAGGAGGTGAGGGTGGTTAAAGAGTAGACTTAAATCCACATTTAATAACACCACTGTAAATAATTAGTGAAGAGAAGCTGGACAAAATTAAAGCTGGAAATGTGTAAAAAAACGGAACTTTTGTGTCTGACCTAATTGCATATTTATGAGAGTTCTCATTTCAAAATACACATTTAAATGAGTCACGCAACATGATTTGATTGCTCCATTACTGAATGCAGAGGAAAAGCAAGTCTTTACACATGTGCCTCGCTTGACTCTTACAATTGCACACAGAAGAGGCACTGCAGGTGGGGTGAGAGAGAAAATTTTCTCTAGTCATGTTAATTTATTTACTATTATTAGAGATGATCGACCCTAAAACAGTCCATATTTTCACCTGCATTATCCCTGGTCCTTAGATTATTTCTGGAAAGAGCCAGTGACATATAATTCCACCAGTAGACTGACTAAGAAATTAAACAAAGGATTTAGGTACAATACATTTTCAGCCCTTTGACAATCAGATACAGACATAGACAGTAAGACATAGAGATACTATTTCTTACTGATATTTATCTTTTGACACCATTTAAGACCATTTTTGACATGAGTACAAGTGTCATTTTCTTTTTTAAAACTAGTGCTACACAAATCACAATATTGATTAATTGTTACACATTATTGGCATATAAAGGACTTTAATAGCATGAATGAAAACAATTTTCTTTATACTTAATTTTTTTTAAAATAGGGGTGCTTTTGCAACAAAAACAACTTCAAATTAAAATTAAAGGATCAATAAAAACTTTATTTTTCTGGTTGGTGGAGAAGTTGCAATTGCAAAAACCTTGATGACTACTGTAAGTTTTCAAATCACTTTTTAAGGTGAGAAACGTTTTTGACTCTATTGAGACAAGTGTTGTACATTTATTCTGACAAGCAGGGGTTAATTTGAGCCGGATCCTGAAGGAACAGATTCTGAGACCTCATGATTTTGATCACCCTTTATTCCAGGAGTTATTTGTGCTGTCTTGTGAATAATTTTTTTTTTAACAACTAAAAAATAATATCTAACCGTCCATCCATCTGTGAACATTTTAAAATGTCTAAAATAAATTGATTCATTTCATTTAAATAACAAATATTCATGTTGTTTATTAAGATCCAATGTTATTTTAGAGTCAGAGATTTGTTGCTTGGCCCACAAACCACAACCCAAAACAAGCATCAAAAAGGATACCTAGAAAATTTGCAGGTGAGGAGCAGTCGAATCAAGAAGAAAAAAAATGCCTAAATGTCAGATGAGTTTGCTGTCCTTTTTTAAGGGCACATGTGTTGGTCGGGGCAGACCACTGGGGGAGGGGGCTGATCTGCGTTAGTGGAGTCTGTGCTCTTCAAGTGCTTTTCTATTTGTAAATAGTTAAAAACAATAGTCAATTCTCTATATAAAATAACATGTATCTCCTCCTCAGGTTTGACTATAGTGTGCTCTGAATTATGGAAGTAAGAATTTAATACATATTATGACAGCTGCAAATGTCAGATCTCTGTCTATTTTTACTTCCTAGGTGACATCTGGCTTTTTCTTTCTTTTGTTTGTTAACCTCATAATTATGATCCAGATCTACCTTAGTGAACAGTTTGTAATTTGAATGTATTTTCTGATATTATTTTACACTAGGTGACATTAATCCCCCAACTCTTACAGTTGTAGTGCAGAAAAGTCCCCCCTCTGTTGCCTCTCCTTAGTCTGTGTTGCTGTTACCAGACAGAAATGCATATGCAAGCCAGGTGACTCCTTATTTTGTTTCTTTTGTTCTGTATTTTATTCATTTATTTTTAAGATGAACTGCGCAAATAAAAATAACTGAACTGAAATGCATATGTGGAACTCACACTTGTGTTTGTCACTTTACAGCAATAATTTATGCATGTGTTGCTGTAGATTTCCCTACGCTTTCATCAAGTATGATGAAGACGTCTGGCCCTGTACTAATTTTCACTGGTCTCAGTAGAATAGTACTGGTCATTACTGAAATTAGCTTGTGAGTCTATATTGATTCACTTCCTTATGGAATTTTTCTGGATTCCTGCCCTCATTAACTTGCTCCCTTCAACCCATGCTTTAGTATTACTGTGTATAATGTGTACTCATGTTGTATCACCTGGATTAGAGAGCGCATGTTAGCAAAGTGAGTATCCATGGCTCCTCCATGTGGGAAGTTTTGATTCATTCTCTTCATAAGCTCCGTGAAACAGCTGAAGGCCATGGCCTCTGAAAGAAGAAGAGTCAAAATGAGTGGGCAAACGCATCTCTGTTTCTGCATCAATATGAGTAAAAAAATATTCCGAAAAACCCCAGAGATGAGCGTCAATAATACATGACTCAGCAAGTTGACTCACCATCATCCAGAATGACGAGAAGTGGAGCCAGCAGATCACACATACCCTGCACATAACCGATATCAAGATGCCTCCAGATATAGCTGTAAATGCACAACAGACTGGTTTTATCTGTCAAACATTTGTCTCCAGATTTATATATTTCAGGCTCGAGTTTAAACTTGACTTTCTTTTAAACCTAATGATTTCATGATAAATCCATTTTACTGTATTGGGATAATGGAAAACTATGGATTTTAATAATGGCCTATAAGTTAAAAAAAAAATAAAATTCTATTCTATTCTATTCTATTCTCGGTATTTAAGAGCTTAATAGAAGAAGGAATAAAATACTTTGAATAGTGATTTGTTTTGCTTTTGGGCACATTGTTTTCATCAGATTAAACCTAGAATTCATGCTCAAACATGTTGATTCAACCTCAGTATGTATCCGTCATTCATTGATTCAGTCCAAAGTTGTGCACAAAAAACTAAACTACCTTGTCTTTACCCTGAGAATGGTCCTTATGCCAAACTCAGGTTCCTCCTCATGTCCTCATCATGTGGCAGTCATACAAAGAACTGAACGGAGGTCTTCAGTACCCTATCTCTGATGTTAAGGGTCTGGGGAGAAGGTAGGTTTACCTTGAGGAAATCATTGCAACCTGGCATTTGCCTTGGTCTTGGATATGCAGCCTGTTCTACTCAAATGGAGACAAACATATTTCACTTATAAAATTAAGAAATTAGACCCTCACGTCAACATATGAGTAGGAAGTTTCCGAAAATATGATGCCCTTTCCAGGACATATTCCAAAAAGCATGACTGTAACTTGATAACATCCCCTATATTCATTAGTTATGAAGCATAAGTATCCACTATTGTCAGTATATTTACACTTCACAGCTTAATGTCAGTGCTTTGGAAAGGACCCCCCCCCCCTACCATTTCCATTTTTCTGTCCTTTTCCTTTTATCAGTCATTATTTCTGTTATGCTTGAATGTGTAAACCTTTGTTTGTGTTTGCACAAGCTTATTGCAAATTACAATTCCTATATTTTGATAAAAAACATTGTGATAAAAATGGTTCTTTGTGTTGTTTGAAGAAGTGTGGAGCTGGTGCATGGACTTTTCACCTCAATACCTCCACACCATCTTCAATCAAGCCACCTACCAACAATCATCACTTCCACACTCTGCATATAAACCTGGTCATCACCATGACTCATCCCCAGACTGTCTGCTTACCTCTGTGGTAATACCTGAACCTGGGCTATGTCATTTTTGTAAAAGAAATGTAATTTTCACTAATCCTGCATGCATTCTCATCTTAGTTCCTGTTTTTAAATGCTTTCTCTTCCCTGAACTGCGCATCTGCCTTGGTCTAGTTCCAGCTTCCTTTTTTTTTTTTTTTTTTTTTTTAGTGAAATCATCATTAAAAACTATCTCTACCGGCAAACCTTTTTCCAGTCCTTCTTTGTCTGCACTGTGGGTCCATCTCTCAGCAGACCATGACAAAAGTATAAGTTATTTTATTTACAGATTAACATACATAGACCATTTTTATTCATCTTTTCTAAAAATCTCTGTGATATACTCACTACCAGACTCAAAGTAACTTCTTTTTTAACAAGAAAAGTAAGCATTTTCAGTGCTCATTAGCCAGGGATAATGTTTTGCCCACGCCACGCCCAACCCGACGCCGAAGGCGAATGGTTGTTGTTCGGAAATATTTTTCTGATCGTCACGTGTGGGCAATATATTATTCCGCTTATTCTACGGGTTGTTACAGCTTATTACTGCTACTACTCTAACAGACTGTATAAAATAGCCATTACAACATAGCAAATATTTACTTTCAAAGTGGCCGAACTACCTGCGCAATGTTATGGTACCGTGAATCTGAAGTGACAAAACTTGTTGCCATTGCCAGGGGGCGTTAATGGCGCAGCAGGCAGTTATTATTATTATTTATTTATTTTATTTTTTTTCAGCAGGCAGTTATTGAAAAAAATCCGCCCGTAGAAGCCTGGGAATGCCCATTCAAAGTCAACGGGGGCTGTCGCAACGTTCTAGAGGGCTGTAGAATAACATCTCATAATTGTCTGTGTTTTACCTGCACATAATGTTGCGCAGTTTCTCCAGGTTTGCAGGGGTGAAATAACAGTAGTTCCTGTCACAGCGCTGGACATCTTTATCAATGCGATGTAAATTCAGGGTATACAGATCCAAAAGTTCTTGCTGAAACACATTAATGAAAAACAAGTTAACTGATAAAGCAGACTATTAACATGAATTTGTATGAGTGTGTAAGGAGTGTGCATACAGAGAAGGCGGTTCCAGCTGAATCTTCAGAGGTCACTTCTTTCTTGTGGTCTCTAGACTCTGACAGAGGATTGTAATGAGGACAGAGGCTCTCCATCTCTGGTTCCTCAGACAGGTTGGACTCTGTACCCTCTGGACTGGGCTTCCCTTCATCCAGTCTGAGCTCCATATGTGGGGCCGACTCCTCAGAGGAAGACGGTGCTTCACAGCATCCTTTCCTGCTCCAAGGCACCATGGAAACTTTGGCTTTGGGGATCTCCTCCATTTCTATGGCTGAAGGAGACTCATCAGATTCAGTCATGGTCTGTGTCTCATCATTCTGGGAGGCCTGATACGCTTCTCCGGCTATTGGAACCAGGGTATCTGCTGAGAAGAGTAGTTTCTTCTCCATTTCCTTGTTTTTTATCAATAAAACCTCATGTGTATGATTGGTGTTTGATTCTCCTGTGGCTTCATATTTCATCATTTCTGTCTTTTCGTCATTTTTTTCCTCAACATGTTGTTTGGATTCCGATACTAGGACATCGTCAGGGGCTTTCCCTGATTTTTCTGATTCTGACAATTTGCCGTCGTTAATGTCTGCCAATGCATCCATGTTTTCATCTTCAAATTCATTAACAGTTTGAGATTTGTCATTTTCTTGTGTTTTGTGTTGCTGATCTTTCTCATCGTTGGCATTTATCTTTCTCATGTTATCATCTAGCATCTCTGTCTTGATACCTTCTGCAGTTTTTGTTGGATCTGGTGCATCTTCCATCTGTTCTTTGCCCCTTTCATCACCTTTGACCTGACTATCCTCTGCTAGAGCTTCACTTTCTACCACTGCATGTTGTGGAGCTTTAACAGGGCTCTGTGGCGCCTGAAGGATGGCTGCAGACCTCAGGTTCATGTCCTGTGTGGCGCTGTCCTCAGTGCTGAGTGAACCATCTGACAGGCCTGAAGTGACTGAGAAGTTGCGGGAGGAGGGATGACCGGAGTCAGGAGAGCTGGTACCATTCTGTAGCGCTCCGTTGGGCATCTTTGGGACCTGTCTAGCCTCTTCGCTCTTAGGCTCCGTCTCAATCTGGTCGACCTCTTCTACGGACTCAAACACCTGAAAAAACAAGCCAAAGGGAAGCAGGCTACTCCAGGGGAAGGGATGGGAGGATGTGAACAACTACAGAGAGAGAGTGCAGGGATGAGGAATACCAGTTCAAAAATTTGATATGTAATTGACTGTAAAATATGTTGAAAAAAAAAATCTAAAGCTTATGTGCAGATCTTTAAAAGACTTTCATCTAAAAATTAAATGCATCTTCCTTTGTGTATTGAAAATTAAATGAAATCTGGACATCTACACCTAAGAACCCTACTTGAGATTTCTATTCTGAGTATTTTCATTCCTCTTTATGCATGAAAAAGACAATGTGATTGAGATTTTCTAGATTAGGGGTCTGCAACCCTGGTCCTCGAGAGCCATTATCCTGCATGTTTTAGATGTATCCCTCTTCCAACACAACTGATTCAAATGATCAGCCTATCATCAAGCTCTGTAGAAGCCTGATGATACAGCATGCCCTCTTACAATCAGGTGTGCTGTAAGAGGTTAAGCATCTAAAACATGCAGGACAGCAGCTCCCTAGGACTTGGGTTGCAGACTGCTGTTCTAGATTATCCTATTTTTTCTGAAATTACAAATATGTCCACTCAGATGGACAACTTGTGTTTTATTTTTGAAGCAAAGAAACATGTATTTAAAACCCATCATCAGAAAATTATATACTGTGTGAAAACTACGAAAAATAATTCATTCAGCTAATCTGATGTTTTCTCACACCTTAACATACTATAATACTAGTTATTACTACTTTACTTATTACTTCATGGATATAATATGAAAACAAACTTTTTTACTTACCATGTAATTTCTGTACTTTGTCATTTTTTAAATCTAGTGTTTATTTTTTCTTCTACACTGCTACTGGAAATGTGAATTTCTTGGAGGGAGAAATCCCAAAAGGATCAATAAAGTCTAGCCTAAGTCTAAGTCTTTTGATTATCAAGAACAGCAAAGTTACAGTAATGGTATGAATTGCAGTGTATTGAATGATGCTCAACCCACAAAACCCATGAATATAAATGAGAACAGCTGTGGAATAGTTGTCCACTGTAGTAACCAGTGTACATGAAAGTGTTAGAGTGTTGTGCAGAGTGGGTTCATACCTGTGTGCTGTTGCTGGAGTCACTCTGTAAGCGGGTCAAACTCTGCTGGTCTGAGCTGCAGCTCTGGGAAGACTGAGTGATAAAAACATTGAAGAGGAGACATTTATTGATACACAGAACAGACACAGATATACAGATGCAGATAAAATCGCATTAACTGTAGTCAGAGAAATGTGTTTTGACTGTGGTGCAGGATTTAGAAGAATCTATATGTCCTGTCTTTTTTCAATATGTGTCAGCATTACAAAAAAGAACAGCTCTTGTATGACAAAGGTATGAAGGAGAAACCACAAGTCTTTTACTGTTGGACAATGAGACACATTTAACCAGAGGTAGAAATATTCAGATCAATCAACAAAACAATATTCCATTGTCATGCCATGGTATAAAGGTCCACCATAAAAGATGCTAAGTATGTAACATTTTTCTTGACATGATATAGACTTATCTAATAATAACCCTTCTCAATTGATACTTCTAACCTAGTATTTTCTTTTTTCTTTCATTTTACTCTGTTCAATACCAGCGAGTGATGGACCTTTGACAGTGTGTTTGTATCTATAGGTATTTAGAAAAGTGTGGGCAGAGCAATATGATAACAGAGCAACTCCAGTGTTTTCTTTTGACTGTATATCTTCTCTACAATACTCCCACAAGAGTCCTGTGAAGGTATAGGTGGGTTTCTCTGTTTTTACAATACGACTATTGTAATTGAGTTAGAAAATGTATGTTTTATTAAGTATTTGACCACTCACTTTATATTCATGCAGTGTAAGCCTGGGTCCACTACAACTATGGAGTTTTACAGTCTTGTATACAAACATGTGTAATAAATGTGATATATTTATTAATATATTTAACCTTCATGTAAATTTATATTAAAATATTAATATTAAATATTATAAATATATTAATATATACTTAAAGGAATAATATTTTGCTAAACCCATGTGTATTAGTCTTTGGTTCATTTATTTGTGTATTTGGACCCTAATAGTTCCGAAAAGTTTGAATTTAAATGCTCCAGGTGCATCAAAGCTATCATTATATTAATTCTGGCAAAAGTCAAGTGGATTTCTACAACCTGTTTTAATTCCTGTTTAATTTGTTACATCTATACCTAGTTACATCATGACATTTGCAGATATAAGGTCAAATCTTCTAAGAAACATTTCTCAGAATATGCCATAACTGTTAGCAGCAGTGGTTGTAGTCCATGCTAAAAATATGTCCAAACTTTGAGCTGATTATCTAAAATGTTTAGTTGTATTCATGAATACAAGTCAGCAACCTTGAGGGGATGGAGCTTGAAGTGGCTCATGTGCATTTAAAGGACCAGTGCACAAAATTACCTTTCTTGTGTCATTACTCAGAAATAGGCTCGATGATGGACCTATGGAGCTAAATTAATGATGAATCCAGACCCAAGTATAGCATTTACAGTTTACGTAAGCCACAGGGAAATGTTTTAAAATGTATAATTCCATAAAAAAATAAAAAATAAAATATCACTCCTTTAAGACATTTAAGTATTTATAAGTTGAACTGTTATTTCCATTAATAACAGACTATCAATAATGAAACATTAACTGCTAATTTATATACACATTTATAAACAGGGACATCAGATAAATAAGAGGACTCATCTCATGATAAATAGTTAGATATTGGTGATTTAGCATTAATGAAATAAAACCATGTAGAGTTTAAGTGGTTGTTTTATTTAATGTGTAAAATCTTATATTGAAATGTATGACAAATGTGGCAAAATAAGAATATACATTAATAGCCCCTGTCCAATAGATATAGTAAAGTGGATGTAACATTGCATAACATGAAAATACTCTTATTACCTAAAATGTGTCCATTTATTTAAGCATAGTACTTAAGTAAATGGACTATATTACTGTCTTGAAAACTAGTTCACTCTGAGTCATCACTAAACATAAACAGAGGACATGATATAACACTGTTTACCTCATTACTGACAGTGGAGTCATGATGGGCTATCTTCTGACTGTTGCTGTCTATACTTGCCGCAGACACACACTTTGCCAGTGCAGCAGCATGTTGTTCTTTCTCTCGCTGGCGTACAATCTCTTCACAGCACAGCCATTCACGCATAGTCTGCTGGTAGCACAATCGGACCTGCTCGTCCACCTAAGCAGTGACACACCAAGTGAAGGGACAGTGGTTTAGGTGGATATTGGTTCGGAAGTAAAGTGACCAACTGTGAAAACACAAACCTCGTTCCTCTCAGTTTCAGACATCCCAAACTGGTAATGGCCAAGGAGGAAAGGCCACACCTCCTTACGCAGGGAGGGGTCAACGCCGCCAAAGTAGACCAAACGGAGCAGTTCTTGCTCTTCATAGGACTAAAGACACATAACATAACTCTGGTCAGCTTACCTCTAATAGTTAATTCTAGTTGATAACAATAGTGTTTAATTATGTCAGTGGTTTTAACAACACAAAACTCTGATGACTCCAGATGACCCAGTTTGCGATACTATTTTGCAAATAATAATTAATTTTCTTTGACATTTAAGCTATATAATGTATATTATTATGGGCAGAGGTAGAAAATCCAGGTGTAGATTGCTCGACAAAGTAGGAATTTGATTTTCCTTGGTAAGGATATGTACAGTCAGTCCAGCTTGTATTTACAGGGCTGACAATTAATAGTGAACAAACAATAACTCAAACTATGAATTATGAAAGAGCTGCAGCATCTGAAACCGACTACAATGAACATTTGACAGATGAACAGTACCACAGTTTTTCAGTTTCACAGTTTGTCATGTCTTTTATGGATTGTGATTGATAAATGGACTGATCTTATAATGAATGGATGTCAGTACATTTTAAGAAAAGTAGGTCAAAGGTAGATTTTTCCCACTTTTTTACTCTCCCTTTTACTTATAATGGGGAAATTTCAAATGTCTATAAAAAACAACAACTTAGTTTCATGTTACTTCAAACTTGGCAGATATATAGAAGCAATTGACATGCTGATGTCACCACATGCATAGACATGATGGCACCAGCTGGATTGATGCCAAAATAAGCTCCAATATGTGTGAGGGCTAGGGTTTTTGTGCCTGGCGCAACTTGTTTTTTTTTTGGTTTTTTCTTTCTTCAAATACAACAATAATAGAGAGAATATGCACACAACTTTGAAAGACACACAAAGAACTAAAGCAAATGGTTCTAAAGGTTAAAGTTATTATTTAGTGTGACCTCTGTTCCCATGACAAGAGGCAGCACAAACAGAATCATCTGACATATGAAACCTGGTACAAAACATAAGAAAATTTATGAAATACATCTAAGATAATCTGAACAAAAGCATCAAAGACATGTTAAGTGCAAAGGGGGGTCACATGTTTTTCCCTGAAACGTTTGTTTTTATTGCTGTATATACTGCATTTCAAATCTATTAAGATTGGATCTTAATGCAAAGCCTGAGAAATACATGCCTGTGGTCATTATAACTTCACTAAACCAACAAACCTAATGTTGGTCTAAGACATTTTCATAATACTGTATATTATAATTTATTGTTTCCCACAACTTTGCCACAGCGGTAGCTATTGATTAAGTCTTCTTTTGGTTAATTAAGCATTTGAAGCCTTTTTTTCTCCATTGATTCAGATGTGAATATGATTATTAATATGCTGAATATATCTGCATGGATTAATTCTTTAAATGTCTGCATCTGTACTGAACAAATAATGAATTCCGATCCATATAAAGGCTATAACACAAACTTTTAAGTCTTTCTTAATGACTTCTTAAAAGCCTCACTCATGCTTTCACTGGAGGAAAAAAATAATTAACATCCAAATAAAGTCTGGATATGGGGACTGACAGGGCTATTAGTCACACTTGATACACACTGCAGTGAGACTAATGGTGTGAGCGACATGCTTAGCAGAGGATAAATATGGACAAGACAGAAGAGTGATGGTATAAGAAAGACTGGGAGTGGACATGCAGGTGTGTGTACATAATACACTGTCAACAGATAATGTGAAGCTTGCGTTGTAGGTGACAGTGATGCTTACAGTGCAGTCCTGCAGGAAGGTCTGCCACACATCTGTCGTGAGCCCTTTGTAGGCATCACATGGCACCGTGGGATCCACAATGGTGTGATTGACGAGAGCAGAGAGGTGTGTACGCACGGTGGACAGGTGTCGGCAGTATGCCAGCCCTGGTTATCAAAACACTTAATCATTCAAAGGCTCCAGTGATAATTAGCAGAATGTAATTCTTCAACCAGAGCAAAATTATACTAAAGGCTTTTCATTGTACACGATAAGTAAACACATACAGCCATAAAATGCCCGCGAGATGATCTGATACTTCATGTTGTCGCATAGCAGCTTCAGAGGAGCCCTAAGGAATGAAGAAAAACAACAGATTATTTTATTTAGAAAAAGAAGATCCAGACTGATCACCTACCTTTTCAGGAAGAATGAACATTCCATAAAGTCCTTACAAATGTTATTATAGTGATGTGAAAATGTCAGATACTATCTGCTGTAGAGCTTCATATATTGTCTAGACCAGCCTTTTTCTCATTCAAATATTATTATGTTGTACTACAACATACAGAGAACAGTCTTCACACACAGCCTCCATTCCACATAATCTGCTATTCTGATCATCTAATTTTCCAAACTCATTTCTCTCAAGACAGTCAGGTAAATGTCACATTCTTGGTATTGTCCCAAATCTTTGTTCACATTGTTATTTACATCTGTATGATTGAAGATGTCAGTGTGTCTTTGCAGTAGTTTTCCTGCCATTCTAATGCTTTAACGCCACTGAGTCTATGTCCACAGGGTGTTTCTCTCACCTCTCATGGTTGCACCCCTTCGGTGTAGCTCCCTCAGAGAAACTTCCCTGAGAACAGGAGGAGCATGAAGACTTCCTGAGACTGGGATGCCACATTGCAGCTCCCTGGTCCATCAGGTCTGGTGGATTAACTGTAGCATGCACACACATAAAAATGTCACTTCTGCATCAGTATATTGGTCACATGAACAACAATATTTGCACTTAGATGCCCTAATCACGGCTGCAAACATTGTGCACAAGAATTATGATCATCTGTGATCTCCTAAAAGCTTTTAGAGTACCATTTGGTGGTGTTTGATTCTCATTAGAGGGAGATAAATAATATATAACAGATAAATAATATAGAATCGGTGAGCAATTTGAAGCTGAGATTCGTAATTAGATTAATTAGAAAACAAGATCAGATCAAGAAGAGCCTTTCTCAGTTCAGCCGCCCTCATGGATCAATCAGCTGTCCTTCATTTAAAGGTTACGACGTTGAAATGCAGTAAAAAGATGTAACACAAGATGGCAGGAGGGTGGGCGAGCCTTTAACAGCAGGGCACATCAATACAAACTGCCAAAAGGAACAATACAGGCGAGAAGATTATTGGATACAGGTAATTAAAGTAAGCTGACAGAAGGACAGATAAGCCAAGGTGTGACACTGTTACATCTGATTCCTTTGAATGAGAGGGACTCTTCAGGACAGCTGCTTGACCTCTTTGGAATAACCACTGTCCCTGCTTTGAGGGTGGACTGTCCACTTTGTTGAACTGAGAGGGAGGGAGTCAGTTGGGGGGGGCAGGTTACAGGCACTGGAACAAACAATGAGCAACATTTTCATAAAAAATGCAACAATGCGTAGGAGCTGCTCGTGTTAGTTATCTTCTCTAGAGGAAAAAGCCTCACCAAACTCTGACTGGCTGTTTGGATAAAGGATGCGGAAGACATAGTCTGTGGCCTCGTCGTCCTCTTTATCTGAGACTGAATCTGATGAACCAGATCCCTGAGGAACCCTCTTCCGCAGCTTGGGGAACACTTTTCCCTGCAATGAGAAAATAACTGTTATTAAAGTAATGCCAGCAATGCTTAGCTAAGCCATCCAAGTGAATGTGAAATGATGAATGTCTCTATGCCTAAGCCTATTAATAGAGGCTGATCATGCGTGGGTGGTTTTCATTATTCAGTTTGTCTGCAAATACAATGCTTTTCACAGTCTTAAAATACATCCATTCATTTACTGATTGTAGTGGTGCAGAGCGAATACTGCACCACACATTAATCAGTATGGCTGCAAGCAATACTGCAGTCAAGCATAAAGTTTATTTCTGGATATCTATTGATTTATTGACCAGGTGGTGATTATGCTAATTTTTTTCAGGAATGCTTATAGCACAGGATATATGCTTTTGATTCAAGGGCAGAAACTGACACTAAATAATGGGGTTTTGTGCTGACCTTTCCCCTCTGAGACCACAGCGGAGGGTCCAGCTGCCCGTGGGGAAGGAGACCATTCTCCAGACACGAAAGGAACTGAAGCAAGTGTCCTCCTTTGGGGAAACGAAGAGGAGGCCTCTGGATCCCATCCTGACTCACCAGCACCACCGTTCCCCCACTGTCGACTACAGCACAAGTAAAGAATGAACTGTTGAGAACATTTATTACTAACCAGTATCGGGAAGGTTAGTTTAGAAATGCATGTTGAAAGTTATATAACTGTTTAATCACGTTAATGTGATGTAAGTTTTCCTTAGTTTTCTACTACTTTTCTATCAAATGTTTTATAGTGGCAATGAAACTGAAGTCATAAACCAGATAATATAAGGCGATGCTGAAAACATTTTATGCATAAAGACAAATATTGTTCATTTTGTAACAACGAAAAATATTCAATGACAGCCAACTCAGTGTGAGCAGATATACACTTTATATTATATATTCATAGTCAGATAGATAGATAGATAGATAGATAGATAGATAGATAGATAGATAGATAGATAGATAGATAGATAGATAGATAGATAGATAGATAGATAGATAGATAGATAGATAGATAGATAGATAGATAGATAGATAGATAGATAGATAGATAGATAGATAGATAGATAGATAGATAGATAGATAGATAGATAGATAGATAGATAGATAGATAGATAGATAGATAGATAGATAGATAGATAGATAGATAGATAGATAGATGTCACTCTAAGTGTCAACACTTTGATCCATAATTCTTTAAAAATACTTAAATTACTATCTTTTTAACAGTGACTGAATATGAATGTGATTATAAACTTAACTTTAATGTTCACTTAATACATGCAACCAGGTTTATTCAGTCAGCAGGATGAGATTTAATTAGACTTGAAGCAATGTCTGAGCATGGAACAATTTAAAATAACTGACAAAGACAAAGGGATGAGGGAGGTGTATATGTTTGTTTATGCAAATTACATTGATATTTCTTCTTAATAATATAGTTATTATTTAATTATTTAATAAAAAGTATCAGGCATTAGAATGTAGATATATTTAGACTAGGAGGCTTATTTTTTATTATCATTTAAGGAGAAGGGATAGGGGTTATATGTTATCTCACTCCTTTTTGAATATGAATTGTGTGTCTAAATGCTTGGTTTGTTTATTTTTTTTTCTTTTTACAATCAGATTCAAAATAAATACTTCAATCAGTCAATCATTACATTCATTTTGTAATTTGTAACATTAGTAACTCTGCAATGCTGTAAATGATGTATATATGAATATGTGGTTGGACTCACTTTGCTGATGGCAGTGCAAATAAACTATCTCTTCCAGACGGATTGTCATGGCATAGTCCCAGTAAACACTGAAAAATATTGGATTAAATACACAATGAGTCAGATTATTCACACTTTTAGTAGATTACCCAAAAAAGACACATTCATAGCGCATGTACTTGTGAGTCAAAATTGCAAGGAACATTAATCTTATGGCTAATTAAGAGAGCAGTGGGGAGTGTGCAGGCTTACAAGACACAATGAGGCCTAATGTAATAATCAATTTTTTGGTGAGAGAAACCATGCACAAGAACATAACACGGTTTACAGGTCTGAGAGATGTCTTAGTCAATAAGCCATCTGCTGGCTGCTGGTTCTCTGAAAATAAACCTCATCTGATCAGTAGACTTTACAGAGCCCACAAGCCACACATCAACACACTGTATTATTCAGTAACACAGTGTTACAAAGGCGCACAGAGGAAATAACATGTAGGTGTTTATGTGTCTGTCCAAGAAATGATTACTAAAAGCTTTCAGATGTAACACAATCAGCACAGTTATCATTCATTTTCTGTTGGATAATTTTGCACCTGCGTTCATAATCCAAGTCTCCTACAGATCCATTCATGAGCTGATTGGGCGTCCATTTCAGGGTCATAATATCGGCAGTCTGGTGCAAAGAGAGGTAACCTGGGATAGCCTCCATGTCATCCCTCTGAAACAAAACATGTGGGCAGTGCTTTTAATTAGTCAATATTGTTAGTGAGGATAAAGTATTATTACCAGTAGAATTACATTAATCATATGTGAGGAAATGCTTTTGTGTGCCAGAGTATAAGTGGTATTAATTCTATCTTTATTTAGGTTTTCATTAGGTATTTGTTTTGCAAAACAGGTTGGCATGAATGGCAGTATAGGGTGGTGGGTGAAGTCTGTATATGAACAGGTCACATCATCCAGCATTTATATTACAGTCAAAATGAATAAAACATTGTTTGCAATATAAAAGTCTGTATTATTTATTTCAATCTGAAATCTTCAGTAAACTGGATAAAGGTAAATACTGTAAAGCATATAAATATTGGGTTTTATGCAGCCGGATGGGTAAGTATTTGCTGATATCGTTATACTTTCTAAAAATGACAATTAATAGGTAAAGAATAATGCCAATAGTGTCTGATAATGTACAGTGATGCATTGATTGCAAAATAGACTGCAAGAAAGAAATTATTTCAAGCATAATTACTTATGAAAAAACAAATGCATTTTAGCAAAATTTGTAGAAAAAAAATGTAGCATTTGGATCAGAAGTTCAACAGTTATTCATGGCAATCCTCTACTATGAAGGATGCCAACACTGATGAATCAGAGTCAAATAGTGAATCTTACAAGCAGCCTAACTCTTCTTACACTTATGAATAACAGCTTGAGTCAGTCATCTGATGGATTCCATCCTGCTTATGAATTCTGTAGATCTTCAGTACTGTTTCATTAACTTTTAATTAGCTATAAACTTGAAAGATGAAGACATTTACCGGCTGTACCAGCACATTGTTTTTGCCAAAAAGAAGGGTCGCCCTGCTATTTTGATGTAGTGATTCAACATATTCACGAGCTGATGGCGAGGGGGATGGGCGTTCATCCATGCTGCTGCTGGAGTGCCGCTTCTGGATCTGGAGGAAACACATGACACTGCTGGTTCTACATCACTGCTTGACTGATGACAATATCTGCAGAATTACTCACAGTATGTCAGTCACACTAAAGCAATTTTAGCCTGTTAAACCACTCTTTCATGACCTCAGATAGTATATTTCATGTGCACTGATGCTTGTCGTCCTGGTCCTGATGCCAGAGACCAGAATACTTTGGCTTGGCATATGCACACACACACACACACACACAGCCCTACTTAACTATAAGAATATAGTGATATCATGCGATAGACTGAACTGAACTGAACTAGGTTACTGAAACTTCAAGACAGAGCAAGTGTGAAGGTCTCAGATGTACTCTGTTCTTGAGTCTTGGGCACACTGTGCTCCACTTAATGTAACAATCTCAGGAGGTTCTTTTAAGCCGACAAACGGCATCTGAGAATCCTTTTTTTATTGCAATTTTTCACATGATGAGACAGTGCCTTCAACAGACACCAAAACAACAAAACAAAAGAAAACCAAGAATGATCAAATTTATATTACAACTCTATTAAACAGAATAAAATTATACAAAATTGAGGTGGTGGATTATTATGCAACACACATGAAAACAGTTCAGTTACGCAGGAATGCTTTTGAAGGAATAGAAGAAAGGTCAGGTCCTATATAGTCCAGATATGGGTGCCACGCTCCGTAGAAAAGATCTACACTGGTGTATCTGCATGTATTTAGTGTTGACATGAAATGCAATGTAGAGGATCAGAGTCCTTAAAACCTACTCGCACGAGGAAGCCTTTAATTGAAGCTTCGAGCTGAGAAGTTAGCGAGGCAGAATGACACACCAAGATCTGACACCAACTGCCATGCACACATATAATAAAGCTCTGCAACCATTGGGGAGCAGCTGTGAGAATGGTTGTCCTTATATATGCATTTTGTCAGCACTGTTTACAGAAAGGGATGTGTATTTAAAAATTTGTCCTGAGTCGTACAGGAGATGACACTGAAAATGTGTCCATAATGAGTCTCCATAATGAGTGAGGGTCATACAGAGTTATAGGTCACCCAGGGGCCATTCATGATCTTACATTATAAACATACTTCTGCATCATCCACTAGTTTTGTACTTACACAGAGCGCTGGCCTCTTGGTGGGTGAATCCTGCCTAAAGTGACCGCCATGGATGCGATGTCTTTGCACCAACTCATCAGCAGATGGGTCTGTCCAGAAGTGGTCAGCTGTCTTCATCTTTGTGTACTCCAAAGCACAAGGTCCAACTGTTAGTATTAAGGTGGACAGGTAATGGTGAAGATGGTTGGTATAAGACTGTATGATCTAATCATTATTATCAGCTTGTCTTCAAGAATAAAGAATAAGAATATATAACATGACTTATGATGAATAGACAATGAAACGTCTTGCTAGCTAACACACCGACGCTAATTTACCTGAACTGATGTTATCTAAAAGTCATATGTAAATTAAATAATTTGTTTTTTAGTGTTTTGGAATGTATTTATTACACATGACAATATCACACTGTTGATAAATGGAATTCATTGGCATAATAAGAATTCTTGAAAATGTTTTTTGGGTTTATGAATGTGGGTTTTTTTTTTAGAAAGCATGCTAGACCTGACATTTATCATTTTTTAAGTTTTATTTAGCCTGAATTTATTATGCCACCATCGACTGGTAGTAAGGTACAAAAGGAGTCATAACGCAGCAATGATGTTTTACATTAAAAAACAAAACAGAACAAAAAAAAACAATACATGCCCTATAGCTTAGATTAGATTGTCTTTGTGTAAAACTTACTACGTACATATTTATATTTGAAAGTACTCAGATATTATAACTGCATGAGGCCAAATGACCTTGACAAAGTAGGTCAAAGTCACTTATTTTCAAAAGTCTTCTACTCCATGCCAAGATGCATCCACAGTATAAATTTGGTGCAGAGGTACTGTATATTAGACAATAGACAATACAATGATTACACTACCCCTTGGCCAAGGGTTAAAAGCTAGTAGAATATTTGTCTTATAAAGGAAACATTATTAGACAATGACAAAGATACAAAAGGAAGAAGAAGGTTTTGGGTATTGTTCGTGTGAGCTTTTTCAGAATACATGCAAGTAAGCTCCATTTTTTTATCTCACTTTTCTATGTAACATGATGCTAGATGATTACATTAAATGACAGAAATGCTTCTAGTGTCATATATAATTACCTAACAAAGAGGCAAGGATAGGTCCATCCACTGGGTCCATTAATACAGCCTCTTTCTCGTAGTATTTACTGGAAAACACAGGTGAAATAGGGCATTTTGTCAGAGAGGACTGAGTATTTTCTAACAAATAATGACATCCCTATCTTTCCATTTGCCTTTCAACACACCTGCTGTTCTCCACTAGGTAGTGAACAATCTTGTCCAGCACCTTTTCAAACAATGCCGTTCGGATCCATAGGTTTTTGACAGCCTGGGGTGTCAGGCTTGGTAGCCGGGGTATCTTGCGTAAACTGTCTTGACTTTGTAAACTTTGACTTCGTCTACAGGCGGAAAACAGATCAGGAGTCAGGAGTTTTATATTGAAATAAGCAACATCAAAAATTCCATTAATGATCAACAAAACTATATCGGCATCAACATAATGGCTTTAGTGATTGTAATGCATATGAGCTTATGAATATAAAAGACTTCAAGGCCTTCAAGTAGACACACAGGCAGTCATTTGTTTCAATGCTTTTGCTTGGGTAATCAACCAGGCCTTGATGTAAGCTTTGATGTTTGTTGTGACGTAGAGTCTCACTTGGTCTCAATGATCTGTTCCAGCTCCTGGGCTTTCCTGCACAGCTCCTCTGCCGGGGCAAAGCTTTTCCCAACCTTCATGAAGAGGGCTGCAATCTTGTTGCTGCGTAGAAACCCCGCTGCTCGCCGTTTCAACCCGTGCAGGACACATGCCTCCACCGCAGCTGCATGGATAAGAACATATAAGCTTCATCACCTGACTTCACTAATATTTAAACAACATAGAATAAAGTTAACAGCAGGTAACGGAAGCATCAAAAGAGAGAAAAAAAAACCCTACTCTTTACCTTTGTTTATGAAATGTGGCATTTCACATCATAATAATATGTTTTTGGTCCATTTTTTGGGGGGTTATTCAGCTGGAACAGTGTACAATAAAATATAGCCAAAAGCTACTGTTCAGAGCTAAGTGACATACAGGTCGCAGAGATAATTAGAGAAACCCTTTTAGAGGCAGGTTTTGCAATTTTGCATTGGTGTCATGGATTCACTGGTTATAAAAGTCTTACTCATTTCAATACCATTCCGTGTATTTCACAGTAATTAGGTCAGTGTAAAACCCCTTTTCAGGGAGGCTGGAATAAATTAAAAAAGGAAAAATATCAGCAGCAAAAATGCACAAAATACCAACTGATAAGTGCAAGTCAGACACCAGCACTCGACAATAATATCATATACTATATTATGTGTGTAGTCATAGCGTATGTGTACATATCCATCATGACATGTATTTATGTATAGTCCCTTTTGTGTGCTATAGAATTATATATTGTAGCTGAGCAGCTGGATTTACATCGCAGCTACATAATAAACTGATGCTAGGGTTTAGGGAGGAGGGCTGGCTGCTGTTGGATTGTCTTTGTGTTAATATATGCAATCACAATTATGTTTCATTGAGAATAAATTCATGTAATGAGCAGTGGTGGACACACAAATAACAACAGTTCATGACACGATGATACACTTGTACAATCACTTGACGGTGCAGAAAAACAGACACCCTTCTTTTCTCTCAGGCCTACGTGGCAGTGCCTGGAGCTGTGTTGACATTTGAGTTGTCTTTCAGGACTAATCCTGTGGCTCTGTTCACATGGGGTCAGGGGGAAGGCTGGGGTTTCCATAGCAACCTGTGTTGATGGAGCAACTGAGCTCTGGGAGAGACGAGCGGAGGGAAGGGCGGCGACTCATCAGCATCACGATTTCTCTCCATCAGCCCCGCTGTTTCAAACACAGGCTTCTGTCCTTCCTCCATCCTGTCACTCTGTTATTCTATCTGAAGAACTGTTCTACATTTACAAATGGGTTTTTCTGCAAATTGAATTAGATGAAAGTCATTTATTTTCATGCTTTGTCTTTCAAATAAAAAACAAGAGTTCTATTTTGAATTATTGTTGATATTTTCTCCTTCCTTTCCTCCTGCATTTGTGTCTTATCTCTCTGCACTGCTTTTTCCTGTTAACGCTAAAGATCAAGAAGCAAAATATCAAAACACAGCCCATCAAAAGGTCTCTAAATACAGTTCGTCCTCTTTAGCCCCCAGTCGCATACACTAACTGATCTCAAATGGCAGAGTGCAAACAGTGCACTTCTCTTCAAGCTACTCAACTTTACACACACATAGAACCACAGAACACTAGAGAAATGCCTCTATAAAGCACATACAATCAATATGAAGTGTTCATAGTATATATAGTATTTTAATAGTATGTGCAATAGCTCAGGTAAAAAAGCATCATGTCAGTGAGATGAGCTGTAAAAACAGCTAACACAGTAAACCTCCTCCAATCATCCTGTATCTGTGGCAACTGAGTGCATTGGGAGACTCTTAGTGCTTCACTCAGAGCAGCTCTCAGCCAAAGGCGCCGACAAAGACTCTGGCTCTTCACATGTGAAGTGCAAAGACCAGAAGCTGGTGGGTCAGTAAGTCCATGATTCAATCTATAGATCAATTTATAACCTAGTATTTATCAGTTAAAATACAAAACAAAATTAAAATACCTTCAGAGATTTCATATGTGACCTTCTGAAGAATGTTTCATGACTCTAAATGTGTTTGGGAACAGTGACAAAACATTTTCCTACTTATTAAAAACTGGTCTTTGGTATTACAGACTACTATTCTTTTACCCATTACTTGTTTTCACATCATGACAAATCTGTAACCTTTTCAAATGTCTTCTCTCCACAGTGATATTTTGGTTAAATAAATGACTAAATTGTAACAAATTTGGCTGTTTTCAGACATCAGAAACAAACAATATTCATCATATTTATAGAACTGTAATTAATATATTTAACAGTGGCTGAATAATTCTCATATTTAGAATATTTCAGAACCGTCAAGGTAAGATCATACAGTTATGTACAAAAGTCCTTGGCCAACATGATATTTGTTGGGTAGTAAAGTTATAATGACCACACATATATATTTTCAGCCTCTGTATTAAGATACATTAATTGTGTTAAGATATACAGTATGTGTCATATTAACAGCAGTAAAAACAAAAGCTTCAAGGAAAAACTGCTAAAATAAACCAAAGTTGTAGTATTTAGTGTGACCTCCCTTTGCACTTAACCTGTCTTTAACCCTATTATTCAGACAATATGATGTTTACTGCATTCATTTTATGATGTTTTGTACCAGGTTTCATTCAACGCATGTCAGATGTTTCTAACTGTTTGTGTGGCTTCTTGTCATGGGGTCAGAGGTCACAATAAATAATGACTTTAACCTTTATAACCCCTTTAGTTCAGTTTTTATATGTGTATTTAAGGCTGTGCATATATTCCATGCAATTTCTTGTTGAATCTGAAGAATGAGAAATGAATATATATGCGCAACTATGGTAAAACAATGAAGGTAAAGTTGTTTGTACAGTATTGTATTTTATTTTATTCTATTTAACTTTAACACAGGATGGAGGAAAGATCACACCAATTAGCAGCAGAAAGAATTAGAAGATATAGCTTAAAATGAAATACAACTTATACTATATATGTTTATATTTTTTCTAAGGTTTTTTTAACAGAACAAAGTGGCACATTGTTAGACACTTCAGTTTTGTACATTTTTGTCAATACCTGGACAAATAAATGAACAAGTAGTGAACAAACCCCACCCCTCACAAATGTTTCTCCTGGTTGGCCCTATCTCTTATCATTGTGAAAATACATTTTTGGTGACCTTGACTTTTGACCTACACTTGCTACAATTTAATGGGATCTATTCTAGACCACCTTGCACCTTTTTTGAAAATGTCAAGGAAATTGTTCCATTAGTTTTTACATAAAGTTGCTGAAAAACAAAAAGACAGACAAAACAAAACAAAAAAAATCACGTGGTTCACCGGTCAGCCAAAACTGCCTTGCACCAGAAGTACACCTGGTTTTAGCTGGCAAGCTTTTGGCACACTGTCGGCTCGGTCTAAGTTAATGAAACTGTCACTCCACCAAGCTGAATCAGTGGTCACCTCCCATGAGTGCACCGCCACATCCATCTTGGCTCACTGTGGTCTGCCAAACAACCAAAATGATCGTGCAGTGCCTTGCGCAGCACAACACTAGCACTGCGTGAGATCCGCCAGCCTGCGCCACCCTGTACTACACCAGGAAACTAGAGCCCATAAAGTGCAAAAATTACTTTTTTTTTTTAAAAGATTACTTAATTTTGCACTTTAAAGAGAAAACAAATACATAAGCAAGTATAAATACAACTAAAATATAACAGTGCAAGGGGGGGGCAAAAGCTTAAATATGCTTATATAGGCCTCTCTTCATCAACTTTGAAAATACTTTTAAGATTTTAAAATTGAATATATAATCAAGCAACATATTGAATTCATTTTAATTCAGGTTCCACATACACACCAATGTCATCTAAACTAAAACAAGTGGCGCCAGGCACAACAAACTTCACCCATCACAAACATTTTACCTTATTTACCCTATCTCGTATCATTGTGAAAACATATTTTTGGTGACTGTGACCTTGACCTTTGACCTACATTGACAAAAATGTAATAGAATAGAATAGAATAGAATAGAATAGAATAGAATAGAATAGAATAGAATAGAATAGAATAGAATAGAATAGACTGACTGACAGACGGACAAAAAAGAACCAAAAACAACACTCCTCTCCTTTTTGTGTGTGTGGTGGGGGGTAATAATACCCTCACCTCCCCTTTGGGGGGTGAGGTAATAAAAAATAAAGCATGATGGCAGAGGCTAATTGCCCAACATTTCAGCCAATCTTCCATCCTCCACTTTCAACTCTAATCAGACTACCTCTCACAGAATAGCAACAAGAGATCACAGGGTGAGGAGGAAGCAAATTGAACAGGGTCATCCTGAGTCCCTATGTGTCCCCAGAAACACACGACAAGGGGAGAGATACTCCTCACTTCTACAGGCCATGTTATGACCAGAGCATTATACGCCTACAACCGCAGGCATTAAAACGGATAACACACACTGACATGAGCACACTATGGAAAATGTACAGCACATATAATGCCAGCAATAATGAAGTATATAAAAAGCAAACAGCAAAATGTCATGTGAGGGCTGTATATTAAATTATTTTCATAAGCCTTAAAGAGAAAAGTAAAACTACAAAAGACGATTTGGGTGTATGCTGATTATTGAGTAGAAAGGATGATTCACTTATGGGGGATTAATAGGTTTTTAAGATGTGCTGCTTCACTAAAAGAGCTGAATGTGAAGCTGAATGTACCTTAGGACCAGCATGACAAGTAGGGATAAACCTGTGAGACACTAAACAAGATCATTTTTATTGTCATGTGCCAATTAATTTACTGAACATAATAATTAAGAATTCTGATATGTATATATGTGTATGTATGTATGTATGTATGTGTGAATAGAAGTGATGATATCATTCGTGACAGTTTCATCAAAATCCATTCAGAAGTTTTTGCGTAATCTTGCTGACAGACAGACAGACAGACAAAAAAAACAACCCACATTTAATACCTAATACCTCTTTGGCAAAGGTAATAAATGTCACATCCACCCAATAGCTCTGTGAATACTACGACTACTACTACTACAACTACTACTACTAATAATAATAATCTATAATAATGTTCTCTTTTGTGAACAGGTCATAAAAGTAACTCCCTTTTTTCTTTGTCTTTTCACATGTAGCCTTGAAATAGTAAAATGTCACATTTCCAGGAGGCAGAATTTTTTTTTTTCACACTGAAAGCTACAAGTAGCACTCTAGCTAGGCACCTAGCAGCTGAGAGCATCTGCATGTAGGCAGGGTGTTTCTCACTATAATCACATCACTGTCATTGGGAAGCAGAAACGCAATATTAGCATTTGGTGAAATACTGAGGATTTGAAAGTATTTCCCCTTTTATGAATATGAACTATACTTTTGTATTTTGTTCTGTTTATATGTATGCCCCTTTTAAAGTATACAAAATAAGCGGTGCCAGGTACAACAACAAAAAAAAAAAAAAGAGGGGGGACATAGTGGACATATTTGAAATTGTGCCCACTATAAATAAATGGGGGGAAAAATATTTTAAAAATTCATTAAAAACAATGAAACTTTGACCTACTTTTCCCAAAATGTAATGGGATCTAGTTTGGGCCACTGGCAATCTGTAACTCAAATTTCAAATGAGTTTTGCCACTAGAGTGTTCACAGTGTGTGTGTGTGTGTGTGTGTCTTCTTCTCTTGTAACAATTTTTTCAATAACACAACTTGACTTTGTTTTAATGTGTCTCTAACAGGTCATTTTCATATGTGTGAAAGTGATTCCTTTCTTATCTTTCCTGTTAAAGCTGCAGTACTAGTGCAGTGGTTTCTAGCACAACTAGGCAAAGATTCCATCATTACCAGCCTATTGTAATTCTAGTGGTCTGAGCACACATGGGACTTCTGCATCTATTCTTTGCTTGAATTTTTAGGCTGTACAAAATCTGTTCTGTGATGCAGACTCTGGTTAATCACAGGTATTTTCAGACTGCTACAACATCTATATCTGTGACTGACAAATATAATAACCCATCACTGATAAGATTCTGATGCAGACTGGAAGTAACTCTACTGCTTTACTCCATATTGACACGGAAGCTTGGAAAAGTGTTCTTACTTTTCCATAAAGCATAAAATAATGTCAGATCATCTCTTTATTTAATGTTTTAAAGATAACAGTGGGAAGAGCTGCAGAAGGAAGGAGTGTTTTCTCTGTTATTTTTTCTGCCCTGATTTTAGCTCCTGTAGCTTTAATCAGTTCTCAGATTGGACAATTTTCTTTGCACACACTCTATTTCTGCAGGGATCAATGTGTGGAGGTTAATGCAATGAAAATGTCCCTGTTCACTATTGATCCATCATTATTTAACACCAAAAAAAAATCAGGGTGGAGACATTTGGGATACAAAATGGATAAAAATATAATAATAGTGTACTTATAACAGATAGAAAATAATGCAAGTGAAATGGTTTTGAGTTATAAACAGTTTTCAATGACAAAAAAACTGATGATTCATTCATGTGTTTGGAGACTCACCACAAAAGGACACAATATGGCTGCTGTCTTCATGAACAAATTTCCTGGTGACAGCTTCCTCCATAATCTGCTTCACCTGTCAATGAGACAGCAGATGCTCAGATACGGCATGACTCATTCATTAATAGGCCACAAGCATCATATGCACAGAATTTACTGAGATTTTAGTGGTATAAAAATATTTTAGGGTAATTATGAGGATTTTTCAGTATGAAAACGATGATAGAGCAGCGCTGAAGGCGTAAACCGGGGTTGTAAAGTTAAAAAAAAGAGGAAAAAGTGTAAGAGTGGGAAGAGTACATGTTGAGTTGGTGGATGAGTCACCAGCTATAATCATCACAAGAAGCTCCACTGGGAAACAGAGGTGGTGCATTTGAGGGGAGGGGGGGGAAACGTTCATCCTGCAGACCCCTTTTCTGAACAGTTTATTCTCCTCAGTAAATTCATTCTGTTGCGTCAGAAACTGATGACATCCAAACCGTACACATAAAGTACTTTAAAAAAAAAAGTTTTTAAACACATGTTTGAGGGACACAAATGCTCCCCCCGCTGACCTGAAAACATCTACCCACTATTGGCTGAGACGACTGATAAATCAATCCAGCAGCAGCCATGAAGATGTTCCCCTCCTGCAGTTTGCATGGGGAATATTAACCTCCGGACACAGCCACACAGATAGCTGTAATTTCCTGTTGAAATTAGTCTGTCCACAATGGCCATATTACAGAGCCTGCACAAAAACCAAGTTCACTGTCTACACACACACACACACACACACACACACACACACAGAGGTTTCCATGCCTTATGAGGATCAAGTTTGTAATGATCATTATAGGTGATGTAGCCATTAGATAGTTGGCGTAAAGACATCTTTTTATAAAATAAAGAATAAAATAAAATAAAAATAATAAAAAATAAAATAAATAATAATAATATTAAAAAGTCAACCAAAAAAAGGAAACACATCTTCAAACCTTTGAAAAACACATATTTTGCTTTGCACCTGTATCCACCATGCTTTATGGGGACTTTAAGAAAAAATAAGTTAATATGTTTACAGAGGACATAATTTGCATAAAGTTGCATACTTTAATTTTATGTATATTTTACTAGTGGGAACCATATTTAACCCTTGTGGGGACCTGAAGTTTGGTCTTCATGGTGTCAGAGGTCCCCATGCTGTGATAGTCTAAACAGATCAATGTTCCCATAAAGAAAGGAATATATACACACACACACACACACACACACACACATGGCTGTTCACTGGTGGGTCAGCTTTTTATATGTTGAACAAATCATTTATCTGTGAGATGGTTCAGTTGTCCAGAGGGTGTTCACTGCCCCACAACAGAATTATAGTGTAACAATAATTTTTATAGTGTGATAAAATGAAATGAAATGAAAATGTTCCACTACATCAAGTTCTGTCCTCAGATTTGATGTTCTATTAAAAAGGAGTCAGCCTGATCGCTCAGGGGTTAAAGTACATACTGCATGATTGCCAACGCTCTGAAGAGTTCATCCTTAGTTTGTTTCCTACTTGGATGTACCATTTGATGCATGATGTTCTCATACTGTTTCCTCATCTTTCCTCTCACCATTGTCATTAAAAGGCAGAAAATCACATTTAAAAGAAGAATGTGGGTGGAAAAAAAAATCCACGTTTTGTAGAATATTTTACAATTTCAGTTTTCTTCACTGTACATAAATAAAAAATAGTCATATGTATTTAATATTCAGTATCATTTTGTCAATTGGTTTAATAGAATTACCAAATGTCAATGTCCATTCTATTTACTAATAACCTAAAATAGTCAAACAGCATTTTGGTAACTTTCAGTTGACTTTGGTTCTTATTTAATTAATATGTCACCATCAGGAGTTACAGCGTTCTCAAAATTTGTGATACACAACTGTCGCAAAATGCCAATAAATACATGAAGCAACACCCAAAATGCAGATGCTACCACAGAAGACTGCATTTATCATCCAATCATGCTCTGTGGCATTGACAGCCTTGGAAAAAAAACAAAAAAACAATGACTACTCTAACTGTTGTCAAAAACCTCTGGAATGTGATCAAGAGGAAGACAGATGTCACAAGCCTTGAAATAACGCTGAGCTGCTTTCCTTTTTACTCTAGTAGTCTCATAAAACACTAACTACATGAGACCTTGTGGTAGAGATAAATCTAGACGTATAAAATATGACTCATGATTAAGATTATTTGACCAACAATTGATTTGTGAAATTGGAAAACATATAATAGTCATTTTCTGCTCATAATTAGTCTAAATACCTTTCTTTCCTTTTTGGGAATGCAGTACCTATAAATCGTGAAAACAATGGTCTTTTCATTTTCTCTGCAGTTGCATGAAACTAAGAGAATAAGCCACTGTCACAGATGATTCATTGGTGAAGCTTCAGTCAGTCTGCTCAACTCCCTGGTGTTTCAACAGGAACACTAACTAATGTGACATTTGCATTTAAATCCGTGGGAAGGACATGAGTAAAGAGGGTTAGACGTGGCCGACGGTGCACATTTGATGACTGATGCTCATGCATTAGCCGACTAGCACAGGAAAACTGAAGAACTTTTATTTTGGTGAAAGTGGAGGTCACTGCAGAACATGATCAGTTTGGAATGGCCCATTCACAGTTATACACAAAAAGGTGTTTATACTAGTTCAGTGGTGCAAAAACCATCAACTCTGGTCGAGAAACTTGAAAAAAGTGATATACTCAGATGAGTCATCCTCTGCCGTGTGGGTAAATGCATATGTGAAGTATACTCATCTTTTTGGAGGCGGAGAATCACCATTGATCAATGGAGTTTCCCTGTTTTTAACTATATTCTACATTGAAAAACACCTTTTCTGATGGGAATTGTGTCTTTGCCGAGAACAATGGCCTCATCCACAGGACATAAAGGGTTAATACTGAAGGGTCTACTGTGAATGGAAGTGATGTATGCTGTCAGACGTCAACACCATTTAACACAAATAGAACACTGTGATTGTGGAAGATTGAGGGACTTTTGAAAGAATGGGGTTTCTAAAGTTCAAACTTGTACAATCAGTGCACAGGTCGTTACGTCAAGTAATCAGTGCACAGAAGCGGTTCAGGCATCAGGTCGTGCTCCATCACATATTATGGTGATTTTTCCTTTAACTCGTCATTCAGGTATATATTGATTCAGTGACAAACTCCAAGCACTGCAGCAATCTGTGGTTTCATTATAGTTTAACTGGTTTCCCAATAAAATCAAAAGTATGAAGTGTACAGTTTGTATTATCTTAATTTGAGCACTCATCTGAGATTGATCATCAGGGGTTGATATTCTTACATTACAAATACATTCAGGTGGTTCTTGAAATGATATTGTGATGTTTCTGACAAAGATACATGGTTGATATTGTCCAGTATAAAATATGCATGTCTGGAAAAACACCTTTGCACATATTTAAAAACTGGTTAAGTGATTAAATGAACATCTATTTCACAGTTGTAAAAGCATAATAAAAATCCAGACAGATGAGCAAACAAATTTTCTCAGTACTTTGAGTTCAGAAACATAAAATAAAAAAAAAAAACAAAAAACGATATATGAATAGATTAAAAGAAGAAGATTTCATATTAAAAGCCAAACAAGCTGTTTTTCTGTGATGGTGCTGAGAAAAATATGCCTGCTGGGTATTGATTGCACCATCACTGTTTAAAGCAAGATAAGACTAAGGTGAGTAATTTCTCAGCCATGAAAAAAAAAGTTGAAAAACTAACACAGACACAGAAACATTTATATTAAAAGAATAACCTTCACTAATTAGACAACAGTCATTATGCAAATGCACCCTCGTTGCCTCAGTACCATTGTTATCTTCAGCATCAACAGCAATGATTCATCCTGCCAACCAAACAGACAGCTCCAGTCTGATGAGATTCTCAGCTGTTCTGCTTATTTCCATAAACTTGCTTATAAAACCTAGTTCACACGCACTCAGACACAAAATGAAGATGACTTCTATGGATGAGGTCTATGCACCTGACATTTTTCTAATGAGACTATGCAAACTCCTACTTGAGCTTCATTGGCTGCATCTTTTCACCGCTCTCATCTTGGAGGTGAATCAAGCCTCTGAGGAATTTATATGGTGAGGTGTCTAAGCACAGACAACCCCCAGGTTTCTATGGTTACAGCACGTGTTGCACAGTATCACTTCAACCTAAGAAGATACATCAACAACATTCATTCATCATGGAAATAAACAGAAGTGGCCTTACCTCAACAGGTATCTAATAATACTGTGTTTGCGCACATGTGCCTGACGTATTAGATTACGCTGTTAACGTTATAGATCAAAACCCAAACTTAACCACATTAACACTGCCACAAAGTACACTATATATTCACCTTCAGGGCTTCCAGGGAAACAAATGTGCATAAACCATGACTACAGTTAAAGTCTCTGCTATAAAGATTGCTGAATGTCTTCTAACTGGCCTCTGTAGCCTAAAGGGATCAGCCAGTGATAAAAGACTTTCTGAGTTGTACAATTAACTACAGCAAGAAAGAAAAGAGCATCCATCTTAATTTCTACAGCCAGAGGACTGTACCGCAGCAAAAGAGAACAAATAAAACAGAAATGATTATTTCTCCAAAAACAAAGAACCTTCGGAGATGTTGTGATGATATGTTTGAATTTGACTTTATTACAGTTTAATGACAAATTAAAGCAATCGATCATCACACAGCGGCAAATGTGATTCACCCACAAAAATCAATGCAAACACAAGAGTAAACAGCCTCATTACAAAGTCAATTGAGATATTGTACTGGAGTTTGTGGAGTTTTGTCAGCTATAATGCTCAAAAAGAGAAAATAACTTTAAAGCTGTGGCCTATTTGTATGCAAGATGAGTCATACAGCTGCTGCACGTTTATGTCCTGGTAATCCTACTCCATACGTCAAAAACACTATTAGTATCAGTTTTTATATTGCCTATTGTTGCGATCTGTAATATACCGTTCTGTGTAAATGTTTTAATTACACTGTTTCATGGTGGAAATCTCAATTAAGCTGAAGTCATAGAATAAGGCTTATTATCTTTCACTATACTGCATGAAACCTTATCCTGAGCAAGCAGCCAGCCTCGAATAAAAAGGTAAATGAACAGTTCAGATCTCTGGGGCCTTTCATAGTCTCTCTCCCTCTCCCTCTCTCCTCTTAAGCAAACACAGGTGTGTATTTGTGCATAAGTGCACGTGTGATGTACAAAAGACACAGGGAGGAGCATAATTCAAAGACATGAGAGCAAGATATGGCAACAGGGAAGGGTTCTGTGTGTCTAAGTGAAGCCAAATAAGAGATCTCATCCAAAATCCATTTAGAGCCAGAAGGTAATTCTGCTTCCACAGATGTCTTGCACTCCCTGGATAATGGCCCACATCCAGGTACTGTATATCTGAGCAGACTGGTAGCACAAAACCAGCTGGTCAAGCAAAGGCGTGAGAAAGCACAGCCTAAACATACCATATGGTATTATAACCCACACAGCAAAAAAAGCATGAATCAGTAGAAAAATGACTGAGTGGATCAGAAAACACCTACAAATAGATCATCCTTAAATTGGATTTACATTATGTGTTATCTATCCAACGAAGTGAGCTATTATACTACCAAACTGCATCGACTCCATCCGAGCCCATTTATGTGTGAAAAAGACAGTGTAAATGAAATTCATTGAGGCCCTATCAGCACAGAGGAGACAGGTTTAATCGTGGGAAGGGTCTGGTCTCAACTGATAAGACCGCAAACAGGACTCTGAGGAAAACCAAACAAAACAATCCTTCCACATGACTCCTTTTACTAGATCTGAAACCTGATTTAAAACTTTGTCTGGAAACACTGTGTAATTTATGAAGCAATTACAGTTTCGGCTAATAACAAAACACATCAAGAATTAATTGCGGAACACAGAGTAAGCGATCTGGAGGAATTCTATTCAGAGGGAAATGAGGTGCTACGCGTGATACTCCTGAAGCGAAACATTCAACCAGCATTATTACAAGACCTGAGGCTGAATTGTCATGCCGCGTTGCTTTGTGTCTATGTTGTGTTAGTGTTATCTGCTGTTATTAACAAAGCTATTCTCTTCTGAAGCCAATTACACCACCGAGACAGTGAGGTGAAACACACGCATCAGTTTCAGCTGCACATGTCATTCAGCCTTCATCACAGCCTGCTAATTGATCATCATTGTCATCATTGGATTTAATGTTTCAGGCTGATTCTGCAGCAAACATTTAATTACACTCTGGTGGATGCTTAAGTACATTGTTAGTATTATTATTGTGTTTCAGTGTGGTTTGTGCTGGATTAAGTTATTTGCTGTGAATCAACACTTTAACCCATAAGGAACCAGTGTTACATTTATGTCAGTTTTCAATTGAAATTTTCTTTATATCTGAAATTTGTTAAGTGATTTCGCATTTATTATAATATAATTGCATTTGGTCAGTGTAAATCAAGTATTTTCTCATTGGAATTTACTGATTATGTAGATGTTCATACAAGTTCAGATTAAAGTTCAGATTTATAATGTCAAAAACAGATGAAAAGAAAGGAGACTTTTTCCAGCAAAGAGATCCATGTTTGATCATGTATCACTGATCCAACTCCTTGGGTTTTACTGGTGAATCAATGTTGTAGAAGATGATACTGTTTCCATGGTAACTACATAGTTTCTGAACATCCAAATGGGTCATAACTGATGACGATCAAAAGATGCACTTTATAGCAATTATTTATAAGTATTCATAGGATTAATGGATGAACAGGTATTAAAGATTTTACATCATTGAGTTCTTTTGATTGTCAGTGGCTGTTTGGGTCTTTACGGATTAATTATTTTCAGCTTTGAATTTTTCATGACAATATAATAATCATATTGAAGGACAGTGATACAGAGAATCAACATATACACTGTGGAAATAATGATTTAAACCTCGAAGAAATCATTCCCATCAGGCTTGAGTAAGATTAACTGTGATGATGTGCAGCCATAAAGGATATTTCTACACAAATACATCGATATTAGAAACGCTTAGAGCTCATATTTTGCATGTTAAGCTTTCAAGCTCAGGATCACTTCCATCTTATTGACTAGTTCATGTCACATCCTTCAAGTTATAACATCTGACACCCTGATGCAACCGTGTCAAATTTCACATCTTTTTTTTTGTCACTGTTTGGGACTGACTATACTTCTTTTAACAGGCTTTGGCTGACTTTATATGTCAGATAGATAAAACATCTGCCAGAGGCGACTGATCATAACCTTGCTGAACTTGTGTTATTGCAGAAATCTCAAATGTTGATGTTGAGTGACATAAAGTGCAGGAAACCAGCTGAACAAACCACAAGAGATGCTTCTATGTTTGTCTCCATTTATCTCCATATAGGTCATATATGACATAGACACATTCAGTCAGGGCTGGAATTACCAAATGGCCTGGACAAAGCTGTTCCAGGGGTCTCAAACATACACTCTGTGGGCCAAATCCATCCTGCCAAAGGGTCCATCAGGCCCACAGGATGAACTTATGAAGTGTAAAAATGATTAGAAAAATGTAAAATATAATCAAATGAATTCATATTACTTCAGGTTCCACATACAGACCGATATGATCTCAACTAAAACAAGTGGTGCCACTGTCAGGCACAACAAACCCCGCCCCTCACAAACATTTTAACTGATTTGTCCTATCTCTTATCGTTGTGAAAACACATTTTGGTGATGTTGACCTACATTCACCTAAAATTAACAGGATATATTCTGGACCACCTCGTACCTTTCCTGAATATTTCATGGAAATCGATCCAGTTGTTTTTTTGTTTTTTAAGTTACTGACAAACAAACAGACAGACACAAAAAAAACCCTCAAACCAAACACAATTCCCCTTTCCAGTTTCACTGGGTATGATAATAATATAATAACCTAGAAATAATGACTCCCAAGTTTTCTTCTTGGTTTAATATTGAAAATAATATAAGCTCATGCCTATAAATAAATGGAAATTTCCCAATTTTCTAATTTTTGTGTAAAAAAAAATAACATTACGAAAATAGTGAATTGCCTGGATTTTAATTATAGAATTATTATTATTATAGAAATTAAATATTATTTCTGTTAACAAATATTTTGTGCCTTTGTAGAGCAGATCCATAATGTAATACATTAAAACTACATGTAATTTTCTTAAGAAATGTCTGGTTTTTTTTTTTTCAAGTTATTCACATATTTTTTTTGTTTAGATAGTTTGTAAATGTTAATATTTTCCAAATGTAACGTTTTTCTTTGGTTTTCTGAGATTTCTTTTGCACTAAAACAAAGAGAATGAGTCATTATTTCTAAGTTATTATGCTCTTATTTTACTGGTCTGGTCCACTGAATGTGGTTGTTGAACTTAAATGAGTTTGACATCCTTGGTTTGTTCTGTCATAAACACCACAAACAGTAGCTCCACAGTCTGGTTTCTTCAGGCTGCTTCTCCACCCAGCAGGAAAGACACTGAGTAAGCATCACACACTTGGAGGAGGAAAAAAAAAGAACTGTCTTGGCTACTATATGTATTCTCACATTTATTTTTAAACAGGCTGAATCATATTGAAGCATAATTTCAGGTTTCATCCAACTGGGGGGGGGAGGGAACCCCACATAATATTTAAAGTATTAAAGCTGCATCAGAGGAGATCACCTGAGAATCCACAGTCTGTGCAGGTGAAACTACAGCCTCATACAAAGCAACATGTTTGTTTTTCCATTTCGATAACTGCTGAAGTGAAAACACCCACCTCCTTCTTGACGGTGCGCAGCAGCCTCTGACGGGTCTCCGCTTCTACAACAATTCAACACATCAACACATCAACATTTTTGCACTCACTTCCAACTCATATTATGCCACAGCCACAAAGACAAACTAATAACATTTAATCATATTCATTTTTTTCCTCCTAATTATTTTTTTCCAGCTCCCACCTGCCATGTTTGTTGCCATGGATGTCGTCTCCTGTCTGCAAGCGGTAACCCTCCCATCCACTCCAAGCTGCCCGTGGACTGCGATGAAGCTCACGACTCCTCCTCCTCCTCCTCCTCCTCCTCCATCTCACACACGCCTCTTAAAGACACAAGCAGTGGTTTTAGTGGATGCCCACTTCACAGCAAATCAGCAACACAAGCCCTGCACTTAAAGCAACTTTATATGAGGAACAAAAAATGACAAAATCAGACAAATAATCCCAGAGAAAATAAGATTTACACTATAATTAATATCCAATGTTTGAAACCTTTGAGGTATATGAAGTAGAAACACTTCAATAGATATAAACAACGATCTCTGTTTTTATATGAAATTATAAGAAATATCTCTGAAATAGAAGTCTTTCATCATTGCGCCATCTCTTGGCCAAACTATGAAAATTCTCTAACTTTTCTATGACTTGGCGATAAGATGACATGCAGTAAACAACAACAACAACAACAACAATAATAATAATAATAATAATAATAATAATAATAATAATAATAATAATAATAATAATAATAATAATAATAATAATAATAATAATAATAATAATAATAATAATAATAATAACAATAATAATAATAATAATAATAATGACACTGGTTATTCATTAATAAAGATATTGGGATCAAGTGTTGTGACCACGGGTCAAAGGTCAAAATCACCAGCCTTTGTTTAACCACTTTGACATCAAAACCCAAATTAAGCACCCACTATCTAATACATTAATTTATATTAAATTCTATATTATTGTTATTACCTGGACAGACAGGCAGGTAGGTCGGTAGGTAGTTGAATAGACAGACAGACAGACAGACAGACAGACAGATATACATGTATATACAGGATGACATAAATGTCTAGATACAAATAAAATATTGGCACATTAAAACAAAGAAAATATGTAAACTACAAACTCGTAATCATTGAAATAAAGACTGAACAAAGGACAAAGAACTATGCAAAGTGTAATGCAACAGTTGATCAAATGGATGGTTTTCCTGCTGTGACTGTGAACACAGGGTGGAGGTTGACCCTGTGATGAAGAAAAAACAAAGACTGGTCCACCAGCTCCAATGGACAAAGAGGGGATTAGAGTTTCTCTGTATTATGCGTAAACTGGTCTACAAGTACAATGCTTCCAGAATACAAATGGAAATTTACCAAGGTTGACTCACTAATAAATAAAAATGTATTCAAAACTGCTGTGTGGATGTAGTTTCCAAAACAGAGTCTTGGGTTTAAATGTGAAATTCCATAAATCAATGAGAGAATGAATTTAACTATAAAGGACTATGTATCTGAGAGCTACTAGATATTCTTAAAAACACTATTGGCACATTATAATACATTCACTAAATGTATCTAATTATGGCATATATAATATAATATAATACATTTATAAATGCATTGTATACCAGTATATGTAATAACCAATATGTGTAATAACACTTTATCATATACACTGAAAACATTAGCTGACCAGCGCTTTTGTAATTTGTTTTAAAATTAATCTCATTAAAGTATGCAATATTTAGCTAATTTAATCTGTGACACTAATCATTTTTAAACAACTGCAGACTAGTGTTATTCATCCCCATGTGTCTATAATGGCTTGGTCTGTTAGTCCATTAATATAAATATTCCTTATCATCTGTGTAGGTCTATTAGTGGATTTGATCATTCATTGCACATTTTCCTCATTTGAGTCAATTTATTAACCTGATAACTTTGTCATGTCAATTACATTTTCCTAACATTTTGAATATTTTATTGCAAAAAACCAAAGAACTTTAAAACACTGTACACCATGGTAGAATGAATACAAACCTGGTGTGCTTTATTATTCATCAATCATATCATTCACTTGGCTCATGTAGTATTCTGATCAATCCCTGTTTATAACCAGTTTTAGAAAATCGAATTTAGCATTCGCATGCTTTCAACCAGTCATTTTACCACATTAACATTGATATGGAAGTGTCAAATTTTGTAACCTCCCATTTACCCTCATACTTTCAACCACCAAAAGAGAAAAAAAATCAGTTTCATTTTATGTCTACCTTTTGATAACCAACAGTATCATAAAGCAATAACCCATATTGTCCAGAAGATGGCGTCTGTGTTCTCTATTATCAACACCGAGTACTGACATATTCATTAGGTTTAACAGACATTTATAAAGAAATACAATAACAAGTTCTTTCATCTAGCAACTTTTATATGTGTCAGCACATGTAGAGAAGTATTTTGTGAGTCAGAATATGACTGCAGGGGTATGTTAGGCTTCAGTGCACAGGACTGTGGGGTTTTCTGTGGATCATGAGTCCTTTTCAGCCTGAAGTGACTGTCAGGTAGATCAGGTGGTGAAAGGGTGGAGTGGTAACACATGCTGACAGACTGAGTGGAGCAGGATACCCCCCCCCCCCCCCAAAAAAAAAAATAAAAAAAATAAAAAATAAACAACAACAACAACAAACCTTCACCTGCTTTTCTCTGAGGGTTAATTGGTCAAAATAGATCTTTCTCGTTCATATAATAGTCCTGAGTCATTTTCAGCATATCCTAAAATCAATTAAAATGAGGAGCAAGAATTGACGTAAAAGAGGCTGTGTTCCTGTGTTAGCCTTTACCTTTGTTTATCTTACAAACACCCTCTCTAGCCTTGGTTTCCCTTGCAGGGGTGACTCACACCTTGCAGAGATTTTAAATAATATGAGGTAATAGCATGTCTCGCTAAATGCCATTCCAGGACTTTTTGCTTGAGTACACAGAGCTCCTTTGTCTATGTTGCCATTATTGTTTTTATTTCATTTCTCAAAAAGAGCACATTCAATAGTTTATACTAAAATACCCACACAACTGTATGACTATTCTAGTAATATTACTGTGAAGTTATTATGAAAATTATTATTATTATTATTACATTATTATATTTTACTCTTGTATCGAGAAAACAACAGACATAAGAAAAGGCTGAATTTGGACCAATTCAATGTATGGAAATGATTGATTATATAAAATCACAGCTGTTGATGCTGTGGCATATCCATATCTGTTTGTCAGCAGAGTCTCCAAGCGAGGCCAAACATGTCCATGTCCATGTGTGATTAGAGTCGACAGGCACCAGAGCATGTGATTGAGGCTCCTGTCAGTCTGATGTTCTTCTGCCCATGTGTGCCGATGCAGATTGACAGGATTGTATGTTAGAGAAGGCCAGTGCTATATGGTTTGTTGTCATGTTTATGGCCCTCAGGGGCCGCCGCACCTCAGCTGAGCAACCACAGCTTTATTTGTTCACTTTTCCCCTAGCTGTGGAAATGAGATGTTGTCTGTCCTTCTATCTATCTATCTATCTATCTATCTATCTATCTATCTATCTATCTATCTATCTATCTATCTATCTATCTATCTATCTATCTATCTATCTATCTATCTATCTATCTATCTATCTATCTATCTATCTATCTATCTATTTATCTATCTATCTATCTATCTATCTATCTATCTATCTATCTATCTATCTATCTATCTATCTAGTTGTCACCATCTCCTAGGGTCAAGTGACCACAGATCAGATAGTTTACTATACGTAACCATTTTTATGATGGATGCATCCATCTTCCTGTCCCATCTCTGTCATATCCATTTCTCCAAGTAACTTAATTTGATGGACTTTTGAAGCTGCTCTGTGCTAAAAGCGACAGATTTGATTACAAAATCATTTTGTCAGACTTGTCTGATGAGTGTCGTGTAGCTGCTATAATTCTCTTCTTCAAACTGTATTAACACAATATCAGGAAGTAAAGATGGTTGAAAGTGCTATTTAAAGCCTTTGGTATCATTTTAGAGCTCAAATGGACTGGCAGCGTCATGGTTCAATCAGAATCCTGTGAAATTTTAAGATAATTTGACTTTTGGGGGTTATAGGGTGTTATAGGATGACCATATGTCCTGGTTTTGTCCAAACAGACGGCTCTAAAACAAGACTGTCCAGACGTCTGACACGCGTCTGCACTTTTTACATTTCACCTTAAGGACCTAGTGACTGCAGGTGTTCATGCATTCAGTATCAGAATGTCTTCACCACTTGGTTTACACACACACACACACACACACACACACACACACATACACACATACACACACACACACACACACACACACACACATACACACACACACACATACACACACACACACACACATACACATACACACATACACATACACACACACTTCGGCTGCCCAATCCTGACTCCTGGACTTGCCTGATTCTCCCTGCTCTCCTGTCCTGTAACTTGACCCGTTGCTGTGTTTTGACCTTTGAGCTACATGATTCTCCTTGCTCCCCTGACCCGCTGCTGTGTTTTTTTCACTATGAACCTTGCCTATTGTCTTGGTACTTCAACCTGCCTTTGAGTTTGCTACACCTCATGAGTCTCCAGTCCTATGTGCCTGAGTCTCAACGCTTCACTAGATTCCTGTCTACACTCAGACCGCACCTACACTCCAGTTTCCTCTCTACCTAATATCAATAAAGACTCTTTTCAGTTTATCCTGTGCTGCACTTGGGTCCTCATTATATTATTGGTAAAATAACAATTTTTCTTAAGAAGTGTCCGATTGTTCAGATTATTCATAGTTTGTAAAGGTGAATATTTTTGTTATAATTTAACAGTTTTTTTGTTTTTTTTTTACACTGAAACAAATGTCAAACTCTTGTTAGTTCAGGGGCCAGCAGTAAAATAATAGCCCAACAGCCTATAAAAATGACAACTCCAAAATGTTTAGGTTTTTTTTGGGTCAGATTGGAACCTTTGGCTGGCTGGTCTTGGACTACTGGTTCTATATTTCACTGTTTCCCAAACAGTGTGCCGTGACGTGTTAGTGTGCTGTGAGAAATCATCAAGTGTGCCGTGAAAAATGATGTAATTTCACCTTATTGGTGCTGTAAGTGAGCAGCTTAATTATAGATCCATACAACAGCACACACCACTGATCCACTTGGACCTGTTGAGTTGTGGTTATTTTTCTTAAATTCCTGCAAGAGTGTCAGCTTTGTGTTTAACTAAACAGGCTCTGGTTTTGCATTGAATGAGTAAATCAAGACTAGATTTGCATTAAATTTCAATAAATATACTTTCTGTGAGATTTTTCTTTGATACTGTGTCTTGTGATGTTTCTAATGTAAAATATGTGGGTCAAATAGGTTGGGAAACACTGCTATATTTGACACCCTTGACCAGATACATGAGGTATCTTATAATTTACATGTATATTAAGGCACATGTCTGCTTTGTATCATGCCAGTTGTTTGTGTCTGATGTGGTAAGGGCATGTCATCCGTGATTTATAGACTATTATTTTACTGATCAGGCCTGTGTGAGGTCAACCTGGGCTCCATGTAGCTAAGTTTGACACCATCCATTTGCTCAAATCGATGCTAATCTGCTCAAGTAAGTGAAGATAACCTTTTTGTTGTGGCTGAAGAGTAAAAAAAAAAGAAAGTTATCTTCAAAACTGAGTTACTAATTACCTATAACGTGTAAACAAAAATCCTGTTTTTTCCAGAAAAAACTGGCAGCTGTGGTTGCCGTAACAATACTGTAAAAACACAATCATGAACACATTTATAGTAACATGTAAATTTAACATTTAATGTAAAAAGAAAATGTGCCACACCTTAACAACAGTGTTTTCTAAATCCACCAGGCCTTAAGTGATAGCACTGTAGGGTTCTACAGAGTTCTGTATGTGAACAGTCAAAGCTAGGATTCAAACTGCCAACCCTTTGGTCATTGGATGACCTGCTCTAACAACCGAACCACAGCCACTTGTTATTTTACATATTTAACATCTTAAACTGTAGTATTTACTTCTGTAGTGTTGCTTTTGTCTAGAAAAATTTTGACTAAATATTATCGTCAAGGAACCTTTATGGCATGACAAAAACGAGATGGGACTAAACATAAATGTTGGTCTTGTGATGATGACTATAATTACCGTATTTTCCAGACTATAAAGTGCACTTGAAAGACTTTAATTTTCTCCAAAAACCACAGAGTGCCTTATGTATAGATTAATTCTGGTTGTGCTTAGTGACTGGGAATTTTTACTTTTTATCTCATAACTTTGACTTTTTTCTCATGACTTTGACTTTTTATCTCATGACTTTGACTTTTTATCTCATAACTTTGACTTTTTTCTCATGATTTTGACTTTTTATCTCATAACTTTGACTTTTTATCTCATAACTTTGACTTTTTTCTCATGACTTTGACTTTTTATCTCATAACTTTGACTTTTTTCTCATGATTTTGACTTCACTTTATGCGCCTTATACTGTGGAAAATACTGTAACGATATAATGCAATATAGATGATGAATAAAAACAAGACAAAATGTAAAGAAATTAAAACATTGCTAAAATATCTTTTAGTTTTTGTTGTTGAACAAAATGAAATGAGATGTTATTTCATTTCATTTGGGCATATTCTTTTTTTTGGTGTCTCTTGTGAGAAAGTCCTCAAATGATGTCCCCACCAATGTCAACATCATTATTACACCTTTGAAACAAGCAATATGTTTACACGTAAACATGTTAGTGCAGATCAGGTATTAAGAACAGCCAAGTTTGGTATGAACTGGCTGATATGGAACTAAAACAACAAAGCACATGAATATACAAGAGAACATCTGTCCACTCCAGTGGACAGTATGCATCAAAGGGTTACAAAAAACAACAACAAATATCAGTTAAAGGTACAGTTGTTTATATATTGAAAAAATTATAAAGTATTGCATACAATACTATTTGTAAAACAGAATTTAAGCACTCCAAATGATATGAGATGTTGAGCGAATAACATGAAAGATAAATGTTGTGGCATAAATGGTGTGGGGAACAAATAAATAATATGATATATTCAGATCTAATTCTGATATGGGTGAAAACATGTGGGATCACCATGAAAACTGCAAACAAACCCACATGGGAGCCTTATATGCAACTCAAATGTAACCCTTCTGGGGCCCACATGGACATGCTAACTGGGATAAGATTGAGTAGAAGTTGTAAGGGAGTGAAAGAGCTGCTGTCATCTCACCTCTGTAGTGTTTCTCCAATAACAGGTGTCCCAAGTGTCCGCAGTCCAGCTCCTCCCACTCGGTCCTGTCATCATTATAGACCCGTCCTCCGCTCCGTGGAGCCGGTTCTCTGACTGACTTTTCACAGTCCGGTGCCCCGACAGGACTCTACGGTCATGGCCGGTAGTCTGACCCACCACGGCTCACCCAGCCCCGGGTACAGTTCCAACAACGCTGTCCCGGTGCCCGTCATGACTCAAACCGACTCCAGGGACAAATGGAGCAAAAAGATGGATTTTCTTCTGTCTGTCATTGGCTTTGCTGTGGATCTGGGGAATGTCTGGCGGTTCCCATACATATGTTATCAAAACGGTGGAGGTAAGTGGGACTTTTATTTAGGAAAGAAACACATCAGCTGAAACATATTCAACTTCCTTTTCTTTTTAGGTCTAATTAATACATTTTTCAAGTCTAAAAATATTAATGTTTTTTTGGCAGCTGAAACTGTCCATGGTGCTGATCTTCACATCCTGACCTAACAATAAAAACAATTCCAAAAAAGTTTTAAATATATGTATATGTTTGTCTATCCTTACGTCTCTTTGGTCATTATGTATAAACTTTTCTTTATTACAGGTTTCTACCCCCCCCCCCCCCCCCCCCCCCCCCTCAGAAATATGAATTTATATTATCATTTGAATTGAATTTATTAGCTTGTCAATTTTATTACATATAATTTAATATATTATCTGTGTGTCATGAAGTAGATCCTACTCTATACAGGATTTAATACTTATGCTCAAATGAAAAACATGGTTGAAAGAAAGGGAGTAAAAAGCTCAGACTTCACAGTTCATAACCCTAACTACTAATAAGTGAAGGTTTTTGTTATTGTGTACCTTCCAGATAGTAAGAATATCTTATTTTGCATGTGAAGAAGTTAATAAGAAAAAAAATCCAGAAAATAGTTGTTTTGAAACTGTGAAATCTTAGCCTTGACCTAAGCCATTCAGTGCAGTTTCACCTGCACACACTGAGGAATAAATTTCACTTTCATGAGTTTTAATGTTGTAACAATATTTTTAACAACCTCTTTTCAGGCAAGTGGAATTGCTGCTTTGTAAAACATAACGTAACACGAAAAAGGTTTTTAGTGTTTTAAGCGTGGTGTCAGAGAGCAAGAGAAAACCTTTTTTTTTTTTTTTTGCCAGGGGGGGCGGGTCCAGAATTTGTCATTTGTAAATGTCAGGATGGGGATAAATGATAAAACCAACAATTACTTACAACAGCTTACAGTATACATATGCTGAATGGCTCATGAAAACACAAGCTGTAAATGTTTGGGACCAGTCTATATGCCCTTATGTCACCAGGGCCTACACTAAAACCTCTATGTGGTACTTACATGTGCAGGGGCTTTCCTCATTCCATATATTTTGATGGCCATCTTTGGAGGTGTCCCACTGTTTTACATGGAGCTGGCACTGGGCCAATTCCACCGAACTGGTGCCATATCCATATGGAAACACATCTGTCCTATTTTCAAAGGTGAGGTTTTACAACTGTATTCATCATCAGTAAAAGTTATGAGAATGTGCTGTTGCTTTGGTAAGGACATTAAATGTGTGCAGGTTTAAAATGCATTTTCTTCTTTGAATCACAGCTTTTACAACCAAACAGTAAAGATATTGATCATCTCTCCTTTGTATTTCAGGTATTGGCTATGCCATTTGTATCATCGCCCTGTATGTGTCCTTCTACTACAACACCATCATCGCCTGGGCCCTCTTCTACTTCTATTCCTCTTTCTCCAGTATCTTACCTTGGACAAACTGTGACAATGTGTGGAATACCCCCGACTGCACCAACTATTTTGGCATGGACAATGTCACCTGGACAAACACCTCCAGATCTCCCGCAGAGGAATTTTACACGTAAGTGCATGTAAGTGTGAGTAACAGAACCACATATGAGTGGTTTTACAGTCAAGTTTACAAATGTTATAAACTGCTGGATTTTTATGGGGACTTCCATATTAAACACATGCTGATTTAAACATTTTACTCAAACAGGAGGAATGTTCTAGAGATCCACAAGTCCTCAGGTCTCAGAAATGTTGGGGGTGTTCGCTGGCAGCTGATGCTCTGCCTTTTTCTCATTTTTACTATTGTATACTTCAGCCTATGGAAAGGGGTGAAGACATCAGGGAAGGTAACTCCTATCACGCAGAACTACAAAGATGTTCTGTACATTTTTTTTTTCTTACTGTTTTCCCCTTCTGTGCCGTTTTCCCCCTGCTTTATCACTACCTTCTTCATCAGGTAGTGTGGGTGACTGCCACATTGCCTTACATTGTGCTTTTCATCCTGCTAATCCGTGGAGCCACTCTTCCTGGAGCCTGGAGAGGTGTGGTGTTTTACTTAAAACCCCAGTGGGAGAAGCTGCTTGAGACCAGTGTGAGTTGAACAAAGTTTGTCAGATTTTACATCTCATTGGAAAAGAAACAGAAGAAACACACACACACACACACACATACACACACAATCCAACGAGCCAGTGAACATGTTCAAAACTCATCCTTTATTTCTGACATGTCCTCATTTTCCTCGCCTGCTCAGTTGTATACTAAACATGTGTGAGTGCTTTGGTTGGATGGGAATATGGATGAGATGAAATGAGATGCATAAATAAGCCACAGAGCAGGATAATAAGATGCATAATTGGTTTAGATTTTCTACCCATTAACAAAGGCCTCCCTTTCTCTCTCACTCACAAACATCCAGCGCTTCCCTCTTCTTTTTAAAGCCGAATGTGTGCTCCTCTTCAGATCTCCCTGCGTACAGCTGTGTGGCAACTAGATTTCTATACGACTGACACAACACCACTCAGCCTGACAGATGATACAGAGAGATCAGAACGAGGAAAATGACAAAATAAAAATTTGATTATTAGTAATTTAGAATTTGGAACCTGATGTTCATTACTTTTACATCAAAAACCAAAAGTTTATTTTCATGCTGTTAAATTGCCCCTAGCATCAACACACCTGTACAGATAAACTCTGTCTATCTCATGTTTTTTTTTCCAGGTGTGGGTTGATGCAGCTGCTCAGATATTTTTTTCACTGGGGCCTGGATTTGGGGTCCTCCTGGCTCTCTCCAGTTACAACTCTTTCACAAACAACTGCTATCGGTAAGGAGAGTTAACCTTAGCATCCAAATAAACCTGTGGTGGTAAAACAGAAGCCTAACTATGTAACTCTTGGCATCAAATAATGTGATGCAGCTCAAGCCATAAAACAATATTTTAAAAATATTTATTACCTTCACTGAGGAGGTTTAATCAGGGTTTGTTTATTTGTTTGTCTGATAACTTGAAAAATTCTGGAAGAATTTGGCTGAAATTTTCAAGAAATGTTGATACTGACGGTAGTGGTACTTTAATCAGGTTCTTCTTGGAGATCCATGCATGTAACCACACTTACAATAGACGGAAAGAATGAGTCTTTGCATGTTTAAGTTTGAACGATGGTAGAAAACAGTGTGTTTGCTAAGTCTTCACAGAAGATTTCAAAAACTATAACAAACACACAACACTTTTTACATTGGATAGATGCACAAGCTCCAGAATGTCATTGCTCAGCATCAGTTCTTATTGGCTGGCGAAAATACAAATCTATTCATGTAAATATAATGCAATCATAAATATTCTGTACTTTGCAAATACTAAATATATCCAAATAATAATAACTAAATATGAGCTTTAATTATGGAATAGAAAATGGCACCTACAGTGACACAAGGAACAAATAATTACATTTTGGTAGATGATCAGGGGCTGATCTGCTTTGGTAGAGGTCTGTACTCTCCAAATGCTTTTGTAGTTGATAACACGAGTCTACAAGTAAAATGTTTCTGGAATAAAACTAATGAAACATTCCCACATGTGTGTTACTGATGAAAAAAAAAACCTCTAATCTTGAATGCTGGTTGGCTCAAGTTTCCAAAAATAAATTGTGAATCAAAATCTTTAATTCTTAGAATTAACATGAAAATAGGTTTTACTCCAAAGGAATATTGGTCACACTGTCTGCACATTATAATCCATTCACTTTACAGGTTGTTTCTAGTTGTATATTTACAAATCCATTGTATACATGTACATAAACCACTATATACACACGAACTAACCAGCACTTTTATTATTTATTTTCTGATTTATCTTAGTAAAGTATGTAAAAATATAACACATTTAATGTCTGAAGCAGATACTTTCTAAAAACAAACTGTAGAGCAGTGTAATATGTTCATTGCAGCAGTGTGTAGAAATAATTTTAGAGGGAGGAGTGCTGAATACTACACAGTGGGTATAAATACCATACTGTATAGAGGAGGAATTAAATAGTACAGCCCTCATCTGACTAACAGTGAGTGTGGATGAGATGATTCATACAGTGCAGTGGTGGAACCTGTAGTAAACACACTTGCACACATGCGCAGACAGACAGACAGACAGACAGACAGACGGACACACATATCATGAATGACATCAGGCCATACATACTATATAAATGAAAATGGTCCCAACACAATTTATGTATATAATGCAGTAGACTGTGACATATAGTTGGTGTCTTTTTTTAATTTAGTTAGAAGTAATTTTGTGGTATAGCAATAATCTTATATAGTGATAGTTTATTTTATATGTGGAGAAACAACTTTATATTAATATAAGGTATATATATATATATATATATATATATATATATATATATATATATATATATATATATATATATATCTTAAAGCACACATTAAACATACTAATGCTTCACTGCTATTGTTGCCAGTGTCTGTGGTTACTTCACATTAATGTCATATGACGTGTAACAAACCTGAAGTAGGACGGATCAAAAGGGTCAGATGGGGAAAATGTCACTCATAGAAGTAAACAAATATATAATTTAAAACTTTAACTTTGATTTTTTTATCATAAGCTAAAAGCAATATCGGCACATGATGATGAACAGATTTGATTTTTTTTTTTTCCAGTGATGCCATTGTGACCAGTTTGGTGAATTGTCTGACCAGCTTTGTGTCTGGGTTTGTAATATTCACTGTGCTGGGGTACATGGCAGAGATGAGGAAGGTGGAAGTTGAAGATGTAGCCAAAGATAAAGGTGACTAATTTTTACACTTTTTTTATTATTATGAAAGATGGAAATGTGAAGAACTATATATACCCTTGTGTTCAATTTGTCACACTTTCAGGACCGAGTTTACTCTTCATCACTTACCCAGAAGCCATTGCCAACATGATGGGCTCAACCTTTTTTGCCATCATCTTTTTTGTGATGATGATCACACTGGGACTAGACAGTACGGTATGAAACTATGAAATATGGCCACGTAAAGAGCATTTTATGTATTACATCTGAACAACATACAGCTGTTTTTATAACCTGTGATGCATTAATTGGCAGATTCATAACACAACAAAATGCTTCTGGAATAAAACTAATGGAATTTTACCACATGTGTGTTACTGGCAAAGAAAACTCAACTCTTAAATGGTGGTTGGCTCAAATTTCCAAGTTCAGTCTTGGGTCAAAATGTGAAATTCTTAGAATTAACAAGAGAATAAGTTTTACTTTGGAATATTGGTCTCAGATCTACTTCAAAACACTGTCTGTACATTATGATCCATTCAATTTACAGGTTGTTTCTAGTGTAATATTTACAAATCCATTGTATACATGTACATAAACGACCATATATGTGGAATAACACACCATCATTTATATTAAAAACATTAGCTCACCAACATTTTTGTTATTTGTTTTTTGATTCATCTTATTAAAGTATGTAAGATTTAACACATTTAATGTCTGAAGCAGATACTTTCAAAAAACAGTAGAGCAGTGTAATGTATGCTTGGAATAAATGCAGTTTTCTTTACATGTATTGCTTTACCAAAGCATTTTCATTTTAGTGAAATGTAAATAGTCACATTTCAAAAATAATTCTATGGTGTGCTGTGATATGTATTGACCTTCTGTGTATGTTTCAGTTTGGTGGACTGGAGGCGATTATCACTGCCGTACTGGATGAATATCCGGATCATTTCTCTCATAGACGTGAACTTTTTGTTCTCTGCTTAGTCATTGTCTGCTTTTTGGGATCTCTAAGCACCCTTACAAATGTAAGTATTTCATCAAAGACACAAAATCTTTTATCTAGTGTTGCCCAAAAGGTTAATATGCAAGTACAGTATGTAGGATGTATACATATATCAATACATCTACTCATGAAATAATTATTACAGTGTGATTTATTCTCGATATATAAAATATAAGTTTGACTCAGTATTTAGTCACTGTACTTGGTCAAAGGTGATTACTGATATGTAAAAATAGGGGTAAAAAAGGAATGTATCTGAAAACAAAATGTCAACTTTATGGTTAACAGTGCAGGTACCTGGAGGTCTGTGTTCACTCACTTCATATTATGGGGAGAGATAAAGTTGCAGGATTTTACAAAAATATTGTTAATGAAAAAATTGTATACTTTTATGAGCGCTTCCATATCATTTATATTAACTGTTTCTCTAGGGTGGTGCTTATGTGGTAAAACTGCTGGAGGAATTTGGAGTCGGATGCTCCATTATTGCTGTGGGTTTCCTCGAGGCCATCGCAGTCTCCTGGTTCTATGGTAAACATCAAACCTCTGATTCAGGAGAGTTAGAATCATGTGACTATAGTAGTTTGGTGTCTTCAATGACTTTTAAATTGCTTCCAGGTATCAAAAGATTTAGCAGTGATGTCCAGGCCATGTTGGGGAAAGCTCCAGGACTGTTCTGGAAGGTGTGCTGGGTTGCTATTAGTCCAGCATTTCTAGCGGTAAGAATAAAAACAAACTCAATTATATAAATGAAGTCAAACTATTTTAATGTCTAATTCAAACATCATGAGCAGGATATGTCTTGGGTTCTCAGTGTAAGTTCACACCATCAGGCTGTGGCAGCGTATTTCTAAAAGCAATATCTTCAGAAATGCATCTAGAATTTAAATTGCAAAAGTTGAAGGTAAATGGAAAATCCCCCTATTACACATACCATTCAGTGTCCTTTTCTCCTATTTGCATCTTTTTATCATCCTATTGACATTTTGCATTATTACAGAGCCTTTCTTCATATACTTCTTCAGTAGTACTGGTTATATTACCCTTTATCTGTAATATTTCTTATATGTAGATGCATTCTTATACTATATAACTGTGTTTCTCCCAGTATATTATAGTGAGTTCCCTGCTGAAAGCTCCACCCCTCACACTGTTTGACTACCAGTACCCAGACTGGAGTATCACAGTGGGATACATCATGGGATTGTCATCCTTTATGTGGATCCCCATCTATATGGTCTATAAGTTGGTATGGACCCCTGGATCACTCAAACAGGTCAGTGAACACCTAAAAGACCAAAAGCATGCATTTTCTTTTAGGTTTTGTAAAATGATTCTCTTTTTATGCAGAGGTTGGCGGTCTGTCTGAGACCAGAGAGGACCATACCAGACATCCACGCTGACAGCCTCAACATGGCTACAGTGCCATAGAAAGAGAAGAAGTATCTGAAGATATGAGGGGGAAAAAACTGCATGTAGGTTGACTATGATTTTAGAAGAATAGTGGCCAAACCTAAACAACGTTATTTACTGCATCCATCTTGTGTTGTCTACCATACTGGCTCATCACTGCACAGGATGGCACCTTTGCACCTCCCCTGCTGTAAAATGATTAAGATTAAATATATTTCTAACTCGATAGATACAAAAAAATTAATTTTAAGTTAGTATTTTCTTTTATCTCAGACATATGTGTAGGTATTTCTCACTTGACATGTTTCAGTGTGAAAATACTAACTTAATTTAACAGTAAGACATAATGAACATTCTACAGTTAGTGAGTAACTTAATTTTATATTGTTGCCCAAAATTGTAATTTGCAAATTGAGGAGTTAAACTACAAAAAAGTTACCCAAAAGGTAGTTCAGCTATTTGATGTGACACAAAATATGAATGTAGTTTAACTACCAGCAAGTTACAGCAAAATACAGTTTAATTACGTAATTAATCTACATGTAATTTAAGTCTCCCCAACAACTGCTCAGTAGTTATTATCCTATCCATCCCCTCAGATGTCTGCACCCCAAGCAAAATAACATTATACCTTACATCCAGAACATTATTTTTAATGCATGTAGATGTTTTATCTCTTCTTCGCTTTGTGAAAATTAAAATGAAGGTAAATGAAAGTTGAATGTTTTGCATGTAGTGTCACCGAAACACCAATGTTACACTTAGTGTAACGACCACTGAAATAATTCTGGAAGCAGTGTTTTGTGTGTAAGTTCATGTAAAATAAAAGGGTTTATCCTCCAAGTGGAACACGTACTGTACACTTTATTGGCTAATGTTCTTCACACCAACTCTTGCCAGTTTTATTGTATTTTTGTAGCAAGCTTGAGAAATATTTCATCTGAAAACAGCCTGATGCTAGTCCTTTACTTTTGTCAATGCTGTATTTTATATTATATATTTATCAGTATTACAGTCTTGTATAGAATTTTATGGCAGCTGCTGAATATACCTGCAAAAAAATGTTCCCTTTTTCCCTACAGGTGTTTGTAATGGAGATATGAAAGGCACTCAGACAAAAACCCACATCAGGGCACTTTAATTCTCCAGAACATTATGTATAAATATTTCACAAGTAATTCTGCATGTATACTTTCTCAAAAATTTTATTTAAATTATTCCAAAATCAACATATGGGTTTTTGTCTGATGGTCTGATTTCAGTCCAAATAGGATTTCTTTGCCTTAATTTGCCTAAATATCACACTGTATGTACAAAATAATGTAAAGGTTGTATTGATATTGTGCCTCTCCAGACAATGTTTTCAACCTCTAATTGAAGACTGTTAAAATGTTTTCTTTATTTTTTGCCATATACAGTAGTGTATGTCTTATTACAGTTGATGTTATTTTAAAAGGCTTTTTATGCTTGTAATATATAGAGAAAAATGTAACAGGTAATATGATGATTTTTGTGATTTGACTCCTCTTCAAACGGTTTATGTTCTAAGATGTGTATACATTTATTATAGTATAAAATGCATATTTCAGTGATCAATCTGCTCATTTTCATCCCTAAACTGTTCAATATAAGCAGATAAACAGTGGAATTATTCTGTTTATGTCGAGTCTAATTATTTCCATGTTTCTGTGTTTACTGTTGGTTGTTTTTTGCCTTTATTAGATATTTTAATTTACAAATTCATTTGCAAACTGTGAACACAACACACTCTGCCTTCACCCCCACCCCTACCCCAACCTTAAAACAAATGCTCATTCTAAAATGTAGAGATTTATACTAATCCTGCCTTTTTCCCACCGGCTTTTAAGTCTTCTAAGTGAACATGTAAACATATTTATGTCCTGATGCTATAAGAAATACATGACCACACACAGCTGCCACTAACAGCCTCCTTCAGATCTCTAGTGATTGAATTGATCTTATGCTTGGTTAAAGGGTGGCAGGTATGGATGTATACAAGAGTATAAAGTGGTTTGCAACATATGATTCCCAATTGAGCCACTGGCTGATGGATGTAGATCAAAGCTCTTTTGTGTCACTGACTGCTATTGAAGTAGAGAACAGGAAAAAACAAGAGATGCATAAAAGAGACACTGGTAAATAGATGGCCTCTCCACATGAACAGTGCCACAAGCAGCATAAGGATAAACTGATAAAAGGATGCAAACATCTATGTTGTGAGTGAATTTGGTTCTGAAAATTACACATTCAGAAAGTATCATTTTAAAACATTTGCAACTTTCATCCATAGGGAATAAGAAGGACTGTTTATACAGGTCGTGTGTTCAATCAGAACCAGATGTGAACTATATATATGGGAGATTCAATTCCCTGATGGAGATCAGTGACATACCAGAATATGAGAATTATTGACCATGTTAAACTATGACAGCAGAAGAATATCTACAGCAATAAACAATCAGAATGGTATGTACAGTTACATTTTCAATTGAATCATTTTGGTGTGAGAAATAAAATCTCACAAATTACGTGACCAAGATTTACCATCAAAAGAATTGATTAATTATTCATATTTATAAACTTGACCTAATTTCTCAGTTGTTAAATGTTAACTGCCCCCTCTGAAAATCATATACAACTGGAAGAAAAAGTCTTTACAAAAAGCAAAATGTTTTTGGACAGAGAGAATGATTTTAAAGCACAACATATAACCACAATACTAATAGCTAAGAGTTTTAGAAAAAGTTACATTTAATATAATTAATATATGATATTTTTTTTACTTAAATATGCACAAAATGACCCATAAGACAGACACAACTAAATAAATACAATATAATTGCTACTGCTGAAATACTATTATTGCTAATAATAATAATGATGTTAATAATAATAATAATAAGTAATATTATAGGCCCTCACCTCCCCTTGCAACTGCCTCCCAACACGACAGCCGACACCACCTGACAGTAAAAAGATATTGTATCATGTGCTGGATCTGACATTTTGTCAGACGCATGCACTCCTATATGTGTGAAAATGACCAAACCTGTCACAGCCATGCTCAAGATGTGACCAAATATTTACTTGATAACTTTTAATCCCACATGTATGTAGGTGATTTTCACCACTGACTGGAAATAACAATAGAAGAATTAGAAAAATGAGAACTATTGACTGCACAGTAAATTTTGCAGTGTTAAATCAACACTTAGAGAGTTAATTTGGAGACAATGGGACCAAATACACTCTAGAAGAAGTTAAATAAACTCTCTAAGTGTTGATTTAACACTGCAAAATTTACTGTGTGGAAATAAAAGAATCTGAAGAGTAGGAACTACTGTTGTTTGTTATTGTATGGGTTATGAGAAGCAGGAAGCTGTCAGTTATCAGTATCAATTATAAAATAAAATAAAAAACATGTCATATTATGATACATCCCAGATTATGTTTTCTAGACACTGCAAAGCATCAGCAAATATATTTAATTTAATATGAAACATCACATAAACTAGTGGGTTGACGCAGGTCTAGCATTCACACTGCCACCCAAAAAAGATTGTAAGCAAGTTCAACAGGTTTTTTGACCAATGGGTAAGGGGTATATGATTCGTATTATATCGATATTGGTTTCAGCCAATACCACTTCTCTACTATTTTTTTAAGAAAGTATCTGCTTCAGACATTAAATGTGCCAAATATAACATACTTTAATTAGATGAATCAGAAAACAAATGGCAAAAGTGATGGTTAGCTCACATTTTTAATATATATGATGGTGTGTTTAACATATATGGTGGTTTATGTACACATACAATGGATTTGTAAATATTCCACTAGAAAGAACCTGGAATGTGGATCATAATGTGCAGACACGTTTACATGCACTTAGAGAAATTCGAATTATTGCCATACTTTGATTAAAATCAAAATTCTCTAAGCCATGTAAACACCTTAATTGGAGTATCATCGAATCGAATTGGAGTTTGAGAAGTTGGAGTAACCAATTTAGTTAATGCGATTGTAATCAAATTTCTCCATGCATGTAAACACCACCCAACCTTAGCTCGATGGGGGGCTAAATCACGCCCTTCTCCTTCCAGTCCATGGATGCTTAGCTCGCAAAAAGTTTGAATGTGAGTGAATGGAGCGGGTCAAGCTAAATTTTGATTCTGATTTGACAAGTGCTCTGAAATTCACATATGATAGCGGTTAATAAGACATATTTGATGTGGCATAGGCAGACCACTCGTTTTTGATGGAAGCAAATGTGACGTTAGGTTTTATCTGGGCTTAGTAAGAGACTACAATGCGTCGCGTATGTGATGTCACACTCTGCTCAGCTGTGGTGTGGAGACTGTGGTGACGTCATATGCGCGCCAGGCGTGTAGTGAAAATTATTAAAGGGTTTTACTCGCAAAAGCCGTTGGTTAACAGAAGCAGTTGAAATGCACATCAATAATTATAACATGTGTGTGGTTCAGGGCACATGACAAACCAGATACGATTTTAGTATTTTATATCCCATTGAATATCATTCATTAATTTTCCGATCTCAGGCCCCACGAGCCTCCCGGAAGGGGTGAAGACTTAAGCTCCCCCTTCAGAAACTGACACGATAGGACAACGTATGTATATTAAATCACAGTATACAGTACGTACGAAAGCTACTGAACTGCTGCATGGTTGTCGTCTATATCTTTTCTGTGTGTTGTCCTAATACTACGTCTGCTCCAAATATGCCGCTTTTATATGGCTCGGGCAACGCGATGCATGCTGGGATATACTAGCCATATGAGCTAGTTTTATTGTAAACAAATGCAGAGATAGGGTGCAGGTAGAAGTGCAGTTCGAGCAAGAAAGAAAAATATGTTAATATCTAAGAAAGGATGTGGAATATACCGGGACAAACAGAAGGAAACCGAAGATTGATACAGACAGAATATGAGCATTATAAATGAGCTGCACTGTACCAAACAAGGAATAGATGCTGAAAAAGATTTACTGCCGCCGTTCACTATAGTGGGAGTTTTTGCCGATCTTGTGTGTGGTGTCAGCGCCTACATTTACTAAAAGTTTCACTGTTAAAAGTCAGTAGAAGCGAACAAATGGATTTGCACAAGAAATGAAGCTCAGTAAATCAAACGAGACACTGTGGTCAGAGCAGAGACTTGCTCTACTGTCTCAACACATGTGTTTTCAAGTGTTTTATAAGTGATCAGACTTACATCTAGTCTGTGGATATCTGATGTTTTATTTTGAAAGCCTCCATTATTACCTCTGTTAGTTAGCAAGATAATTCAAAAACGTATGGGGGGGGTGGCTTATGGACGGATTTTGCTGGCATTTTTAGGGTAGGTTGGTAATATGGAGGTCTAGAAATGAGTAGTTTTTGGTGGTGGTGGGGATTGGGGGTTGTTGTCTATAATAATAATAATAAAGACGTTATCCATAAAACATTTATCCATTATAATTTTACAAAAAAAAATTAGAAATCTATGAAGAGTAGGAATAACTATCTGTAAACTAATAATATTTTCACAAGGGGGAAAAAAATCACACCTTTGATTTAGTTTTGTCCAGGTGGGTATTATTATCTTTTTATTTAGACTTAATTTTATTGGCTAGATTTGACTACATTTTCTTATCCACAATCATTATTTCTGAACCTCTCACAAAGCTATGTTTTAGTTGGCTAATTTTGTTGAATATTTCAGTGATTCAGTGTTCTGTAAGCAGACGATCATCACCAATGACATGAAATATCAGCTTCTGCATTGTGGTGATGTAATGCTGCATTGTATTATGTCATAACACTGAAATCCATCAACAAATCAAAAGGAATAGATGAAAATGTGCACATGGAATTCATAAGAAGTAAAGTCATGACTTTTAACTGTTTGATTGAGAACAAAATGACAGAGTTTTATGATCCCACACACTGTTTCTGAACACTGTTTGTACTTTCTTGAGCCATCACTTATAAGAAGCATCAGATAAGCACAGGATCATTCAGTTCACCTTTTAATGAAAAGTGTTCTTGTTGTCACGATTTTGTCCAGGAAGTCTCCAGTTTTAATTTCAGGCTAACGTGAATGACATTTCCCGACACTCATTAAGATTCTTTGCAACATAATTAAGAACCATAAGTGTCTGTAATGGTTTGCACTCTGAAGTTCTATAGAGGATGAAGGTGAAGGCCATATACATCAGTCATGCAGACTAACTATGCATATAAGGATATAACCCTGAGGAGTTTGACCTTTTTACTTCATTGCTCTTTGACATTTTAGAAATGGGAAATGTGATGGAGGCCCTATTCTTGTTTGAGGGTTTCCAGTAAGAAAAGAGCTTTTTATTCTATAATAGTTGTAGGAAGGGCTATGTGACAACATCCATTACATTTGACTATATATGGCTATAAGAAGGAACTGAAACTGAAGATTATTCTCTTTGGAGGATATTCTCTCAGTATTTTCTCACTTGTAGCTTACACAGTGACAGAAGAGTCCCCCAATTCCCACACAGGACATCCCTCCAGAGTCTGAAGCACTAAAAATAAATATTGTTGAAATAGCACTGAATTCTAGCTTTATTCAGATTATTTCAGTTGTTGCAGATGCTGATACAATTATCCAAATCTCCTTAAAACATAATGGACTACCCACTGAACTAAATGAGCATGACTAATCCTCAACACATCTTGACAATTCTGCACACATGCATTAATGTTTAAAAAGGAGGGAAATGCCTTACAAATGTTTCATACTATATACATTAAGAACCCCAATCTTGCTGTCAAGATGTATAGTAGTGGAGCAAGTTTTCACACACCCTTAAAAACTTACACTTCCCAACATTATCATGAAATATTCGCAGGAAAATATTTTGTCTGTTACAAAAGATGTGGCTGCATCAAACAAACAGATGCAAATGTGTTTTTTTTATTTATTGTTTGTTAAAATAAATACAAAAGCACTCTGAGAGCATAAACCTCTGCCAAGGCAGACCCCCCCCCCCTCCACCAAGGAGGTTATGGTTTTTTTTTTTGCCAGTGTCTGTTTGTCTGTTAGCAAGATAACTAAAAAAGTTATGGATGGATCTTGATAAACATTTCCTGGTGCGTTGGGGGTGTCACAAGGAACAAATGATTAGATTTTGTTGATGATGTGGAAGAGATCCTGGAATCTGGATCACTTTTAAATTTTACATCAGAAAGTGAATTTAAAAAATAATTCAGCTAATCTGATGTTTTCTTACATTTTAACAAACTCTAATATTACTTTAGTTATTACTTCATGAAGATACTATGCTAAAATACATTTTAAAAAATTTATTATTTTGTCCATCAAGAACAGCAAAGTTACAGTAATGATATGAATTACAGTATATTGGATGATGCACAAACCCCATGAATTTCCAAGAGAACAACTGTGGAATAACTGTCCACTGAGTAACCAGTATATGCATGAAAGGGTAAAAACAACAACAACAACAACAACAATAATAATAATAATAATAATAATAATAATAATAATAATAATAATAATAATAATAATAATAATAATAATAATAATAATAATAATAATAATAATAATAATAATAATAATAATAATAATAATAAAGAAAGACAAATGGAGTTTTCTCAATGTGTTTTTATTTTTAAATATTTTTGTGGCTGTTCTATCAGTTTGTTCTAGCATAAAGGACAACTTGTTTTTCATTCTCAGACATGACTTTCTCCACATTGTTACTATTTTTGTTTATAACTATAAATCGAAACGGTACGATTAATTGATTGCTGAAAAATTAAGAAAATCATAGTTGCAGCTCTAGACCAGTGTAAGAAACAACAAACCTAACGGCCTTAGGACCCAGATTCGCCGGCGGAAGGAGAAACGCTGCATCCTCCTCCTCATCATCATCATCATCATCATCATCACCATCATCATCATCATCATCACCATCATCATCATCATCACCACCGCTGCTCCAGTCTCCATCGCTATGACACTATATCTAATGTCAGCTGTTCTAATATTCTGTGTTAGTATGTTAGTTTGCGGCCAAAGCGAGGACTCCAGACTGAGCGACAGAGCTTATGTGGTCTTAAAGAACCAGAACCTGGGTAAGAATACACTCCATCTGTCTATAGTTCCGATGTGAGGCCTGTCAGAGCAGGTAGTGATGCTTCTATCAGGTACAATCACCTGTCGTTTCAGTCTCCTCAGAGGGATGCAAGTGAAATAGAACTGTAGAATAATTGCATACAAACACATCTCAGTCATATTATGTCATGTTGTGTTTACTGTCCTCAGTCACACTGGGGAGTGTCTTCGGTGTCCTTCTGCTGCTCATGATCATCATGGCTGTCTGTGTCTACAAACCATTGACCCGGCGCTGAAAGTCTCCAAAAACATATATACAGCTGTTGTTCACCCGGCCGATCCCGACCCCTGCTGGGACCAGACCAGCAGGACCCCCTGGCCCCATAGAAGACACTGAACACACCCAAAGTGCACTGGTCGAGTTGTAATTTATTGTGATTATTTACATTACCAGGGCAAACATGTGGAAGTTGAGATGAGGTTATTGTACTGATGATGATCAGTTTTTAATTTGTAATTTAATTTTCTTCTTTATTTAAGGGACAGTGTACATATAAACATTAACCATTGAAGGAGAGATGCCTGTACCAGGTTGGAGTGTTTCCTGCTAATTTACACCTGTAGTCCATTCAGCAGGTTGATGTAATACAATATATACATATAAAATATAAATAGTAAATAAATAAAATATACAGAGAGACAGCACCATTTTATATGAACAAAGCAGTTGGAGAAGCAACTATCAGATTTTTGTTTAATTGATATGCACCATTTTCCACAATTTACTTTCAGAAATGTTACTAGGCCAAGATTCAATAAACTTATTTGCCATTTGTGCCGTCACTTCCAAAAAGCCAATTAAATAAAACAAGAACACAACACAAACATAAAATTGTATAAACATAGCTTAAAAACTACACACACACACACACACGCACAAAATATGTATATATAGGTCTATTAGGGCTGTCAAATGATTACAAATTTTAATCAGATTAATGACAAGGTAGTTTTAGATTAATTTGGATTATTCATAGTTAAAACATTTTATGTTGGTCAACTGTTTTGTGTCAAGTTTTTCTTTTGTTTTACTCAAATTTCCCCACAAATGACTATACAAAAATACACTAAGAAACACAAAACATGCAGAGAAAAAAAAATTACACAAAACAAATTTAAATCCACAAAAATGTACACATAAACAAATAAAATAACATCAAAAAGCGATGAAAAATCCCGAACATAAAAAAATATATGTATATATGCAATTAACATGTTTATTCAACACTTTCAACAGTTTCAACAAAACAACTTGAAATAAAACTACTGTTCCATTTAATTGCGTTAACATTTTTAATCAGATTAATCATGATCATGAATTAATCTGTGTTAATGCATTATGACAGCCCTAATACATATGTGTATAAAAGTGCATAAAACATTGTCTAAACCCCCCATGAGAACTGAATAAATACAATAAATAAAATAAATACCGTAAAATAAAATACAGGAGCAGGAGGCAGTCATTTCACACACACACACACACACACACACACACACACACACACACACACACACACACACACACTGCACTTGCCCTATTATTAAATACTGGTCAGTAACCTAACTGTGGCAGGGAAGAAGCTCTTTAAAAAATGTGTGAGGTTGTATGTGCTGTATTTGTGTTTGAACAGGGAGTGAGCTGGTTGTTGCAGAGTAAATATTAACACAAGAAAGGCAGGTAGTTACAATGTGTTCTTTGGATTTAAAGAGTTCACATGTAAAAATCCCAATAAATCTCAGCTGTGTCCATATCCCTGAAAACTGTCACAGAAATGACTAGAAAGAAACAAAAGTCCATATTTTCACATTGAAGAAAGAAGGATACATGGAAAGAGCCTAATGGTACCACAGAGTGAAGATACTATAATAAAGTGGAAATTATGAGGATTACAAAAAGTCTAGAAGAAAGATGGTTACAACAAAAGAAAAGGAAAAAAAATCAAAGAAACATGGTGAAAAACAGCACCACAAATAAGGGAAAAAATCAACAGGACGTGGTCAACTGTGAAAAGACATTTGACAAAGGCTGGTCTGCAGGGTTGTGCAGCAGCAAAATCAAACAACAAACTACTTCAATGAAAACAACAAGAAAAAGGATGGTGGTGCAAAAAAAAACTGAACCTATGATGACTGGAAACAAGTGATAAACTGCTGCATATCTGAAAACTGCATTTGTAAAACACCCACAGTAAAGGTATAATGAAGAACGAGCAGGACCGTCCAGCATTATGCAGCTTCATCTGGAGGGTTCAAGGTTGGTTTTCCAAGAAGATAATGACTAAGTATGTTTTTTAAGCTCTGACATGGTTACCAAGGCAAACCAAAAATATCAAGAAGTTCTTCAAAATATGGTTTGGCTCCGTCAGTCTCCAGACTTTTCTCCAATTGAGTTTCTGTGGGATGAATAGGATTGATCAGTCTGAAAAGTGAATGAAAAGTCCCTCACTGGTGAATTGAATAAACCTAATATAACATCTCATATATGTTAAAGTCATAAGAGACTATTATATAGAACACAAAGTCAAATAATTACAATTATTGCAAAAATGTGTTCTGATGAGTGACTCTTTATACAATAATCATGTTCACTTTGTTGCAAAATATGCCGATGAAACTACCTATGACATTTCTTTTTGTGTTCAAATCTGATCTTGAACCAAACTTTTGGTGTGTGTATAAGGAATCATAGTATTTTTGTGTCAGTCTTTTATGCTATACATTTTTTTCATCAATTTGTATTCAGAAACAAAAATAATGTGACCTTTATTGCTGGATTGCTTAATACAAATTGATAAATGATTGTTTTTATATACATGGGTTTAATGAGACATCAGATTATATTTCTATTCATTAAATTGTAATTTTAAAGATGTGCTGCATTTGTTAATTTAAAAGCCATAGTGACTGTATTATGAGATGTTTAAAGTGCATTTTCAATAAACCTTCAACCTCTGTGAAGGTTAAAATGGTGAAAGTTGTAAAGAATTCTTAAACTTATATTTTGAAAGGGTTATACAAACCTACCTCTAAAAACAAAAACAAAAAAACAATGGCATTTCTAATAACCTGACTGCACAATGTTGATGTTTCAATGGCAGAGAATGTCAGAAGAACACTTCCATACAATCCAATGGTCCTCATGTACACAACATACCTGGTAGATATTTTAACAAAAAACACATCTGTTATTCTAAAACAGAAAATGACAAAACAATAATGTCATCTATTTGTTAACAAAGGCATGCGAAGCATCTCATTCACATACAAATAAAGTGCTTTTATTTTAGAAACACACATTTTTTTTTTTTTTACATAAAATTTGACAGAAAATTCTGACATTAAAAAAACTGCAGCTTGAGCAATGCATTACAAAGATCTCCATTAAATTATCCAGAGCTAGCCTTTTTTCTTTAGTCAACCATTTTGCAGTTTGGCAACTTGCTTGTTATCATTAGTAATTTTTCAGCTGAAGCCCCTGAAAGTCAAACTCAGCAATGCGGAGAGAGCATAAGTGGTTGTAATCAACAAAATCAATTGTAGTGGTTAATGCGTGTTAAGCAGCATCACCTTGGTACAAGTTATGAAAAAAAAAAAAGTATTTTCAGAAAGTTCACACCACATAAATTGTCCCCACCTCTCTCTTCCCCAATAAGCATCACTGGAGCTAAGCAATTCCTTGGCACATGCTGAAAATATGTCTTACACTTGGTGGCATGCTTGATCTTTGAGTCTGTGCTGTCTTCTCTTTTGCTCAGAGGTCTAGAGTTGTTCATGGCTACGAAAGGTGAACAGGCTGCCTTTGTGAATAATCTCTGCGACACTGGAGGTGTGACTGCATGGTATCTTAAAATCCACAGACTGACAGGTCTCTATTGCATTTTGGAACTGAGGATACATTATTTAACGTTGCTCAGTGACGGTTGTTGACATTAATAAAATATACCGTTGCACCAGGAAATTGGAGAAAAACTGCAGTTATGAAAAAATATCAGTCTGGGAAAGTTACACCACCATACTTATTGCAGAAACCATATTACATTACCATGCAGCTGATTGAACTTTTCTCTTTCACAGCAGCATGCGTTTGTTTCCCCATCTAAAGAGTGTACATTCATACTTGTATTTATTTATGACAGGTTGACTCCACTGAAGCCAGCTAAAATAAAATTAATATTTGAGAGATATGCATGAATAGCTTTGTCCACCAAAGAAAAATTTACCTACCTGTAACTCCTACAGTTTGACAAATTCATTTCCAATCTGAGTGAAGGGACTAAAGTAGAACCCTGAGATTTCCGTTTGTCAGTGAGCCCATTGCACTCAACAAAGTGACTCAGTAGGAAAACTAAGCAGTACAGACACATATGAATCCCATCATGCCCACAGTCCTGTAGTCTTATGTTTAGCTACGCAGTTGTCATCCTAGGTGCCATAGAAATAAAATACACAACAGCACTCCAGAGTTAAAGAGCCTCATCTGAGTAACAACACTATATGAAGTTGTACAAGGGACGTTTCCATTTATACCCTTAGTTACATTAATTTGAGCCCACTCCACTTAATGGTTAAATCATGGGTAGTCACTATGGTTCTCAAAAATAAAATAAAATAAAATAAAATAAATTAAAGTACAACCCCTTTGAAGTTATCTTAAGAGGCCATTAATTAAGCCTGGAGGGTAGAGGCGCAATATGTGAGAATAGAAATATATAAAGGAGTATGCACTTACCAAAAATACCTTTTGGAAAATATTGGATACAGAGTTTGATATTGCCTGTACACAAATGACTTGTAAGAAACAATTCTGCGGTTGCATAGATGACTACAGTGGTTGGGAAGGTAAATTGAGGTGTGGTGGTTGCTTCAGGATCTGGTAAATGTTACAGTATAATTATAAGTGTGGCATAGCCTCACTAGTCATTTCCCTCTTATTCCTTTTACTTGTCAGTGAGTGATAGCTGCAATATTCTCTCCAGTTCGTCTTCCTCCTGTTTCCTCATCTTCTCCTCTTCCTCCTGAGCTTGTGCTGAAAGCTCCATGGCCAAGCGGAGGTCTGAGTCAGGGCTTGATGCAGAGATGGAACTCGCAGGGCTGGAAGTGTCTCCATAATCCACCAGCACCCCCTCTGGGATGCTCCTAGAATTACATGAAAACGTAAGATCCAATACCACCATGTGCTTCCTTATTGACATATAGACAATGGACCGTAACTATATCACAAACACTGAACATAACCATAATTTTGAGGTTTTTATTTTGTACTTTCACTACACTACAAAAATATGTAGTAGTATGTGTATATATATATATATATATATATATATATATATATATATATATATATATATATATATATATATATATATATATATATATATATATATGTATATATTAAACCAGTATCTTCCAATCTTTTTGATTTCTAGCAACTTAAGAAAAGCAGTGTGTAGCTGATTAATATGTCAGATGTTTGAGTTATCAACAGCTTTAACTAATACTTATTTTCCCTTAAAGTTTCTCACAGTTTCATTTCAATAAATATCAAAATAATTACATTTTCTTTTACTACCACTACTAGTATCAGCTGCTCCTTTCATGGGTTGCCACAGCAACCTGCCTCTATCTGACCCAGTCTCTTGTACTTTCTTCTTTCACAATCACTACCCACTTTATTCCTCACCAATTTCATGAATCTCTTCTTTGGTCTTCCTCTTTACCTCCTGCCTGGTACCTCCATCATCCTCATTTTACCAATATATTCACTATTCCTCCTCTACATATTTCTGAACTATTTCAATATGACCTCTCTCACTTTGTCTCCAAAATATCTAATCTGAGCTGACCCTCTGATGTGTTTGTTCCTAATTCTATTAATCAAATAATGTAATATGTGACAAAAAAATAAGATTAAAGGAAGAAGTCCCTTCTCTCCCATTAATTATGTGATAAATCAACTATCATCACCCCCAACAGCTACAAGAACATGTCACTATAATCTAATAATGTGTTTTCATACATAACAAACCATAGGTCATATGGACCAAACCTGCACTTTTACTTCAGTAATGAAACTACAGGTTGAATCTCTCCAGGAGAACTTCTACATCGTTTACTGGTTCATTTATTTAAGTAAAAGTCCTGAATACTTCTTTTATTACTGCATACAGAACAGGTAAATGTCATATAGTGTCATCTAAAACCCACCATCACGGGTAGATATTTGTCAATGTTCTCACATATAATTATGCAAGTCCTATACTTATAACCTTAATACGTCTTCCTACCTGTCACTCTGGCTACTGGGCATTACATCAGTGAATTCCCCATCAGCTTCATCCCAAATTCCCTCCTGCAAGACAGGAACACAAGAAGCACTCAACAGAGCTGAAGAAGAACAGTGAAAAATTGGATAAAACAGGTAAAAGTACTACATTCTGACCTGGCCCGGGTCTCCATGAGAGTCCAGGAGACTCTGATGGATGGCATACTGTAAAAGCTCTTCATCATTGTTAGACATGGGTGTGTGGCGGCTTCCCCCTCGACGATGGTAGTAGGGAGGCACTTCAAATACTGAGGGACTCACCTGGAATAGAGGTGGTGCTGGGTGGACAAAAAGAAACAAAGCTGAGAACACAAAGCACTTATCTTTCAACATACTGAAACATTTAGAGACTGGTTAGGTTCATACCTGCAACTTCTTCTTCTTCTTCTTCTTCAACCGAACATCCTGAAGATGTTGGCGTTGCTGCTGGTGTGATGTTTGCTTCCTCTTCTGTGGTGCACTTATTGACATTGCCAAAAGTAATTCTGGCATTTAGCACATGAAACAGGGGAATCTCTGCATAAAACACATCGTAGATTAGAAAGGCAGCCTAAAGTGAGGAAATGAGAGTGCTGCTCAATGTTTCAGTTTAATTCAGACTTTACAGGAAAGTTCCGTACCAATTTTAACAGGAAATCCAGGAGGAAACTTCAGGGTGACAAAGTCTCGAAGCCTTGCAAAATGGGAACTTGTCCGAGCCATGAGGTCAATAATGGGGGTTACCTGCTCCACCAGGGAGAGGGGATGCTCCTCACTCATCCACAATGTACCTTTGAACCTTCAAAAGGAGAGCTTTAGTGATACAATTGTTCAAATGTGCCAATAAATGTTACTGCTGAGAATGACTTGCTGAAACATGTATGATAATAAAATTGTTGTCTTACTTCTGTGTTCGAATGCTGAGTTCAATTGGTCGGCCAATGTCTCTGTCTCCCAAGTCAAACTCAGGATCAAAATATTCCCCAGGAGTGATGGCAGTGGGATTGTTGGCAGTTGCATACTCCAGAGTGAGGTCCTGTAGAATTCACCCATAAACTGCATCAGCAGCATGGTGAAAGTTAAATGTGCCATTCTCATGAAAATAATGCATGTACATCTTACCCCTTGTGCGCTTATGTGCTGCTCTACAGTCCCCAGCAGAGACTCAAGGATGTTCCTCTCACCTATAAACCAAAAAAAAAATCTACCTTCAGTCTCTGCTAATTTATTTCTTTTTTTACATATTTGCAGGAGTTGTATCAGTTATATTACAATACATTCACTGTAAAGAGTACACAATATTTCTCACTTTTTATCCGAGCCTTCTCCTCATCTGTAAGATGCTCTGTCCTTGTCCTAATTACCACATTTACATTGTTCACACTGAAAACCTGACAAAAATATTAAAAGCAGAATAAGAAATGAGTGTAGATATTAACAATAGGCTCCACTGTTGTGAATTGTAATATACTTTATTTAAAACATCTATATTAAAAAAACTGTGAACCTTAGCTTCAAATCCATTGACTACTTCAGTTTTGTCAGTCCTCCAACCCCAGATCCCAGACTTGTTCCTGTATTAAATAACAGCATTTTAATAAGACATTTTAATAACAGTTTTTTTTGCACAAAACACATTACTTGCAAATGTTTCAAGAGTGACTGCATTTGTATGGAGTGTGAGGTATTTTCTGAAACACCTGCCTCTCAAAAGCAATATCCTTGGTGTCCAGATATGTGTTGACAATAGGTGTAGTAAGTCTTTTGGCAACTTCCTGTTCAGCAGGCTGCATTGACTCAAGTGTGACATCTTCCATTTCTTGGGATATGTTGAAACGCTCTGTGTCCACTACTTTATCATCATGGTTTACCTCCATCAACTCTGCACATGAATCTGTGATAAAACAGTCAATGATAAATCTAACGCATCTAAAACTTAGAGACATTAACCCCACAGACAAACACACACTAAGGCTGATGGGTCCAACACACACCGTCTCCTCTGAAGATGTAGCTCCGTCGACCTCTGATCCAGGTCATATTCTCAAAGCCGAGGAGTGTGGCATCTACTCGCAGGCTGGCACCACTTTTCCAGATACGACAAATATCACTTGGACATACCCGAGATAGAAGAGGGACTGTGAAGCAAAAGCAAAAGATCATTTAACAATGGAGGAAACGGATCACCACACGTACAAAAAAATGTGACTCAGAACTAAACATTCACAAACAATTCAAGAGGCAGGTATGCTGTTCTTCCTGTATGAACTGACATAACTTCTCTGCAGTCACACGGTCAGTCTTTTAAACAGATGTTTAATTACAGCGTGCATTTACTTTGCTTACTCATGCAACAGTAACAGCTTTGTCCAGGTCACTGAACACATGTGGCCTGTTTTACTTTTTGCATACATCTACAGACAAAAATAAGAACTTACTCCAACTTGTGAACTCCCATTTCATTTCCATATAAAAATCTGGAGACTAGTAATAAACAGAAAAACAAAGAAATTACTTCTATTGCTGGTCACAGTTACAGATGGATAAGAAGGCGACAAACAAAATAAAACCTCGCGGATCTTTGACAGCAGCTCAGGCACTCCTCCAAGAGCAGTGGAGGCTTTGAGGTAGTCTCTGCGCTGAAGCACTAACTGCACCATTTCTGGATCTCCAGTGCTGACTGCCTCCTGTAGCACTGTAAAGAAACAGACAAGTACAAACAAACCACTAAACCTTTTATGGCATTTGGTCCCAAGACAACAACTACCCATTAAAAACCTCAATGATGGCGGGAATAACCAGAAAATATAAAACTATTCCTGCAAGTGGTCATATAGTCTTACAAGAAATCATACTGAAGATGGATAGTATGAATGAGTGTCTAATTAATCAAACAGCCCACAAATGGTCTAAGGCATATCCACAACATAAGTGGTTCTTGGGCCTCAGCATTTCCTGTGGATCTTGTAGGAGTTTTGTGGCTAACCTGTCCAGTTCTTGGCATTTTCTTTAGTTACTGCAGCACCATGTCTCAAAAGGACTCTCACTGACTCCAGGTGCCCCAGGGACACAGCCAAGTGCAAAGGTGTCCGACCTCTCGGATCCACAGCCTCGATGTCATTCTGATAAAATAAATTTGAAACACAAACATTCCATCTTTAATATTACCAATCAACTTTTAGTATTAAGGGCAAACACTGGTCTACAAGTAAACTAATTCCGGAATGAAACTAATGAAGGTTTACCACATGGGTGTTACTAATGAAGTAAACTCAAGTCTTAAATGCTGGTTTCCAAGATAAGTCTTTGGTCAAAATGTGAAATTCTTAGAATTAACAAGAGAATAAGTTTTACTTAGTAACATTGGTCTAGGATCTACTTCAAAACACTGTCTGCACATTATGATGCATTCACTTTTCAAGTTCTTTCAAGCAGAATATTTACAAATCCATCATATACATGTAAATAAACCACCATATATGTGGAATAACACACCATCATGTATATTACAAAAATGAGCTAACCAGCACTTTTGTCATTTGTTTTCTGATTATTCTTATTAAAGTATGTATGAATTAGCACCTGAAATATCTAAAGCAGAAACTTTCTAAAAAAAAATTATAATCAAAAAACATGCAAAGAAAAATTGTAGAGCAGTGTAATCAGTAGTATGCTTGTGACAAATTATAAACTGAACAAAACAACTCCATGCTGTGATTACTTAGCTGCTGTTTAACACACTTCAGCCCAAGTGCACTTCATTATAATGACCACAGCAGTAAAGTACAAGTCATTTTACTGACAATACCAATCGTCATGTCTGGCTCTGAGTCATACTGTTGGGCTAAACATGTAATTCTTACACACAATAGGTTATTAACTATCATCCAGTACAGCCGAGAGAAATGTCATAAGTCATTATAAAGGTGTAGTAATAATGACCTGTCGGACATTAAGACCAGGTACAAAACAAACACCACATAAACAAAACTGTATACATTAAATATACAGCTAAATGTATATGTGTTTATAAATGAAGTCAGATTACATGACATCGATAACCAATCAGTGGGTTGGTCTTGTTAACGATCACAAGAAAACAAGAAGTAACAAGCATCGTAGTGAAGCTGTAAAGGTGCATTTCTACTCCAGTGATGAGTGAACGACTTCTGCATTTCCCCATTAACATGTAAAAACAACAGCAGCGAACACGCCTGGCCTACATTAACACAACAGCTCTGAGATTTAACACTTCACTTTGTGCTCTCATCTACAAAGCATGCATTGCCATGTAGGTTTACAACGTATTCAAGGTTGTTGTTTTTTAACCAACCTGAGGTAATGTTATTTGTTCTTCCAGCTTCCTGTAATCATTTTCCCACACCGCGGAGTGCAGTGGAAACTTCACCCTGATCTCTTCGCTAACGTTAGCTGTGGACATCTTCCTCTACGGAGCCTCTCAGTGCAACGTTAGCCAGCTACTTATAGGTACAGCCATGTGAGGACGACAGTTAGGCTGAAATTTGAAGTAAATGGCATTAATACTCCTAGTATTTGGCAACAATAACGTCGAAATAGCCAGCCTAGTGCCCAACTTTTGGACCAAGCCTTCCCCTAAATAAAACTTTTGAACAAGGAAGTGCCCGGAGTGATACACAATAATGATAGGGGTGTTCTACATGACAACAGCTTTATAGTCTCATTAAGCCAGTGCAATTCAGATATATTGCCCGATTAAATGAGAATATACTCTATGTCTAATAACAGCTGTTCACGTGGTAAACGCATAACACGTACAGAATTTGTAAATAAAACAGTCGCCTTTGTAAAAAAAAAAAAAATTAATAATAAAATAGTCAGCTCCAGTTTGGACGCTACCATTTAATTTGTCCGCATAGGGGGTTCGCAATAATTTAGCCAGGCATAATGCCTCTAAAGACTCTATTCGGTTTCACAGTTTTAAGTATTTGATATCGGAATATATATGTAATTTCATGATGGAAATATTAAAACGATTGCAGACACAACTACGAATCAAACCAATTTTTGTCTAATATGAAATCGACTCATGGCAAGTGACGCTTCAGTGAGAGACGTTAAAAATCTACGCCCTCACAGCCAGCTCGAAAGTACAAGCGATGTTTGCTACGTAATATATTACCTTACTTTTAGTATAAACCAAATCATATTACATGAAAATGTTTATTTTGTGATTTGTTCAGATATGATTATTGTTTAACCATACAGTAGTGATAAATGCATCAGTGTAAACTATCAACACAACATCACTGTTGACGATGATTCTTTTGCTTTCATATGTTTACAAATCGATGCCTTCAGGGCGCCAAGAGTGTTTCAAAGCACGGTCAGTGTTAAAGGCAGGAAACATTATGATGCTATCGGCAGTTACACATGCAGTCTGTACCGGTTTACATGGGCAAATAAAACAAACACATTTTATTAGCCATTCATTATAAACCCTGTGCTTGGTCTCACAGGCAAACACATTCTCACACATTTGCCGAATGTTGTGTCCCTGGTGGTGAAGGCACAGCAGTTATTACATGCCTACAAATATAAGCAGAGTACAGATTTTTTTTTCAAACAAATCCGCGTTGTGGAGAGGTTAACGTCCTGCAAGTCCAATATCGGGGCGTAATATATTCAGCTAAGGTCACAATCGCAGCTGCTGCTGGGAATACCGGAGCGCCGTGTAGTCCCCCTGCTGTCTATCAGACTGAGAAGAGTAAACTAACCGACGGATACAAGCTAGTTAGCTAGTCAGGTGCTACTCGCTAAGTCACCTAACTTGCAATCAAGCAACACCGTACATTACTCTTGCGGAATAACACTATAATGATTTTAACGCGAGCACTGGCCAGAACAGCAATGCTAGCAACAGTTAAATGAAGTAGCAGGTCGGTGATGTGATTGTTTTAGCTGCTTTAGCTAACGCGGAAGGTATCCACTCACGATAATCAATGATTAGCTTTACGGAAACAATACTCCGTTTATTTTAATAAACATTACTTGTAGGTAAAGGATGTCAAAACGTCTGCGAAATACGGAAGTCTGCGCTGATTGCAGTGTCCCAGGTAAGCAAAGTCTGTATTTGTTTTGGCTGTCATTTGTATACTAACATTTGGTGCTTAAGCTCCATAAGCCAAAGCATAGTCTTAAGTAAACTAACAAACTGTCTTGTATTAAGTGAGGCTAGTAGGGTTGGGCCAGCTAGTTTGCTCTTGGTAGTTGTTGACAAGTTCTGTTAATATCAAGATGCTGAGTTGAAATGCAATCAAACGTGAAGCAGCTGTGTTTTCCATTGTTTTGCGACTGTTTGTCAGTGAAGATACACACTTATTTCCACAAGCAGCCAATATGTTACCGTATTGTATTGATCTACTACCTACTACATCTATCATGAAATTTTATTTTAGTCTCGTTATAATAAAATCTGGAAATTCAATTGAAGGTACATTTCAAGCTTTGTATTGATTCAGCTGTGTCGATTTAGGATGACTGAATAAACATATTAAAAATGTACGAGTCAAAGATGATGAATTTACATTTTTACTATGTAAAGTAGACCCAGCGAATGTGCAGCTAAATGTGTTGTGGATAAAATAAGAGCCATAAACATATAATCAAGTCTAAATACTATATAAAATGTTTAATAAAGGGTGTGTTTCGTTTTATGTGAGCAGTTATCGTTATCTTAGCGCAAACATATTTTAATATAGGGTACAGTGTACAATCTTTTAGTGAAATTCAACAAGCGGTGGTTACATTATGTTCGGTACTTTCAAAAGGCTCATTTATATAGATGTGACGTGATGTTTTTCAAGCTGGCAGGAAGCAAAACAGGATGCTGAGAGAATTGACTGTGTGCTTTTAGTGCTTAAGACTTCTTTTCTATTGTTGAGCCACAATGTATTTAATGTGATATACTTGGTATACAAACATAATGAGTAGTTTTTAGAAAACAAATGGAGAAAGTTATTTTCTGTTTACTTGCAGAATAAATATTAAGAAATAGATGACAAAAATATAAAATGTTCACTGGCACTCAATTTGCTCTTGCCTCTCATCATGTCATTGAGATCTGTTAGCGAGTTTCCCAGCAGCTGGCCAGGGTTGCTCTTCTAATACTGTTTTAACCAGTTGTTGGTTGTGATTATTTTTAGGGTTTGAGGATCTGGTAAATTTAGCAGCACTTGTTGAGGAAAGCGTAAAAGAGGCATGTCAGCACTCAGGTTTTGTTGGAGCATTAGGAGGAGATCCCCAGAACTGAGAACCAGGTGCCAGATCCCAGCCAACAACCCCTGCAGCTGTTCCTCCTACAACTCAGCTGCTGCTAAGACACTGATAGTCGTCACTAATGTCACTTTGCCAGCTTCTCCGTCATCTTAGCAGTTTGTTGGCGAGCACAGTGTTGTAAATTTAAAAATATTTTTGGACCTGAATGTTTATTTTTCCTGTCAGATGGGAATGTGAGCAGATGGCACAACATTGATGTTTTTAAGAAATAACAGGTGTTAAAGAGGTGAAGGTTAAGTAAACATATTTATTTTTGTCACAGAGTATACTGTACGTTACCAATATAATATCACTGTACAGTACCTGGATGTCCAACACCAACTGTTTACTATATGAGTTTGTCCTTTAGTTCTTGCCGCTTTACAAGAGGAAATTGCCATATTACCCTATAGTAACACAGAGGTACTTACACTCGTAACTGCTAGTTTTCATTTCCTCTTTACACAATGAATGGCTTCACATTATTTAGGGGTCAAAAAGCTTTTAGAGGCCTGTTTTGCCTGCCTTGATTATTAACCACAGGAGTTTGCCTTTTTTCTTTCCTTTCTTCTATTTGCACCATGTCAGTCTCTAAGTGGTCTAAAAGCCCCCTTGAGGCATGTTGTGATAATAAAAGGCTTTACAATGGTCTAACGTGACTTCTGCAGCCCACAACCTTATTTCCCAAGGTTGTATTTTGGGACCATTTTACTTTAGCTTAAATCACATTTCTTGTGGCTTTTTAAGGAGCCTCTCAGGATATCGACACAAGCATGTCAGTGATCACAATAATGGTGCTGTATTTGAAATGTCAAGACAATGTGAGACATTTACACCTCATGAAATTCAGTTTGACACATAAAGCCAGGCCAGTGCTAGCTTGTGATACAGTAATTACACCTTAAATCAGATGTGATTCATTAATCTAGTCACTGTGTGATTGTGTTGTCTTTGTTCTTCCCTTTCAGAGCCTCGCTGGGCCTCGGTGAACAGGGGTGTGTTGATTTGTGATGAGTGCTGCAGTGTCCATCGAAGCCTGGGCAGACACAGCTCTCAAGTCCGACACCTGACGCACACACCATGGCCTACTACACAGCTGCAGGTAATAACTGCACACATCTATATAAAGCCATGTATCATTATACTTCTACATTTGATGTTTTTTGTTTGAAATTTTTTTTTTTAAATTAATGAGCCCTCACAGACAGCTGCAGAAAGCATTGAAATAACATGATTTTCCAAGAAGAGAGTTTGTACTGATGTACTCTAGTTTTAGTTTCAGCAGGCCCATATCTTTGCTCAAAATAAATCGCATGACATCAGTTCTGCATCAGAGCTGCTGATGTGTATTGATTTTGTCCAAATATAGAAAGTGTGTGTTCAGGAAGTTAACAGCCGGTCAGCATTCTGCAGACTAAATCGATGGGACACACTTTACTGGTTTCTTTTTGATTTTGCCTAGATGGTCCAGACATTATACAGCAATGGTGCAAATTCAATATGGGAGCACTCTCTTCTGGACCCTGCATCTGTAATGAGTGGAAAACGCAAGGCTAATCCTCAGGACAAATTGCAGTGAGTGAATATTTTTGAACTAGAGCTAATGCTGTTCATTAAGTGTCAGTTTACTGAAGTAAAAACCTCTTCTGTTAATTTATAGTGAGTCTGGCTAGATCATTTCCCTCTTCCTCTCTAACACTTCTGGTTTTTTTTTGTTTTTATTTAACGTCTGTGACTCATCTTGATCACAAAGCCCAAACAAATCAGAATTTATAAAAGCCAAATATCAAATGCTGGCATTTGTCCATCGCATGCCATGCCGGGAGGATGACAGCTCTGCAACAAAGGATTTAAGCAAAGTGAGTATGAACAGCTCCTAAAATCTGAGATCTTCTTTTGGAATACTAAATGCTGTTATAAATATGTTTTTCCTGTGTATTTTTTTTAGCAACTTCACTCAAGTGTACGCACAGGGAATCTTGAGACTTGTTTGAGGTTGCTATCCCTGGGGGCCCAAGCTAACTTTTTTCATCCTGTAAGGCTCAACCTCTACTTTCAGAACATTATTTTCACCTTTGGATTGACTTCCGCATTAGTTTGCTCACCATGCTCTTGAACTTCTCATCAGGAAAAAGGAAACACTCCTTTACATGTTGCTGCAAAGGCAGGACAAGTATCTCAGGCCGAGCTATTAACCGTTTATGGGGCAGATCCAGGAGCCCCTGACAGCAATGGCAAAACTCCCATTGACTATGCAAGGTTAGCTGCATGCTTTTTTAAAATAATTTTATTGTGTAATTCATACAGCCTTTGAAAGGTTAAAGACTTCTTCTTCATATGTGTTTTTATAGAGAAGCTGGACAGCATGACCTGGCAGATAGATTGGTGGAGATCCAGTATGAACTGACAGATCGACTGGCATTTTACCTGTGTGGGAGAAAGCCAGGTATTGAATTTGAAATGAGTTTACTCTATATGTTAGGATGCAAATGTGACCTTTCAGGCAGATTAAGACAAGCTCTTATAGTCTACAATATCCTTTGCGAATACTGATTATTTACCACAGGATTATTAACCATTTAATCCTTGTTTAATAAAGTGTGCTTACATTTCCCTTAAGTATTGTAGATGATGTTGGCAGTCACCCAGAGCATTGTCATTGTTTCTTTCAGATCATAAAAACGGCCAGCATTTCATTGTTCCACAAATGGCTGACAGGTAAGAAACCATAAGCTGTGAATCAATATGATGCAAGTCCACGTTGTAAGTAATCTTTTTGAATTAGTACACCTAAGTGAATGGCTTTAACATAAGACGAGCCAGCAGATGGGGAGCAGTAAGGCAGTTGTTTATGGTTGTATTTTTTCTCTGAGGCCTGCTCTGACATGTCGAGGCTCTCCTTGTTATTTATTATCTGTTAAACTGAAGTAGTTCACATACTCCACCTAAAAGAACTATAATCTCTGCAAACAGTTACAATATTCAAAGGGCCTGAAACAAATTTACTACAGGAAGACTCAATTTTAACACACATTATGCATTATGTTTTTTTTCTCATTGCTGTCTTTTGATGGATAAGAAATGTGTAAGTATTTTTTTCCAGAAACATGCATTGTGGGGACCACTTATTTTAGCACCTTATACTTAGAAATGTTGTTTTCTTTTCGCAGCAGTTTAGACTTATCAGAACTCGCCAAGGCTGCAAAGAAGAAACTGCAGTCTGTCAGTATTACTTCACTATTAATTTGTACATTATTATTTGAGTTGAACTTGTGAAAATGTCTCTAATAGTGTGACTTGCTTATTTTTTGGTACAGCTCAGTAATCATTTATTTGAGGAGTTGGCGATGGATGTGTATGATGAGGTAGATAGAAGAGAGACTGATGCAGGTAAAGTTACTACGTATTCTCTTTTACTGAATAGAGTTTTTAAATCACTTAGGTTTTCAGTTTTGGAATCTAATTATTTGGTACTATTTAGTGTGGTTGGCTACACAGAATCACAGCACCCTTGTGACAGAAACAACTGTGGTGCCTTTCCTTCCTGTGAATCCAGAGTATTCATCAACAAGAAACCAGGTACAGCTTTAAAGATTGACAGTATAAATACTTTGTTTCCTATGTACATATTTGGTTAGTTTTTGCTAAAGTTATGTTTTTCATGTTTCCCATTTAGGGACGCCAAAAGCTGGCAAGATTTAATGCACATGAATTTGCAACACTTGTGATTGACATATTAAGTGATGCTAAGCGCAGACAACAAGGGAGTTCAACAGGCAGTCCCAAAGGTCAGTGTATAATTGTTTAGCTGTATTTTTCTCTGAATTAGTGCTGAACAATTAATTGAAATGTTACTGTAATTCCATCAGCACCGAGTGCAATGGGTACATTTCTGCAGTTTTTTTATGGTGAAATGTCAATAGACCATTGTAAATTAAGTACTTACCCTATTTTTTCCTCTTTTTTTAAAGCTGCATGTGATATTCATCACCAATTTGTCAGCAAATCTGTAAAACCTGAGTGATAGCCTTAGTGTCATAAATTTGTTCATCTTTCTGTGATTATGCACCAGAATCGCCACAACACAGTGAACAACTTCACAGTGTAGTTCACCACAAACAGTCCATTTGTTTACATACCGAACTTAAACCTAAAAGAAACTGCCACACAGGTTTCTTTGGAATTCTATGCAGTTGTAGTAGCAAGAGGCATTGAAGCTGTTTCTGTGTTTGTTGCTGCTGCAACCAAAATGGGCTGTTTGTGATGGGGCACACTTTGAAGTGGTTCACTATGAGGGGAGTGATTCAGGTGTGTGATACTTAGGATTCGTAATACTCACTTGCATTTCACAGATTGGATGAAAAATTGGTTGAATGTCATACATAGCTTTAACTAAAACTGTGACTCACATCACAATATCTGTCAAATTAACTGCAGAAATACTTATATCTTTTTTTTCCACTTTGTGTTCTTTGACTCCAGATAATGTGGAGCTCATCCTAAAAAGTGTGCCTGTCAGGCATTGTAGCGATAGCCAGGATAATGACCAGCCTGACTATGACAGTGTGGCGTCTGATGAGGATACAGACCAGGAGGTCCCCTCTAGCAAAGGAGATAGAACAAAGGTATCATGGCTTCATTTCTATACATTTAAATACCATCTATGTCAAGGTGCCTTTGTTATATCTAAACCCTTCCTCCACCAGAGCCTGGACTCAGACCTCTCAGACAGCCCTATTACTATGCAAGAATACATGGAGGTGAAACATGCGCTCTCAGCCTCTGAAGCTAAGATCCAGCAGCTCATGAAAGCCAACAACAACCTGAGTGACGAATTGAGGCTGATGCAGAAAAAGGTATCCACTGCCCTCCAACAATAAGATCACTAACACCGTGGGCCGGACTGGGGCGGGGGGGGAGGGGCCACAGTGGTCAGCAGAGATCTTCTCCTGCGCAGTGTGATCGCTGTCTGGTGTGAAGGCCCGGCCTATGGCTTGTAATGTGGGCCAAGTTACCTGAATACGAATGCCCTGTTGCAAGATAAGGCTGCTGTGATGGCCTGCTGGTCCACCCTCTGTTACAGCCAGCATGTTCATTTTCAAAGCCTGAATGTAAGCCGGAGACCTTTTTTTTGGTTTTGTTTTGTTGTCATGGTTTGTTTTCTAGATTTCAGAGGCACCTTTGTTCCAGTTTATAACATAAACATTTCATTTACCTTTGTTTAACATATAATGGTTATGGCTATGTGATCTAATGTTACTAACAAGCATGTTTTTAAAAAATAAGCATGGCACTGTTATTTTTAATCCTTACACAGTAGAATATTAACTAACTGGAATTGTATGTGTGTCTTGCTTCATCATTTGTATTGTGTGTTTATTTTGGATATTTTTATTGGTTTATGGGCTTTTTAGTGCATACAATTTTACAGTTTGATGTGTTACAGATGGTCACATTTCATAGCAGGGAAGTTGTTAGCGGACTGTTTAAACTTTTCAAAATTGTAGTAAATTGTCCACATTTTTCCACAGTATCAATTCTGCACAAAATGTGTTTAACTGTTAAGCAGTTTATATATTTATATTTTGCTCATGAAATGTATTTTAACAGTTCTAAACATTCTTATAATTGTTAAGTTGAACCCCTAGTAGTAAGGTAAGTTTCATCGTTTTAATTTCTTTTTTTTTTTTTGTTGTTGTTATTTGGCTTCAGTTTGGCTGTTTTGGAAGAAGCATGCATCATTTGTCTGTCTTAACTCGGTTGGTGTTCTCCTTGGAGCACAGATGATGATGTGATTTGGCAATGTCTTAGCTAATATGTGAACACATTCATCAAAACAGAAAAAAACGTATTTAGATTGAAAATTAGTGGCAAAAACAAGACAACACATTCTTCATCAATTTAAGGTTAGATCAAACCTTGTCAGTCAGTTAGTAGAGATTATTTACAAAACAATTCCCACAGTTTGTAGTTTACCAGCTCCCTGTCCAGTTTTCTTCAATGATGATGCAAGAAATTGCATTATTTTATACCCATGTTTCTTCCTACCTAACTGTATCCTTGACAAAATCCTCTTGATTTTGTTTGTTCTCAAATGCCTCTAATGCTCTCTTAATTCTTGAGGCTGTCTGTAGCTACATCTTTGACCTAAACTGCCCCTGTGTTGCTTACTTGTGCAAAAGTCTTTTGCTTGCTTATCACTTGCTTTGCATTTTTTAACGAAGAGGAAAACCACCCTGCAGTGATATGTATGTTATAACATAGGCAGTTTATTTATTCTCTGGCGTCGTTCCTCTACAGATAGTGACAACCTAATATAGATGGAGTCCATTGAGTAGCAACTACAGAGATGGTTAAATACATTGATATTGAAATGGAATAGAAGCAATATTAATGATCCTATTTATTTTCAGGTTTTGATTTTTTTTTTTTACCTGTTTTATGTTTCTTTGATGTACCTTAATATAAGTAGTTATTCTGATGCAGCATAAGTTTTACTCTATATTTTAGGAAGTAGTGTTTCAGACTTCCCTTTTTTATAAACCGTATCCACCTCACTTTTTGTATTATGAAAATAAACCATTTGAGGAATAAGTTCTCAACTTTATAACATATCAGAAAGTGCACTATTCTAACTAAACACTCTTTGTAGATATATATATATATATATATATATATATATATATATATATATATATATATATATATATATATATATATATATATATATATATATATATATATATATATATATGCAGATGACTCATGTGTTTACTGTGTTAGACTGGATCAGAATAGGGAAAAAGCTTGCTTTGCTGAGAGTATTGCTGACCCATCTCTTCCAGCTGCAATCTCTGCAAAGCGAGAACACCTCTCTCAGGCGGCAGGTTACAACCAATATCTATCAGATCCCCAGCGGTTCAGACTACCCTGACCCCTCCAGCCCCTCAGCCTTGAAACGCCGCCAGTCTGCGCGGGCCAGTCGGCCCATGTCTATGTATGAGACCGGCTCAGGCCTGAAGCCCTATCTCCCTAAAGGGGAAACTCCCTACCCAGAGGAGGGTATCCCCACCCTGCAACCCTTCCCATCTCATGTAAGTAAGACCTGTACCCTGCATTCCTCTGCATCTTCCTCTCCACTGCCCTGTTTCCATGACTTTTTTTCATGTTTTCTCCCTGTTTGCAAACCTTTCCCTATGCCTTTCTTTCATTTGCCAGAGAGTAATTTATTTTTAGGTATTCCAGATAGATCAGTATAAAAGTAGAAAAACATTGCCTTGTATGCAGATGCAACCAGTCACATCATATTTTCCCAGTTACGCAAAAAAAAGTACTCATCTATGCCTGGTATTCATTGGAGTGTTGATATTTGTCAAAAAGAACTTAGATGTACACGTAATGAGCTCTGTAAAGAGATGCTGTGAAAGTGATTTACTTTGAAAGTTTGTACTGTATTTTATGATGAAGTATTAAAGGTACCATACAAATAATCTGTGTTTTTGTAGTGCATGACAAACTCACAACCTCACATTCTGTGTAAATGTATGTCTTTTCTGTTTGTTCTTTGGGTGAAGATAAAGATACTTTTGTAGTTAGATGAAACCTTGGGCACTTTTAAGAATTTGAAAGTCTTATGAAGTCTTAAATTACAAAGATACTGCTTTAAAAGAGGACATGTTGAGGATTCAAACAATGAAGGTAAAGGGAAGATGTGTTACATATTTTTTAATGTCCATTAGGGCACAGATTACTGAAATAGCCCTTTTGAATCCTGGAAAACAAGGCCATGGTCTTTGTATATACATTTTTTCTGTGATCCTCAGGTGGTTTTCAAGAGAATCGTACCTGATCAAACATTGAATCTCATTTGTAACCCTTTTTAGAGTGTTTTACTTTTCAGTCAAACCATATGTCTTCCTAAAATGTGATTTAAACCCTGTCTTTAGACGGAAAGGGGAGCTTTTGTGACCACCTCCTCATCCCTCCCCTCATTTCCATCTACCATGTCTTGGTCGAAGGATGACAGTACACAAAAGGTTAAGTACACCCTCACTTGGTCCATGCCTTGTGAGACGCAGCAAGCCCACTTGGAGACCTTTCCCATGTTTCCCCTCTTCTCCCTCGCCTTCTTTTGTCTCCCATATGCTGCTCTTTACCTACTCTGCTGCATGAGCCAACCCTCCACCGGCTACCCTCACCACCTGATTCTCGCCTTCATCAGCATCATCCTCACTGCGCGGCTAATTAAACTGAATCGTGCAGTTCTGCAAATGCAAAATCTCTGCCTGACCAATGAACGTTGAGCATAAAGTTGTGCTTGATGCTACACCAGCTAATTTTGAAGCTATCTTCATTTGATCCAGAAGCCTGCGCCTCAGAAGATGTACAACAATGTGGTTGTGCAGTTTTCCTAAAATGCTGTTTGGAGTGCTAAGGGTTTGTTAGATTTATAAAACATTTGATAAAGAGATATTAAAAATTAAATACTAGTACTTTAAAATGTATAACATATTTAGACCACTTTAGTTGCAGTTTTTGTCTTGTGTTTCTAGTAAATATTCATGGCCTTGATTAGTGTAAAGAGGGGTCATTTGCTCTTCCATTTTGCACAGTGAGTTTCCAACAGCATGCTCTCACTTCCTTCAGTAACACCCAAACACTGCAGCAATCTGGAGATGTTTACAGTCCTGAAAGATGGATCTTCTGTTAAGTAGGAACAAAGACTTATCTAAACATGTATGAGCTAATCACATTTCCTGCCAAAGGGTGTTTGAGACAGCCGTCTTGTCTGCAGTGTTCTGTAGTGTTCTGTTCTGCATAATGGAGGATTTTGGTTGAAATGGTTTTGACTTAAATTTAAGTATAATGTGTGGATTAAATGTATTTGTTTGTGTTTCCTGTAGAATGTATCCCTTATGTTACAACATACATTTTAAGTGACATGGTGTGCACTTGAGGTGATATTTGCATTGTGTGTTTGCTTATGACTTCATGTGAACCCTTGATATCCCATCCTCAAATAATGACTCTCAGGGGTCTACTTTCCCTCAGTTTGGAGAAACGAGTAAAGCTTGTTTCATTATACTGATGTAATCCCCATCATTTGTATCTATGGATGTTTCCAGTCACACATTGCTGACTGTCCCTTTGAGTTACTGTAAACCTGAAAAAAAATTGGACAAAGCTCCCGACTTTGATTATTTTCTCAGATGCTGCTCAGCATTTGTCATCCATGAGCACGTACTTACCTCTTGAGTCTAAATTTTCCATGCACACCACAACTGTAATATCCAATGAGGGTCACATACAGTTAAAAAATGCAGTATAAAGTTTTCCTTAAGCACACCAGGTGAATTTGTATTGCTTAATATTGATGATATCCTGCATACGCTGTTTTACTAACTGACATTTGAAGCTTAAAATTGATTCTGTTCTCTGGCTTCACAGCTTTACTGACTTCTAGTCATTTGATATTGATACACACGGTTGTTGCCAGCACTGTAATAGGATTTGTGTACACTGTGAATGTACATGTATTTGTTCCTTGTGAATATAAAAGCCGCATTTAAACTGTCACCAGGGCTGCTTTTGGTTTATAGTGTCTGTAATGGGACATATTGAACAGACACATTTTTATCTGTATTCCTTTTCTCTGTACTTCCTAGGCCTCAAAGTTAGAGAAGCAAAGCAGTATGCCTGAAAGTGACTACGATAATACGTTCAATGAGTCTGAGATGGATGACTCAGGGTAAGACATGGCATTTGCTAATTGAAGCCTGAAGGATAATAGTGCATTTTTCTGACTCACTTGGATGGATTCCATTTTTATATCAAGCTGTATAATGCGCAGTTCTGTCTTTAGGAAACAGAAGCAGATGTTTGGCAGTAATTCTTGTGATCATCAGTCTATGCAGGAGAGGTAGGCTGAGGAGCAGTGGCTGGCTGGGGGAGGGCAGCTCTATCCCTGAACTGGATGATCTAGAGATGGAATCAGATCCAACACTTCCCAGCACAGAAGACGTCATCCGTAAAACCGAGCAGATCACGAAGAACATCCAAGAGCTGCTGCGAGCTGCTCAGGAAAACAAACATGAAAGGTTAGAATCTGAAGATAATATATTTGGATCAGTGTGCCAACTTTTACTCCTCTGTCTCTTGCTTTCATTTTAAAAGTCTTAGTTGCACATAATTGTCATTTTCAGTTGCCTTAATCTCTTTTTATTCTCCATATTGTCTGTTATTTTCATTCTTATCCCTCATTCAACTCCAACTGCTTCTTTATGATGTGTTGTCATGATGCCCCCCACGTCCCTCACCTTTTTAGCAGACCTTGTGAACGTGAAGGTGTACGTCGGCTCAGGCACAGCCTGGGATGTTTCAGCACTTTGGTTCCTTGGGCTGAAAAGGCCCCCCCTTCTCTTCAGCCGCTCAGCCTCCGCTCCCCTGATCCCTCCTCCTGGTACTCTGGCCTCTGTCCCTGCCTCCCAGGCACAGTTTTATTTTCCTCTCCCTCACACATTCTCCTCTGTCTCACCTGCTAACAAGTTTCCTTTTTTCTCTTATGTGCTTGATATTATGTTGTTGTTGTTGTTGTTGTTTTAAATCTTTGTTGCTGTTTCTATTTTTTGTTTTCAAGGTGTGATTAACATTTTTTTAATTAATTTTTTTAATTGTGGGAACAGATGAAAGGCTTTATCTGTGCAGTGACTTTTATTATAGATTTTCAGGTTATATTTGCTATTTATATGTAAATAAGTGTGTACCTTAAAATGCTTATATTTAACCAAGCTAAAAATGTATGCTTTCATATTACTGAAAATTGTCATTTTAACCGAGGTTGCACGGTTTGTTGTAATGTTGGATACATACTTTAACTGACTTGCATGTATGTTGCAGGTAATGTTTTAAATGCATACTCTGAGATGTGTATGAATCTTATCAGTATTTTGAACTCACTTACAGTTCTTCTCTCCTCACAGCTTCATACCCTGCTCAGAAAGAATACATGTGGCTGTAACAGAAATGGCTGCTCTCTTCCCAAAGGTAAATCTTTACAATTTATTGGAGTGAATAAATAATTTGTCCAGCCAACATTTTAACTTTAAAAGAATATAAATCATGTTTAATGTAATGCAACGACCATAATGGGACAAATGTAAAGGTCAAAATAAAGTAAGATACATAATTAAGTTTCAGTATCTGTTGTCTCTCAACAAGATTTCTGTGTCAATTCTTTATTTTTCATTCAGTTTTTTTCTATTGTGTTGTTGATTTCAAACAATAAGCAACCTATATTTTTTTCTCTTTGGTGTGCTCATCAAACAGATGAAAGAAATTGCAGCCATAACTAGATTATTTGCAAGCAAGCAGAGGTCAATGTAGGTGTGAAAGATCTACATTTTAAAGCCTCTTGATATTCACATATGCTAATCTTTCTGTGCAGAAACCACGTTCAGAAACTGTGAGAGGCTCTTTGCGCTTGTTGACCTCCAGTGCGTATCGGCTTCAGAACGAGTGCAGGAAGGCGCTGCCTTCAGATGGCTGCCAAGGACCGGACATGCAGCTGGTCACCCAGCAGGTCATCCAATGTGCTTATGATATTGCCAAGGCAGCAAAGCAGCTTGTCACCATCACCACAAAGGAAAATACCAACTAAAAGCACTTAAAGGCCGCAAAGCCATTAGCATCTCAGTTTTTTTTTTAAATCTTTTTAAATGATTTTATTGTTTTTTTTGTATTTGTGATATATGCATGCCTTCTTTTTTAATTTATTTAGACATCAAAATTCAACTGTGGACATAATGTGAGTATAAGGGAAAGAATTGTGTAAATCTAAGGTTGCCAGGCTATAATAGCACAATTTAGCATGAGAAAACAACTTTCACAAACCATGTCTAGAGTGTTTGCTGTGATGGATAGCAGACCTTTGAGATCTTTGACAAACTGAGTAATTCATGTTATTTCCTGATCATGTTAAAGTAATCCATAATGTAAATATCTTCACTAAGAGGAGGAATTAAGCACAGTAAAGTAAATCCAGATGACTGTGAACTAGTCCAAAGCCAGATGCAGATGCTGAAAGCCATAAATGAGTGATGAATTTACTGTCATTGAGCGCTATTTCCAACACTTGTGTAGCTAAAGGAGCTTCCCCTCATCTTTTGCACTGTGTGAGCATCACATACTGTACAGTTAAATCGTCAAACAAAATGACCATTTGGTTGACTTCCATTTCATGTTGGGAACTTCATTTATGCACATTATGCAGCTCTGCAATGCTAAAGTTTGTTGCATAGAAAAGCTATTTATATGGTTGGTCCCCTGTCCAAGTGTAATCCAGTCTGCTGTGCACTTATTGAAGCTATTTATGTATGCCCATTTGTCAAGTCAATGAATGCAAGCAACACTTGTTCAGGGGCCAAGTTATATTCTTCACCAGCAGTAAAATGTTGTATTAAGTTATAATAATTTGGTGTTTCCATGAGGCTTCACATTGTACTGTATTACACGGTCCTGTGTGCCACTGCAGTGTTGATGTTACAGGATATTTAGAGCTTATACCATGTGTATTTTCATGTTTTGTGCTCTGTTCTGTTGCTGCTAGTTTTGTATTAAATGTGCAACATATGGGATAGAACTCGATATCTCACAATCCATGTGCAACCCAAGGTTCATTCTCGCCAAGTGTTCATTGTCATGTTGAAATCTGATCAAGGTAATGTCCCTCTCTGTACATGAACTGAGTGCAGGGATGTATGTGATGCAGCTGTTAAGTTGTAATTTGAACAAATATTTTCTAAATAAACTTAATTTATAAATATAATCAGAGGTTGTTGGGTTTATTTTTCAGGGTTTCTACTGGCCCTTAAATCTGAATTTAATGTGTTTTATATCCGATCTTGAAATTACATAAAAGTGTTTTGGAAATAGTGTCCGGTTTAAGCATATTAGATAAAAATTAATTTAATGCTGAAACACTTAAATAACAGACTTTGAATGTGGCATTGCAGAACCTGAGGAAGTCCTAAAAATAAAGAAATTATTTTTTTTTGTTCTGTAAATACAAAAACCTGAACCTGAAGAACTGATTGAAATTAATTTATTGAACTATACAAATCAGCAATATAAAATATATAATCTTTAGAGAACTATAAAAGTACAAAAACATTTTTTAAATGTACAAAAAAACTGCATTAAATTGGCACATAATGCAAATGGCCTTATAACCTACATGCATCTCACATATTTAAAAGGTGAATAAGTACAAAAATATTAATCTCCAAACTATGCTTTTACTTCCATCTTTCAAACTTGTCAGGTCCAGGCTGATCGGGGTCTGCTGTGACTCTGAAAGGGAGATTTTCACATATGTCAAAAACAGATCATCACTTTATAACTCATGATAGAAATACTCAGTGTTGCCAGTCCCCTTACCCTCTCCTGGTACCCTTTCTTAGCCATCATCTCCATCTCCTGCCTCAGCTCCTCTTCCTCAATTTGATACACCTCTTTGTCCTCCACTTGCTCCTGCTCAGTCCTGCACTGCTCCTCCCACTGCTCCTGGTGTTTTTGCTCCACCTGTAATATGTGAATCCAAACATTACTTTTGTTTTCGTATAACAAATATTATCCAAAACATACTATTCTGGCATTCCTTATAAAAGTCTTCAACAGTATATCTACAATTGTTACAAAATAAACTTAAAAATGTGCTATGGACTAACAAAAATACTGCAGCATTTACCAACCTGAGCATCAATCTCTTTCATCCATGCTTTTTTGCGTCCTTCTTTTTGCACCTTCTCCTGCCGTCTAAACTCCCTCTCCGTCTCTAGTTCTTGGATCAGCTCTTCTCGCCTCTTCAGGGACTCCTCTTGAGCCTCACGGTTCTGTTGCATTTTCAAATCCAGCTGCTGCTGTCTCCCGGTGAGCACCTTTTTTCCAAGGAAAATGAACGAGAACTCTTAGTCAGCACTCAGATGTCTCGAAATAAACCCAAATGAGGCTGCGAAACCCTCAGCAACGACAAACAACCCTGACCCCCTAAACCCAGCTCACCTCCTGCATGAGTCGCTCTCTGGCTTTCCTCTCCTTGTACCATTGTGCTTCTCGTTTTTCCCACACACGTTGAGCCTCTTCTCTAAACACAATACAGACACAGTGGTTTGTATTTGAGAAGGCTCAGAGGTCTTGTCTGAGAACCTATTGTGAGCTCGCTGAATGCTGCCGTCTACCTGTGTAAGTAATCTATCTCAGCCTCCCTTTCCCTCTCGAAATGAAGCTGCTCTTCAATCACACGTTTCATCCACGCAGCATCGGCGATGGCCCTATCTCTTCGTGCAGACTCAACTCGTTTATCCTCCTCCTCCCCTACCAACAGGGCTTCTAGGATCTGTCGGTCAGCCTCCTAGAAGGTAAAAAGGAACATTTCAAGAATTCAATTCAACACTTCTGAATTCTTTTTCAAATCCAAAGTAATGCACCAGAAAAACAGAAGGTGAAGTAAACTCACCAGCTCCTCCTGCACCTGTTGGGCTCTCCTCTTCAGCTGAGCACGATATTGACGAATTAAGAAATGCCTGTTGAGACACATATTTATTGTACAACAGGATAAAACATTCATCTTTGTCCATTTTTCTGCATACAGGACCTTTCCTACCTAATCTCTGATTTCTGTTGCCTTTCTTCCACCTTTCTCCTTTCATCTTCTATCTTTTCCAGCTCCCACTGCTGTGCTAGGAGAGCCTCTTGCTCTTTCCTCAAACGAGTGGCCTGAAGGGAGAAAAATAATGAATAAATAACATGCAACATATGACTTTCTGCACCAGGAATATTCTATTCAAAATAAAACATATAACGTACCTCCTCCTCCTTCAGTTTCAGTTCTTCCATTTGTTTACGGAGTTCTTCTGCCATCTTGCGCTCCTCTGCTTTCTTTTGCTCCTCTGCTTGTTTTATCCTCTCCAGGGCTTCTTTTCGAGTCCTCTCATACTCATTTTCAAAGCGTCTCTTTGCCTCCTGTTCTGCCACTTCTTGCTACATGTTTGAGTGGAGAGATGGGTCACTTACAGGGGGTGTCTAAACCCTCAATTATGTACCATGTTGAAGGGATTAACCAGAGTAGGTTTCAGACTTGATACTGTGCTCACAGATGACATGACCACCATTTAATTAAATATTGATTTGTCATAAATAATTAGTCATGTAAGAGGACAAAGTTTACTGACACTTGTGACAAAATCCTAATTGTCTGATTTTTATATTAAGTGATGTGCTCAAAAGACCAAACATGTTTTGCAAATTTTCAATAACAATTACACTTTACTGGCTTTGAAATCAGTAAAAAAAAAAAAAAAAAAAAAAAAACAGAGTTAGATGGAAGTGGGTGATTTACCTCTTTCTTCTCAGACATCTGCACTTGCCAGTGGCTCACAACATGATCTTTATGTAATGCAGACTCAAACTGCGGAGAGATTGAAAGGAGTTGTGACATGGGTTAGACAGAGATCCCCAATGAACTTGACCCTTTGCGGAAGGGATACCAGAATATTTTATGCTATTAAGTCAATGGTGGACTCAGGTTAACAGAAAGTCATGGAATGTCTGCATCACAAGCCCTATTAGTTTCCAGATCAAATGGATGTCTTAACAAAAAGTGTCTGTTTTCTCCTCTTGCACAGACTTTGGACGTATGGGATGGTCACTAGACTCCTTAAGTTGTTTATCACTTCATCAACAGTCAGACTTTAAAATAAGAGATCTGGAAATGTGTCTTTTGCATTAATAGTTTAACTAGAGCTACCTCGCGCAGCTGTGGGTTATTTTTCCTCCAGTGCTCCTTCAGCTGCTCTTCTGCAAGCTAAAACCCAAAAAATAACCAGCATTAAACACTAATAGCATGGTAAAGCATAACAAAATTTAATTAATTCAGTGTAAATACCGTTTTTCTTCTCTGCTCTCTCAGTGTGCAAAGCTCTTCAGTTTTTTGGACCAGCTGACTTGCCAAAGTGCTCCTGTCTGGAGTTACTTCTCTGAGCTCCGCCTCCAGTCGATCCTTTTCCTCTTGAAGCATGTTCCTCAGACGGTTCCTACGCTGCTCTAGAGTAGCCCTTTTTTCATCTTTCAGTCTCTGATTATGGAATGCCGCCATACTGACAGAGAAAAAAAATACACTCAGCCTTCTTTCTTTAATCATACAAGTTAAAGTCTCACATGATCAAGTGACAAATTATGGTTCCTTAATTATTTAAACACTGGCAGACAAACACATTACCCCACAGCACGTGCATAAAGTGTTACAAAAAACAGACCTATTGATATAGTGGGAGGTAAAACAAACCAACAAAAACTACATTACAACAACAACAAAAAATCCCCACTGTGTTGTGATTTTTCTTTTGTTAAATTATATAGTTTCTATGACAACTTTCACATTGGAATTGTTTCATATTAAATGAAATCTTGTAGGTTTATATTTTGTTTGTTTCATTTCATTTATTTATGTGGAGTGGATGTGTGTCTCTAAAGGATTGTGTTAGATAATATTGTTATCAATTATCATATTATTATGTAATATTTAGTAAGCCTACACTATGTTATCTATACTCCTGACTAAATAAAAAAACAGAGAGCTGACAGCAATAGTTTATCGGTCACTTGGTCACTAATGTTTCTTTAATACAGATACCTTACATAGACACACACACGGGATAATTACTCACAGAGCCAGCAGAGTGAGATAGCAAAAAAAAGAGAAATAAGAATAGACTAGCAGCTCCTTGACAAATGCATTAATTATGAAGTCGAAAAAGCTGTGGGACTTAGTTACCTCTGGTTGTAGGATTGACTAGAGCTCCACACCGCCTGTCTGTGGCTGAGGACACTCTGCTCCCTGAAGTACTGGGCATGGAGCTCCCACTGTTGCCGCCAGCGGGCCTGCTGCTCCCGCTGCCGGGCCAGCTGTCCGGCCAGCACACGGGACCGGCTGGGTGCGTAGGCCGATAAAGTCGGCAGAGCCATGGACCTAAAATATAATTAACCACATACCAGAAAGGATAATTAACTCCTCTATGGTGACTAAACATGAACTCCCGCTGCCTTCCAGACGTTAAATATTCAAACACAGGACTATAACATCCATTAACTACTTACCTTAAAGACGATAAAGTGGATTATATTATTACTATTATAACTTTACTAAATTCACTCGATGTTTTCCTTTAGTTTACGTTTGTATTCAACACCTGCAGTTTTCGTTCCCGTAGTTACCGCTTCACTTCCTAGTTCGTTGGCTTCTACGGGGTCCTAAAAAGGACAAAAACTGTTCAAAAAAGGAAACGCGATATCTATTTATATTATTACATGATTTTGTTTATGTATATATATATGGATGTATCTTATATATACCATTTGCTAACTGATGTGTGTATGCTTTTGTTTGCTTTTGTTTGTCATTCATGTTTGGGTCTGGGAAGATTGTATTTCATTTTATTTTATTTTATGTATATTTATTTAAATTTTTGTGAATAATGGGGGAAAAGTACATTATTGAGAAAACATCTGAAATATTTTTGGTTTAATGAACAAAGTTTTAAAAAGGTAAAGAAAATGTCCTTTATTTTAAATAACAATTCATTCAACCTCGATTAAATAATACAGAAAAATACACAGTAAAGAGGAAATAAATATTATAAATCTACACATTAAGGTCTCGATTGACAGTGAGACCACGTTTTAGAATTAAACCTCACAGAGTTATGTGGGACAGACCAGGGCTTGTACAACATTATAAATGAATAATACAATCCTCAAATGTCTGAACAAGATGGTGTTGATGATTTTTATTATTCCACAGTTTATTTTCAGATATGGTTGATGTGGTTTAAATGTTTTAATACGTAAATACAAAGCTCTCGCTGAATGAAACGTTAAATTTCATTCACAATGTCTCGCTTATTTGATAAAATATATATATATATATTATAAAAATATTATATGTTATTATTATAAATTAAAAATATCAATACTGCAATTACATAGCAATATCCTATATTACTTATAACACCTGTATATTACGAGACACGATTAATCTAGATAAAAAGAAATCCGATCATTATTAGTATAAGAATCTGTGACAGCACATCCTCAGAGGTTCCACTAAAGCCCATTAGTTGGCAGTAATGCAGCATATTAAAAGCTTAATGTCAGCTGATAACAGTTTATCTGGTGCCATTTCTGTGTTGTGACAAAGCGCCGTTTTATCAGCAGATCTCTCAGCATCAGGTTGATCACATGAGCTGTCTGTCTGTCGGCTGGATATTTCACCACCACCTGAGTTCATTGAAGGTGACGTGTGTGTGTGTGTGTGTGTGTGTGTGTGTGTGTGTGTGTGTGTGTGTGTGTGTGTGTGTGTGTGTGTGTGTGTGTGTGTGTGTGTGTGTGTGTGTGTGTGTGTGTGTCAACTACGTGTGCACCACACAGCCTTTGCAGGTACCACTGTAAATCTGCAGTGGTGGCCGTTGACAGCCTGTTGCTCTCCTTTCAGAGGTAAGTGTGTGCCCAGACTCAGAAGATGGCTCTGCTAATGGAGCACCAGTTCAGGCAGCTGCCAGCAGACAGACAAGTGGAGACAAGACCGTTTCTGGAGGCTGTGTCATACCTTCCACCATTCTTTGGTAAGTGTCTCCACAGTGTGACACACTAGTGACAATGTAAGTACCACTGGACAATAAGTTTTCTTAAAATACATGTTAGGATACAACTCTATGGTGTCAGTGCCTATAGAGAAAACAGACTGCTTTGCAAACAGATTTGTACAGACTTATTAACAAATTAGTATGCAACTACCTTCAGGATAATGTTTAAATGGATAGATCTGTGTTATTCAACTCTGGGGTCAGTACACCATGTGGGGTCTCCTGGAATTTCTAGTAAGTGATAAAAAAAAAAATAAAGATGTAAACTTATTAATAAAAAAATATAAGGTAAGTTGAAGGATAATCATAATACAAAAAAGGCATGACAAACTGACTTGACATACTGCTTATCTTTCAAATGTTCATTGTGGTCTGTTTCAGATGCTGCAGCTCTTTTATAATTAATACTTTAAGTTATTGTTTAACTATTAATTGTCAGACTTGTAAATAGAAGCTGTACTGACTGTTATTTTAGACTGTACTGGTAGTTATTTTATTGTATGATGATTTAAATTAAAAAAAAAATTATCTGTGTAGTTTTAGCACTTTTTATTGTATTTTTAGATTTATTTTATTGCCTTTTTCTCCTTCTCTGTTTTGTGTTTTATGCCTTGTAGTGTACAGCGCTTTGTGTCATCTGTGTCTGTTTTAAAGCGCTTTTATGAATAAATATGGTATGGTATGGTATGGTATGGTATGGTATGGTATGGTATGGTATGGTATGGTATGGTATGGTATGGTATGGTATGGTATGGTATGGTATGGTATGGTATGTATACATATCCTGACCAAGTAAAATAAAATTCTCACTTTATGCACTAATCTACACCTGGTTTTAGTCTATAATAATAATATACATTATATAGACTAAATGTCATCTAAAATTAATATATTTTTTGCAACACAGGACAGCAAAGTATTACTTATCACAACAGATTAATTTAGCCAAAAAGGTGTCTCTGTTTTGAATGTCTGGGTTTGAATGTTGCCAGAAATTTGTGATATTAAAATGGGGTCACGAGTTAAAAAAGGTTGAGAACCACTGGGATATATGTTTACAATCACAACAACTCAGACCAGATTGAAAGCACTGACTAAGCTTTATTAATTAGTTTCAAGGATTCACTTCTACTGACTGTTAAATTAGCAGATAGAACATGACTGTATGATAATATCTGAGCAATCCCCTCAACATGACCTTTTAAATGCCATACATTTTTAATGTGCATTTGTTCAACTTTGATTAATAAACACATAACAGGTAGAGCTGAAAATCTATCACAACACTTCTATCACGCTTGATCTGGAAATTATATTGCTCTTTCCAAATGGTAATCTTTTTTAGATCGAATTTCTCTTCATCCAGCTGTCCACAATCCTGTAGCATGCATAATTTAATTCACTGCCCTGGATTTTAAGTTGTGAAAATTGATTAGTACGGTGTTGAGTTCCCCTTGCCCATTCACAAGCGGGACCAGGGCACCAGGGCATCTTTGTGCAACTTCATTCTGTATTAATATGCCAAAGGTCCTTTATTGAAATGCCATGTGAAACCCTTGAGAGCAACCAAGTCTAAAGTTGACATTAAACTCTTTCCTCCTTATGGCCATTGTTTTTTATGACCTAAATTTCTTGTCCAATTTTCCAACAACTCATTAAAGCTCCACACAGCAAAAGCACACCCACACTTTTACAGTTATTTTAGCTAATTAGTACTCTTCTTGATGACTGTGCTTGAGTGACAATTCCTCATCATCCATCTACATTATTTCTCAGCTGTTACAGCATAGAGAGCAACATACCTTTGTACCCTTTTGCTTCTTTTAAGTGTATGCAGTCTATCTTTAAAAAATTCCCAGTATAGCTCTGTCCAAATGTAACCTGTGAAGAGATCTAATTAGCTAGAATAATTAACACCTTAGTGGGTGTGTGGGGCATTTAATGAGCCAAGAATCTAACTGTTTGTGGAAGTATCTAGAGTTTATTCATGTTATAGTTTTCAGTTCAGTATTTTTTTTCCTTGTAAATGTACATTTTGTGAGAAAAACAAAAACTCCAGTAAGTGGAAAGTATAGAGGGAGTCATTAAGATGAGGATGTCTCTGAAACACGATACAGTATGTCGCCGACAGTGATGTCGGGATGCATCACATCAGCACAATAGAGCGCACTTTGTCATGAGTAGTTTCCACTAACAGCTCAGGGGCTGAAAACCGTCTGTAGTGTCAGTGGGTCAACCAGACACTGTGTGTGGTCGAGACTCATTGTTCACTATCCTGTCACCAAATACTCCAGGAGCCTAATTAAATGACACCTAATGATAATAATCTGGTGATGTGTTTGTGTAAACAACCCATATTGAAGGTTTGATATAAGGGTTATGCTTTATCCCCTGATGGTCAAATGACATACAGTATAATGACCAATTTCAACATATTTGTGAAAAATTATTGCTTTTTATTGTATGCTATTACATGAAATATTTATTCTTCACCCAGCAAGTTTAATTATTTTGAATTTTTTCATTTAATTGATGATCACCACAAATGACTATTTCTTAACTATTCTAAAATCCCTCCTCAGACTGTCTTGGCTCCACAGTTTTTGCACCCATCAAGGCTGACATTTCCGGAAACATAACAGTGTGTATCATTATTCTTTATTTGATTTTCTTATATTATTATGCACTGCCTATATTGAGGCGCTCTGCTTTAATTTTTAATTTAATTTGTTTTAGAAAATCAAGGCTGTCTATGATACCAACCCAGGACGGTTCAAGACACTTGGGCAGATTTTGGAGGCAGAGAAGGAAATGCATGGAGCAGAGTGGCCTAAAGTTGGAGCAACATTGGCACTCATGTGGCTAAAAAGGTTTTAGAAACTTGACTTTTTTTAATGGTTAGGGTCTGACTGCAACCATATAATAACTATGTGACTGTTGTGTTCTTCCTTAATCAGGGGTCTACGATTTATCCAGGTTTTCCTTCAGAGCCTTGTAGATGGTGAAAAGGATGAAAATAACCCAAACCTCATTCGGGTTAATGCAAGTAAAGCTTATGAGATAGCTCTGAAGAGGTACCACGGCTGGTTGGTGCAACAGCTTTTCAAGGTGAGATGCATGAACTGATGTGTGTGTCACAGAGTGCAGACAATTCATACGGTCATGAGTTTTAATCTGCATTTTTATTTTCCCTTTTAGGCAGCTGTTTTTGCAGCTCCATATAAGTCAGATTTCTTGAAGGCTCTCTCTAAGGGACGGGATGTCAAGGAAGAAGAATGCATGGACAAAATCAGAAAATTCTTAGTCAACTTTTCTGCCACTGTTGATGCTATTTATGAGATGTACAGTAAGCTGAATGCAGATCTCGATTACGCAGTGTGACTGTGGGATATTAGATTTTCCTCCAGTGAAGCAGCTCGTTTACAGTCATTTACATTCAGTCTACATCTTTACAGGGTTACTGTACTTCCAAGTAATCTGTTGGCTCACTGTGGGAGCACATTTATTGCACACTGTGATTACAGCTCAAATGTTTATGCTCTTTTGCTCATCTGCACGTCTTTAATATCTAATACAGTGCAGTTTTCTCTCATAATGTTTATTCTGCAGCTGATATTCTGAATGTAAAATCTATCACATTCGGAATCATGTTGTCTTTAAGTTTCAAATAAAATATTTCTAGATATTTATTTGTATTAACATAATATTTACGCAACAGTGCAGACCTTTAAGTGTATATGGAAACAGCCTTGTTGGATTTAAAGCATTCCTACATAAATAAAATACAGAAATTATAATAGTTGAATTTAAGGGTTATGTCACTTTTATATGGTTTTATATGACCATCTCTATTTATACCAGTGGCAGAAATGAATCAAAGTAAAGTTTAAATAGTTTGGGGTTTTGTTTTTATTTGTTGCATTACAAGTGAAATTTTAAATTGTTAAAGAATTGAGCTGAAACATATATTATAAATCATATAAGCAATTATTTAATCAATATAGTATATGAAACCATAATTTATATAAAGTCTCTATGATCATAAAAAGTCATGAAGATATTTTGGAGAAGAAGCCATATGTTTTCTTCTTGGATAGCAAAGTGTGAGCAGTAGATTTTGTTTTGTTTATGTTCTTTCTCTCTCTCTCTCTCTCTCTCTTTCTCTCTCTCGCTTTCTCTCTCTGTTGTGAGGAGATACATGTTTCTTACGATGTGTCAATACTGGACATTCAGCTGCTGCTTATAAAATTGCACCTTTTCTGCCTTAAGCTGTAGGTATGATTAATTAATATGTCAAGTTTTGTGGATATAGTCCTGCATATTTTTGTACATCACCTTGTGTAAACTAGGCAGGGATGTTAAGGACAAAATGTTAATTATTACTGAAGGGCTGTGGTTCTGATTTTGTACCTCCATGTTGTGCAGGGCTTCATGTACCTTTATTGAGGCTGTATTGTATTTCCAAAGCATTGTTCTGTCTGTACACAGTATTTTTCCATCCAGTGTCCTCACAGGTGCTTCAAGAAAAATCAATGTGTGTAACTTTATTTTGAGGGTGTTTCTCATCTTTGGCCTTTATGCTTTTTTAAATGAGAAATTCTTGTATGAAAACAAACAGACATACTGATGCATTGAACAACAAAAACGAAGCAAATAACTGATAAAAATGTGACTGTGAGAAATGAATGTTCTGCAGTTAAATGAGTAGTATGTCTTTTCAATATTTAGTGTAAATTAAGTTACATTATGAGCATAAATCTATTCTTATTTGTTGTTCAGTATTTTTCTTGGATGGTGGTCAATAGTGTTGAAGATCATTGATCTTTTTTTTTTTTGATTATATGTGTTGCAGTGTTTGTCCGGTGCACAAGAAAAACAAAGTGTAAAACATATTTTAAATAAAAATACAAGTAATAATGAATGTGTATACATCTTAAGCAGTGTTGTATGCGTTTATTTTTGTAATTTGGGTTATCATTATTTATGTTGTTGTCATCATGTCTTTAATGCTATATGACAGAACATAGTACACACAACAATATTTAGGGTGAAATAAACTATTATAATAGTTTAATTGTAATGACTACATACTCATCATATGTAGTCTATCAATGATAAATCACATTGTCACAATCATTTCATTAGAAAAGATAAAAATATTTTATGCCAACTAGGAACAACGGTGCATTTTAATGTAGTTTAGAAATTATTCTTTCAGGTCATTCAATATAAAGGTTAGTCTGATGATCACTGCTCTCAAAATACTTAAATGCAGAGATATGTTCTCAGCATTTGTTCAATAAAATGATCTCAAACATCCTTCCACAGTTTTAGTAGTGTATTATACCTAAGCATTCCTATACCTTCAGAGGTAAAACACAGCTGAGGGAAAATTCAAATGAGTCATTGATCACATTGAACAAAGTATATACATATATATATATATAATTTTTTTTAGACAGGTAACCTCTACAAATTTATCAAGCTGCAAACTTCATGGTGTTGCTCTGAACACAGAAAGGGTAAAACATCTATTAATGATTACCATTAGTGTTCCCAGAAACTTGTTCACCCAGTTCTGCAGTCACAGTCTTGGATAGAAATTATGACAAAAATAAAACAGGTGTCTGATGACTGAATGACCTGTTAATCATTATCATCAATCATGGCCTTATTTCCACTAACACCATTTTTCCTACCTGAACCGATTACATGGGGTAGTCGTCTCGTGGGCCCACCACCTGCAAGGGGAGGCAGAAGGGTCTGGTGCTTTGTGGATTGGGCAGCAGACCAAGGCAGGGGCCTTGGTGGTCTGATCTGCAGAAGCTGGGTTTAGGGACATGGAATGTCCCCTCTCTGGTGGGGAAGGAGCAGGCGCTTGTGGACGAGGTGGAGCGCTATCGACTGGACATAGTCGGCCTCACCTCGACACATAGCGTCGACTCTGTAGTCCTTGAGAGGGGTTGGACCTTGTTCTTTGCTGGAGTTGCCCCGAGGGAGAGGCGGAGGGCAGAGGTGGGCTTTATGTTAGCCCCCAGGCTCTCGGCCTGCATGTAGGGATTTACCCCAGTTGACGAAAAGGTTATTTCCCTGCACCTCTGGGTTGGGGAAGGGGTACTGACTATTGTCGGGGCATTTGCGCCAAATGGCAGTTCAGAATAACCACCCTTTTTGGAGTCCCTCGGATGGGTGCTGGAAAGAACACTAAAATGGGACTCTATTGTCCTACTGGGGGACTTCAACACCCACATGGGCAATAACAGCGTGACCTGGAAGGGGATGATGGGGAAGAACGGTCTGCCCAATCTGAATTTGAGCAGTGATCAGTTATTGGACTTCTGTGCGAGGCACAGTTTGACCATAACTCACACCATGTTTAAACATAGGGATGTCCATAGGTGCACATGGCACCAGGACATCCTCGGTCGCCGGTCATCAGAACTGCGGCCATATGTTTTGGACATTTGGGTGAAGAGAGGTGTTGAACTGTCTATCGACCACAACCTGGTGGTGACTTGGATCAGGTGATGGGGGAAGATGCCACGCGGACCTGGTAGACCCAAACAAGTAGTGTGGGTCTGCTGGGAACTCCTGGTGGAAGAACCTGTCAGGCAAAAAGATTTTGATGTCTTGTAAAAAGCACCTGCTGGGTCAGTCCACTCCATGTTTCCTGAGAGGCTCCATAGATGTTGACATCTCATAGACAAGAGCAGGGGTTTCAAAATTCTGGCCAAATCCATCCTGCCAAAGGCTCCAGTATGAATTTATCATTTGCCAAAATGACACTGACAACATGAGCCCATAAAAATCCAGTGTTACTGATGTGGCTGTTACAAAATAGTTTTTCTTCCCACTATATTTAACCTTTCTTATACAATTTATCAAAATATTGTCTATAATATTACCAGTTTTTTTTCCGAGCAAAGTCTCTCATTAACTGAACATAAACCCAGTTTGTCCATCCACTGTCAATGATCCAACTCCATAGGTTTTACTGGTGAATCAATATTGCTGAAGATAACAGTATTTGCACAGTAACTACAGAGCTTCTAAACGTCCAAGTGGGTCATATCTGATAAACATGAAAAGGTGAAGAACTGTATTTTATACAAATAATTTACATGTATTGATACGATTAAGTTTAGATTAGTAGATGGATTTGGCCTTTTGGGTCTTTATGGGTTAACAGTTATGGGTGTCAAAATAATTTCAGTTTAACACACTCCAATGATAACTTAAATTTTTTTTAAAAATTTATTTTAATGTGAAATAAAACCACACATGAACTTAAACGACCATGTACAACCTGAGCTGTCTGAAGTGTAATTATGACAATATTCTGCCTGATAGTAGATGTTTTATGTTTGTATGTGTGTAAGTGATATGCTAAAATACAATATATTTTAAAAAGTAATTTTTTTGGGAGAAATTTCAGATTTTTTTCTCTTCACATTTTTAAATGATAGTTTGTAGAAGTAAAGACTGTCATAATGTAATTTCACTTTTTTTTTTAGACAAATGTGACCCCTGAACTATGACACTAGATCTTCCTCTGTAGGGTCAGCACCTAGTGTCCATCAGCGGTACTGTAGTCTACATTTCCGCCTTAACTCCAACTTTTCAGCCAAGTTAGTGCCCATGATGTCCCACCCCAAATCTGTGAAAGCCTCCGTTGTTCTGGTGGACTTCACCGGTGGAGGAGACGCACACTGACCTTCTGTCGGAGCATTTCTTGTCCTCAGGTTGGACTGTGGAACCATCACCTACAGGGGAAAGGTGAAGTTTGAGGACTCTAAATGTATGGAAAGAAATCACTACATCCATTTTGAGGAGAAACAGAGTGAGATCACCTCATTAAATCACGGTAAGTCTCATCTTTGAGGTTTAACTCCGAAGAAAAAAGGGATGAAAAAACGGATTTAAGAAGGTAATTCTAAGAAGAAATAACTTATATAACAATAACAAAACAAATAAACTTTTTTTTATAAATCATGCCAAACACCATTTTTCAATGTGTTTTTTGCTAAATAAAATAAATAAATAAATAAATAAATAAATAAATAAATAAATAAATAAATAAATAAATAAATAATAATAATAATAATAATAATAATAATAATAATAATAATAATAATAAAAAAATACAAATAATATATTTGTTATGTATAACTTAGTCTAGTAAAAGTTCCAAACAAAGGTTATATAATGCTTAATTTTGTGTTTCTTTTTAATCACTCCACCCATGTGTAGTAAAATGCTAAATTCAGTGTATTACCTGTAAAGTACTAAAATACAATACATTTTAATTGCGTCCCTTTGCTTTTGTTACTTAAGATGAGTTACATCCCAGGCAGAATACTCCTTCTCTGTTCTGGATAATGTCACAACAGCAGTGACAGTGGACAGGAAGTCTTAGTCTCTGAGGGAACATTAGAGTCAGATTTAGAAAACCCCACAAGTGGATTTTCATGTTCTGACCTAATCATGATAAATGATGATGTGAATTAGAGGCATCCTGGATGTTTTATTGGTATTTTTATTACTCTGACAGGTTTAATGCATGGTGGATTCTCAGATAAAGCTTGTAAATGACTAAATCCTTTGTCCTTATTCTGGTAAAAGAGCTCATGGACGGCAGCCTGTCTTCACTCTTCCACTGTTTTACCAGCAAATGCCTGGTGAAGTGTAAAGGCATGATAATCCTGATTTGGGAGACATCACTTACCCTTCATGGGTCCCCAGCTCTCCTGTTTTTGTTGCCTCTTTACAGCACAGTCTGGCATAGATAAGTGGCCAATGTCATGAACAAACTCAGGAAAAAATTTGAGTCTAAAGGAAACTGAAGACCACATGTGAGACTGGCTCGAGCTAATCCTCCTGTGATAACAACATACACTAGGAAAGTTCACGTTTGAGTGTGCAGTTACAAATGGAGATGTAAGCTTATATAAAAGTAATGGGAAAATCTTTAGGACATTGATTTTATGTGTCAGGATGTGTCTATTTGCCTGGAAGAGAAAACACAACCTTGGCTCCAATAACAAGTCACATCTATTTTATTGGCTTTGGCAGGAATCCCTCACTGAATTTTCCATAGATTGCAGTCCTCTAACTATAAATCGCTTGTATATGTTAGTTTTTCATGCCTAGGTAACTGTTTTTTGTTCCCATAGGGTGCCCACATGCTCCAACATCATTTCCAGTTACTCCTGAAGAGGAATTTGGCACATCTTTGTAACAAACAGGATGAATGAGGTACAGATAGCTTAAATGCTAAACTTAGATTCTCAGCTTCTTTTTCAGTCAAATGGAAATTCCCAAGAGAAGTTTGTTTTAATTGTACAATTTCAGGTACATTTGTGAATAGTTGGTTTTGATTTTATGTAATTTAATCTACCATATCAGAACATTTGAGAGTATTTTCATTTGTTTTGCCCATAAAGAGCAGTGATTAAATTTTTTTCCAAGGGTTCTACCCTTTACAAACCCATGATGATGAATTATTTGGATTAAATTTGTCTTTGTTTGTATTTCCTTAGAGCTCCTGTATTTACATATTCTCTTTGTGAGTGGATATGTATCAGATTTAACCTTCATTAGATCAGTTTTCTGATTTAAGTGTAAGTGTATAAAGCCAGGATATAAGTGATCAGAGAACAAAAGAAAAGTTATTTGCTGGCTGACAGATGATCCAACACTGTCTTTCTCCCAGAAAGAGTTAATTTAAAAAAATTTAGTTGTTCTCAGTTAAAGTTAGCAATGATTAAGGAAAAACATGTTCACCAAGCGATGTTAGTTATTATTAGGCTAAACTTAACACTAAACATTACACAAAGGCAAATGACCCTTTTAACCAACACCAACTGTTTTAAGGATCACAAATGATAAAGTATTGAATCCTCTGAAAACAACAAAGGGCTCTAATGTCATTAAAGTGAATGAATGAATGAGTGTTTTATTTCAGACATAGAAAAAACACAATACAGTTCCGATTAAAGCAGACACTTGCTGCAAATTGACAACATAACATAATACAAAAAATTAGACTTACTTATTTAACTGATTAATTACTATATTTTAACATCCTGAGACCCTGGGTCCTCTTTCAGGGACAGGACTTTCATAGCTTTATTGAAGAAAAAAATGTTGTTCACTGCAAAGTACACTGCATAAAAATAAAAAGAAATGCATCTGAAAAAACTATTGCATTATAATTCCAAAAAGACAATTATTTAACATAAAAAAAGGTAAAAACTTGTACTTTTCTGGGTCCAAGGGGTTAAAAGTAACCTCCCATCATTGGTTATGAACTAATGTAATATACACATGCATACAATGATAATGCATATTATGTTTGATGCTATATACACACTCCTTCTTCTTCCAGTTGAACAGAACTCTGCACCATAAATACACTCCATTCCACTTATTAAGAATATGTTTTTATTGCTGTTTTTATTCTAGAGCCGCTCTACTGCCACACTTCTGAGAAGATGCCATCTTGTCTTGTCCAAGGCTGACACCCTTGGCTCTAGCCCTGCCACGGCTACTCACTCCATGGATTCGGGTGAAAAGGGAGCTGCTCAGTCTGAAAACGATGCATCTTTCCCCCTGTGTGAGATCTCAGACCTGTATGAGAACGAGGATGCAACTCCATCGACACAGGAGACAAATCAGGACCCAGGCCAGGAGTTGGTTCAGCCCGGACAGCCCGCGGACGGCAGGCAGAACCTGCGTATGAAGTTTCAGGGAGCGTTCAAGAAGGGTATTTCCACCCCTATGGACCTGCTGGAGTCAACGATCTATGAGTCCAATGTGGTTCCAGGTCCTAAGAAAGCACCCATGGACTCTCTGTTTGACTATGGTACCTACAGGAACACAAGCAACCAGAAAAGACGCAGGAAAAAGCTGCCGAGAGGGTGAGAAGGGGGCTTCACTGCATATGTGTTTCAGTATTTAAAGTATTTTCTTGTTAACTTCATGGTTTAGAGGTTCTTTGGTCGCCTTAGCAGTTGTAAAACTTAACAGAACTAGGGACAAAGAGGTTGGTTTGGAAAAAGGCTGTCATATAAAAGAAAACCTGCTACAAGTGCCACTTTGTAGACAGAGGTGTGTCACATAAGGAAGTATGTGCACACACACACACACACACATATACACACACATATACACACACACACACACACACACATACAAATACTTTGGTCTGAGCAGTGGTTCATTCACAGATGTAACAGAGAGCATGTTGTTGGATTCTCTGTAGCCGTTGAGGTAATATTTAGGCTGGTTTCTGTTCCTGGCTGCCCCACCTGTCCCCATACATACAGAGGGTCATTTATTGGAGCACTCAAATGTGTGGGTGATCTGTTCAGAGATGGTTTATGCTTCAAATACCCTTTCATATCATAGCATGTTTTTTTTCATAAATGTTCTGTGTTGTTATAAGAGTGCAATTAATGAATAGTATCATCACCCTCTTCATTCTTCTTCTTAGTAAAACTGAAGTGTCCAGTGATGATGGTCCAAGCACAGATGCGCCAAAGGTGATGAAAGTATTCAACCGCTCTCTCCTTTTTGACTGTGTGTCACGTGGAGACCCAGAGGCTCTCGAGGGCCTGTTGGAGTTTCTACAAAGTCATGAAAAGAGGTTAACAGATGAAGAATTTAGAGGTGAGAAAGAGGTTTATCACTATCACGTCAAAGTATGTAACCTTAAATGTGCTGCTCTCTGCCATTAGACTTCACAATAGCACTGGTTAGGATTTCTTAGTTTTTCTTCATCTGATGGAGAAGTAAATTTCCCCTTGAGATCAGTAAAATTCATTTGTCTCTGAAGTTTGTCAGAGTAAAAAATGGTTTGCATTGTGTTTTTGTGAAGGTGAGGGGGGGGGGCATCTGGCAGATAAAAATGTGGATCATGTCACCAGGTTTTAATTCTGGACTCTGAAGCAGAAACTCTTGATCTATTATGGGCTGCATGGCCTTTGACCTTTTCTATTCCCTCATCCTTTTGGTGCAGAGGATATGACAAGGAAAAGGTGGAGTACCAGAGCCTTTACTTCAGCAGGGGCAGCCTCTAGTAATGCTTCCTGTGTGTGTCTGAGGAGTTCTTTTCCTGCTTATAACAGGCAGCAGAGAAAAATCACAGCAAGCTGTTGTCAAACGACTGTTTACCGTCTGGTTTAAAAGCAGAGACCTCTTAAAATAATCACTTATTTGACCCTTGTCTTTTACATTGTCCTACTTTGAATCCTAAATACTTTTATTTGTATAGTACACATGTATCTTTTTCTTAATGTAATTATTCATTTCCATGAATGCAGTAGAAAGCCTCTTATTGGAATAATAAAAACTATATGAAATAACCCTCTGTAAAATCTTCTCTAAATCTCCAAAATGTTGCTTGTTATTATTGTCATTTTTCTACCAGAGCTGTCTACGGGTAAAACATGTCTACCTAAAGCCCTGTTGAACCTTTACAGTGGTCAGAATGACACCATCCCATTGCTGGTAGACATCGCAGAGAAGACTGGAAACCTCAGAGAGTTCATCAATACGCCATTCAGAGATGTTTATTACAGAGGTATGGAAATAATTATCTGTTGTATGATGTTTATTATCTATATAACCTTCTCATCTTTTTCTTCTTCAAATGTCACCAAGGAAACGATGTGAACTTGAGCTTTAATTTATATCAACCAGACCTGTAAGGGAATCCCAAAATTGTACAAAGAATATAGTCAAAGATCCTCTGTTTGTACCAAGATAAAAAAAAAGGATAACTTTGGAAATGAAACATTATGATCTTACTTTAATAATTGTTCAGAGATAAATGTAAAACAACCTTTTGTAAGACTGCAGAGGAAGAGGAGAGAATTATTATTATGTTCTTAATTATTATTTTTTTAAAAAATCATTCAGAGAGGGCTTTTTATTTGATCACATGTTATTTAAATTTCTACTGTATTAATTCGATATAGCTATGCATATGGTATCTGTGTATTCTTAAGTCTGTCTGTCTGTCTAACATCAACTTACATATATACATACGTCAGTGGTTTCCAAACTTTTTGGACTGTAATATACAGTTGTGTGTCTCCTACCACAGTGCCTACATTTATATGGACTCTTCCAATATTGAAATGATGCATTTCATAGGAAAAACACTTTTAACAAATAGTGTGTTATTTGTGACACAAACATAGAACATTTCACTGTCTGTGAAAGCCTCTTTTTTACATAATTTTCTTTTTGCATTTGCATTATTCAACTTTTATATTTCTATATATAATTTTATATATTATTATTTGTATATTTTTAACAGTATATGTGAATAACAATGAAATGAAATGAACTCAATGTGCTTCTATTATGAATTCATATATTTTACTGTTATTAATTAGTAATTCAGTAAAAATAGCTCCTTGACCAATTTTAAGCCTTTATGATAAATGTGTTAATGCCAGGCATGTCTCAACTCTAATGTTTATAGGAGTTTATTTTATGACTCCTGCCCTTAAAGACCTAGATGAGTTGAGGGAAATGAGGGAAAACTATTGTAGGTTAATAAATAATAAAAAGATACAAATGTTTTGCACCTCAATCTACTTACATTCAGGCATTAAATTACATCAGCTGCCACAATATTTCACAGCTTGTACTATCTACTTGTCTGTGTTGTGTTTTGTCATCAGGCCAGACGGCGCTGCACATTGCCATCGAGCGCCGCTGTAAGCAATATGTGCAGCTGTTGGTGGAACAGGGGGCTGATGTTCATGCACAGGCAAGGGGGCGCTTCTTCCAGCCCAAAGATGAAGGGGGCTACTTCTACTTTGGTGAGAACCTTTTAGAAAATAAAGTAGCACTTGGATCTTTTTAAGCAGGTAATAAAACCACAGACAGCTGACATAAATGACAGACAGTAAATAATCCATTCAGCTGGGAATCAAACTGTTACTGCTCAGGACATTTGTGCATATGTGGTATGTGCTCTAACCATTCAGCATTGTGGTCACTCCATGTGTATTTTTTTTAATACAGTGGTAATTATGTGTTTTGTGTGTGTGGTTTCCATGACTTCACTGAGCTGTTTGCCCTGTCCTTTAAAACACAAAGTTCAGAGAACTGTTTTTTGATGTGTATTACAGCAGCTGCCAAGATAAAATGGTTAATACAGGGTACATTTTCCTGGCAAAGAAACATAGACCCCACCCTTTTAGTTTGTAACGTGGCAGGTTGTGGCTGGACACATACAGTCAGAACACTGCAGAGGGCCAATAGTGAAGTCCACTGTACACTACACACATGGTTTTGGAAGTATGGTACGATAGGCCATCGTTAGCAGTGCTCCGAAAACACATGAAAAGACAAGTGTTATGTCATATGTTTAGAAGGGGCGTGCAGTCAAAGGTGTCTGTGTTGTACAGTTAAGAAAAGCAAACATCCTTTGCTGGAGGGAAGTAACACTCACTGACCTCTGAGACCACAAGTATGACCAAAATAAATCACAGCCTTTAAAACAAACTCAACACTGTCCTCTGCTGGTGACTGTTGGTGCTCTGCCTCAACCACTCACTGACAATCAAGAAAATAAATCCTTACTTCCTAAAAGTTTGATCTTTCTGATGATGAATTACAGAATATATGATTCATTTATATATTAATCCATGACGACACTGACCAGTAGATCAAGGTGTTACTTTTTACTGTGTCCATATCTGAGAGGTTGTTTGTTTGATTACATTCATACATTATGTTCCACACTCATCACAGAGGAGATGATTTCTATTTGCACTTAGCACGGTTGTCATTCCCAAATCCCAGCGTGTCCGGGTGCAGTGTGAGTAATTTGCTGCGGAGCTTTGCGGTGAGGTGAACAGGAACCTGGCAGGGCTGATGGCTAATGGGATTTAGACTCACGCTAACACTCTGCATGCACCCGTGCAAATCCATGAAGAGGAGCGTTTCTATGTGAGGTGACAAAGTAATCTGTCACCCATGGCAACGGCTCATTTTCAGCAGCTGCTTTTGGCACTGTGGCCCCATTATGCCCCTCCTTCAAACAACTGCTAATTGTGCCTTTCTCATAGCTGGGATTTAAGTCACATCTTTGATCCGTGTTTAGTGTGTTTTTGCAAAAGCATAGCAAAGCAATCTACAGTTCTTAATTAAAGGTGCTGACCATAGTTTCAGGTTTACGTGAATAACAGCGACACCTTGGATGGGAATTGGTGGTGTTTTCTGAGACAACACCTCTGTTTCCCATAAGTGCTACCAACACCTGTCGTAATGTCATAACTGAACCTTATGTAGATTTGGATTCTGACAGATGAAGAGCGTATTTTTTAACCAGATTTAAAGATGGTCCAAAATGACCCATTTGGAGCATTTCTTACCATTTGAATACCAGGGGGTGCTGATGAGTTTTGGAAAAAAGGCTCAAAATACCTTGAAATACCTTGAAACACTCCTGGAAACATGTAGATGGGCATAAATATTCATTTAAAGCATTTTTAACCATATTTGAAGATGGTCCAAAATGACCTTCTTGGAGCACATACACACACGTAGCCTTACCATTTAAACAACAGGGGGCACCGATGACTTTTGGGGATGAAAAGCTCAAAACACCTTGAAGCATTCCTGGAAACATGTAGGTGGGCATACATAATGATTTCAAGTACTTTGTAGCCAGATTTGAAGATGGTCCAAAATTACCCTTTTGGAACCTACCATCTGAACACCAGGGGGCACCGGTGAGTTTTGGGAAAAAGGCAGTGTGAAGCAGTCCAGTGGTGTTGTCATAGTGACACACAACTGCTGTAAATCAGTCCAGTATTGTCTTACCTGTCCAGGGAAGTTGGAAATAGCATTTGGAAATAACATATATATATATATATATATATATATATATATATATATATATATATATATATATATATATATATATTTGACTTTTTAATTTTCATGATGATCTGGTGGTCAGCACTTTTAACCCTCCTGTTGAGTTTTTTTATTTAGTTTTTTATTACCTCCGCCAAGTAATGGTTTTTTGCATTCACATCGTCTCACCTTCGGACATCAGATGGGTCGACACCTACGGCTCAATCACATCACGTGTGAATGAAAAATCAAGCCTTGGCAGAGGTCTGGTGTCTCTGACTGCCTTGTTTATTTATTTTTAAAAAAATCTGGAACATTTGATCTCCAATGAATCCAGAATGAGTGCTTTGTTTGTGTTCTCGCAGGTGAACTGCCTCTCTCTTTGGCCGCCTGCACTAACCAGCCTGACATAGTACACTACCTGACTGAGAATGCACACAAGAAAGCTGACCTACGGCGCCAGGATTCACGTGGAAACACAGTGCTACATGCCCTTGTGCACATCGCAGACAACACCAAGGACAACACGCGTTTTCTAACAAAGATGTACGACCTGCTGTTAATAAAGAGTGCCAAGCTGTACCCAGACTGCAGCCTGGAGACAGTGCTGAACAACGATTGCATGTCACCTCTCATGATGGCAGCGAAGTTGGGCAAAATAGGGGTAAGCGTATAAAAATAATCACATCTCCGGTTATGATAATGTTGTGTGAAAAGAGAAAAGTCAGCTTTGTTAAATTCCTCCAGGTTTTTCAGCACATTATTCGACGTGAGATCAAAGATGAGGAAGTTCGACATTTGTCGCGTAAGTTTAAGGACTGGGCTTATGGCCCGGTTTACTCCTCCCTGTATGATCTGTCTTCCTTGGATACATGTGGAGAGGAACCATCGGTGCTGGAAATTCTTGTCTACAACAGTCGCAATGAGGTAAATAAGGATTTTTTTGTAGTCAAATGTGCAATGCAAACTGTGCCTCTGTGACAAGCACATTCGAATAACACACCATTAAATCTCACATCAATCATCGGAGAATGTGTAGATGTTCAATGTGTTCAAAGATTGAGTGCCTGTGTACGTAGATCAGGATTTTAATTGAACTTGTCTTTTGCATTGTTATGTGTGTCTGCTCCTTTTGTCAGAACCGCCATGAGATGCTGGCAGTGGAGCCCATCAATGAGCTGCTCAGGGCCAAATGGCAGAAGTTTGCAGCTGTAACCTTTTATATCAGTGTGGTTTCCTACCTCATCACCATGATTATCTTCACCCTTGTGGCTTATTATCACCCCACACATGGAACTGTGAGTGAAAACTACAAAAAAATAAATGCTTTTACAGATGGGGCTCATCTATATCTGTGTTTGCATGCACATCAGTATTGCCTTTGTTTTTTTTTAATATATATATTCTGTTTGTGTTTGAGCATATACATATTTTAACTCAAGTGCAGTATATTGGATGTGACTTTGTGCCAGTTTAGGGAATCCTACTCTAGTTGGAGGGCTCTGAGAGAAACTGGGATACTGTTATATGCATATGTCCTTTCCTTTTTATAATGTAGGCTCAAAATGATGTAAGAGAAATACAAACATAGCCGTCGCAATGTAAACATCTCATTATAATTTACTTGTCAGATAATCACTCATTTGTAAAAACAACAATAGTAAACAGTATATTTACCTTTTATTTTACAGAATTATCCACAGAGGAACAATATTCTAAGAAACGCTGTGATCGTCCAACAAAACCATCCAAAGTGACAAATATATAGTCCAAATGTGGTCCAAAACATCAATAACTAGAAAAGCACTCTGAGAGCGCAAACCTCCACCAAGGCAGACCTTCCCCCTTCGAATGAAGAGAGGTCTGCCAAGCAGGTTATATTTTCACTGGAGTTTGTCTGTCTGTCTGTCTGTCTGTCAGCAACATTACTCAAAAAGTTATGGAAAGATTTATTTTTGTGTTGGGAGTGTGACAAAGAACAAATGATTACATTTTGGTGGTGATCCGGAAGAGATCATGGATTCTGGCTCACTTTGAAATTTTACATTGCGGTAAATGGAGATTACATGGAGATTACATCTCTTCCAGATCACCACCAAAATGTAATCATTTGTTCCTTGAGACACGTCAACACGTCCTGAAAATTGTATCAAAATCCATCAATAACTTTTTGAGTAATGTTGCTGACAGACAGACGGACAAATTCCAGTGAAAACATAACCTCTTTGGCAGAGTTAAATATCCACAAATTACTGTTGCACCTCCAATATCCTGCTTTTCATTTGTAATATAAGCAAATAACGATTGCATGTTATCAAAATGGTGGTAATACAGTGGTAATGAGTAACTGCGATATTAGTATATATGATGTAAACTGGACTCCAAATGTCCAGATTTCTCTGCTTGCCATGTAAACGGTGCATCCCAAATATGATCAAAACCAGGACACCAGTGTGCATGTAACCACAGACAATGATTCACATTGATTTAGATTCACTGGAATTTGCTTTAACTGGTCATCACATGAGTTTTATCCTTTTTCTTAAGCCTCCCTATCCATACACAACATCAACAGACTACCTGAGGATGACAGGGGAGATTGTCACACTGGCATCAGGGATCTTCTTCTTCCTCACTAATGTGAGTCCTCAGGCGGTACTGCCTGTACTGGCTGCTCAGTCCTGTCCTTTGACCCTTTTCTGAAACTCAAAGCTGTTATGACAGTGTTCTTGTCATTATGGAAGGATTTCTTCTGCTCTGCTTTTTTGCAGATTAAGGACCTGTTTCTGAAGAAGTGCCCCGGGGTGAAGTCTTTATTTATCGATGGCTCCTTCCAGCTGCTGTAGTAAGCCCCCATCCTCCTTCTTCACCTTTGATGTAGTGCTTACTGACTTAAACCCGAGGCAGATTTTGTATTCTCTTAATTGAGTCATCTAATTAATTCCACAACCTCTTCCCTGACATGTTTTATAGTTTACATCTTTAATTAAACCCATGATCCAAAACAAAGAAGAGAGGATGTCGAGTACCTCTCTGAATTATTGTTGATCCAAATGATTAGCAGCACGACTTTATTTTCTGTGTTCTCTTAAAAAAACAACATCAAATAACACCTTCTAGCTCTCGCAGTTACCAGCAGTATCAGTTTTACTTTGTAGCTCTTTACTTGATTGTTTTCTATTTTCTACAGCTTTATCTACTCTGTCCTGGTCATTGTCACAGCTGCCCTTTACCTGTCTGGAATCCAGGCCTACGTGTCTGTGATGGTGTTTGCACTCGTCCTGGGCTGGATGAACACCCTTTACTTCACAAGAGGCCTCAAACTCACCGGCACCTACAGCATCATGATACAGAAGGTTAGATAAAAGAAGAAGACGGTAAATGAAGTAGCTGTCATATGTCTAAATAGGCTGTGGGATAGCTCAGGAACATTATTCAAGAGACTATAGACTGTAATCATAATAATCATAATGATGATAATGATAACTGAGAAAGCTGCATTCATAGATTATGATCATACAAGTGATACTGGACCAATCTGATTGAACTTATAGGTGTTTTTTTATTTTTGTTTTTGCATTTTAGATTCTATTCAAGGATCTTTTCAGATTTCTGCTGGTTTATGTGCTCTTCATGATTGGATATGCCTCAGGTATGTTAGCATTATCTTACTTTATAAGTACACAAACTAGATAAAACAAGCCCCACATGCTAATGTCTTATTGTACCAATCTTAGCTATCATTGACTTATGTGTTTGTTGAGCTTATGTCATATTACAACACTTATTTAAATATATAGTTGCATTCATGTTTGTCCAAGATATTGATGATGGAAGGATTATAAAGTATCAGGTCTGGACTCTGACTCACACTAAACAAAGCTGTGAGATTTTTTATTTTATTTATTTTTTCTTTTTTGGAGGGGGGGGGGGTTACTTTCTTTTATAGCATAACTGTTTAACCTTTAAAGACTTAGAATTTTAGTGGTGACTATCAGATTAATTTCCTGAAGGATTTATCAACATTTATTACAATGTAATACACTGTTTTGCTTTCTCCAGTGAAAAGCAGATATTGCCCCAGGTCAAATTTACTGATCACGTCATAAATTCAAAGATTATTATCATGAGAAAAGAGAAAACCAAATAAAACATGACTTGTTTTTTCTTTTAGCAAAATGTATCATGAACCGAACATAATAAGAAGTGTCTACAGCCACTGTCATTTGTCAAACTACATGAGTTTTATTTGTAAATCAACGTGTCAGAATATGACATTCACTGTGGAGCCTCAGAATAAGCCACATTTGATGACAATAACAGATGACTGAAAAAGCTGAAAAACTGTATTTTACATGTATCAATAGGATTAGTGGCTCAGAAGTTATTACACATTTTTGATTAGAAGTCACTGTTTAGGTCTTAAATAGCTTGTTTCTTTATTCACTGCAGTACCTAGATATTGGAAGGCTCTTACCCATCTGTTTAGTTAAATCCAGGTAGGGGCTTTTTTGGCTAGGCTGTGTATGTGTCATAATTACTTAGCTACTCACTGATAAATAACCCAATTGCTTGTGTTTTCAGCCCTGGTGTCCCTGCTGACAGTGTGTCCTCCACTGGGAACAGTGTGTGATGGAGAATGTCCCACCTATCCTTTTTGCAGAGACCCGGATACTTTCAGTACCTTCTTGCTGGACCTCTTCAAACTGACCATTGGGATGGGAGAGCTGGACATGATTCACAGTGCCCAGTACCCTGCAGTGTTTCTCATCCTCTTAGTTACATACATCATCCTCACTTTTGTGCTGCTGCTTAACATGTTGATCGCTTTGATGGGGGAGACAGTGGGACAGGTGTCAAAGGAGAGCAAGAAGATCTGGAAGCTTCAGGTGAGATACAAGTATTGATATAAATGAACTATTTTGATAAACACTAACCCATTTTTACATTTGAAGTCTTTTCTATTTATGCTATTTATGCAGTTAAAGCTAAATTGTGCTGCACTTATTTAGAAAATGAAGGCACTTTTACTTGAGTATGTCTATTTTATACAACGTCATTACATACAGAGGTGAATATCATGCTTTGTACACCACTACATTAATCTCAACTTTATTATCCTGCCCCCTGAAAGGAGAGAGGGGTATTGTTTTTGTCTGTGTGTTTGTTTGTAAGCAGCTTTAAGCAGTTTGTTTGTAAGCAGCTTTATGCAAAAACTGCTGAACCGATTTCCATGAAATTTTCAGGAAAGGTGCAAGATGGTCCAATATATTTCCCATTAAATTTTGGTGAATGGTGAATGTAGGTTACCAAAAATGTGTTTTTGAAATGATAAGTGATAGAGCAAATCAGGTAAAATGTTTGCGAGGGGTGAGTTTTGTTGTGCCTGGAACCACAAGTTAGTTTTTGGATTAGAGTTTTTCATTTAATTTCTGTCTGTAGAAAACCATGTATTTTCAAATGTGTTGCTTTCAATACATTTTAATTAAAAAAATAATACAAATTATGTAATGACAAAAATATGACATGTCAGTGCAATATCAGAGAAATATCTTGTTGGATCTACTCTGCTGGAAGGGTGACTGTTTCCAGGATGGTAATTCTCCTTCTTTCTTGGATCTGTGTGCAACCTTCAAATATAGCTGCTTGGTGAAGATTTTTTTTTTTTAAAAAGCATAATGTGACATTATTTTTTTGGTAGGGATTTAGTCATTTTAATGCCACAACCCATTTCCTCATGTGCACATGTTCCACCAAAGAACTTCTCTTCCAGCCCTATTTTGCAAATGCAGTGTTGCAGCATCTTGCACTCAACACCACCCAAGAATTAACCAAATGACCCAGAGAATCATTACCCTGGTTCCAGAATGCTAATCCACAGCACATTGGTAATGAAGTGTGGAAATCGTTCTGGTTATGTGACACCAGACATATCTAATCAAGTTATTTTGTTAACCACATTGCATTCGCTGTTCCTGTCTTGTGTCACCACTTTGAAACACAAGACGCCATCAGACCCATATGAGAAGAAGAGCTGCCAGAAGTTGTATAATAGCCATAGACATGTATTTATTAGTAAATCTATGTGTTGCTAACTAGGTAGATAACTGTATAATGATTCTGATGGGCTAACTTGTTTGCTAAGTTAGCTTTATTTATCAACACCATACGATAAGATGAGGGGTTTGAAGTTTCTGGTGAAATACATCTACTTTTGTTGATAATTGGAATGCTTTTTTTTATCTTTTACGCCTTTATGGGTCAATATTAAGTTAATAAAACTTTTAAAATCACAATACTGAAACAGTTCTATTACTCTGTCTCGTTAGAAGTAAACTTTGTAGAAATACATGGTTTTCAAAGGACAGTGATGCTACAAACATGTGAGTAGGCATATGATGCATAGCTGTAGTTTTAACTACTAGCAGTATAAGAAGTAGATAAAATGAACACAACCTTGAACACCTACAGCAGTAAAATGCAACATGCTCAGTAATGCACCAGTAATATTAATCCAAAAACATCAATAAATAATAAAACACAGACAGGGACCATTTTATGGCTCAGTGACTGGTTTGAGTTTTCATACATGACATATTTTATTGATAGTACTTAAATAATTTTAATGGTAATGATGTATTTTCACAGTGTGGTGTTATAAGTCAAAGCAAAGAGACACAAAATAAGGAATTTTAATATTTTGCCATGGGTGCAAAACTATTTTGATAGTTGTTTTTTTTTTTAGAATGAGTAATGTGATGAAAATAGTTACTGCTTCTCCAAAATAATAAAATATTATTTCTCTTAATCTGCAATGTTTAGTTGGTGGAATAGTTGTAATTTCTACTTCCAGTTCAATGCAGTCCATTTATTGTATTTAGATTGTAGTAGGAAATATATATTTTCTTAAAAAGTATAGTACTTGCATAGCTATAAATATTGGAGTGAGATGAGGTGTTGTTTTTTCCCATTATAATTAATAAACTGCTTAAATGATATGCCTTCAAAGTGGGCAACAACCATCTTGGACATTGAGCGCTCCTTCCCTGTTTGCCTTCGTAAATCTTTTCGAGCTGGGGAGATGGTGACAGTGGGGAAGAACTGTGATGGCACACCTGACCGTCGCTGGTGTTTCAGGTATGGTGCTCAACTCACTATCACAGACACTCAGTAGAATTAGTGCAATAAACAAACTGTCAATTGTAATGCTGTCATGTATATCATCAGAGTGGATGAAGTGAACTGGTGCCACTGGAATCAGAACCTGGCAACAATAATCAATGAGGATCCAGGCAAGAACGAGACATGCCAAGTCAATGGTTTGCAACAGAGCGTCAGAGGCTTGAGGAGAGGTGAGATTCTCAGTGTGCTCTCATGAATAAATGCATAGACAAATGGAGTACATATTCATGTGGACCACACACTCACTTATTCATACAGATAAAAAGAAATCCCTTCTTTTTATTCCCCTACAGACCGCTGGTCCACAGTTGTCCCACGAGTAGTGGAGTTAAGTAAGGGTCCAAGGACTCGTGATCTGGTGGTGGAAATGGAGCCGCTGACATCCAGGCACTGATGGCTTCAGAAAACTACTGCTGTCCCTGTTGTGTGGAGACAGCAGAGAACCATCAGCATCAGTGAGATTACTCTGCTGGGGACTATTTGGCCATTAAGTGTCTTAATTTGCACAAAGAAAATTCAATTCAGTATTACAGCAGGATGGTGAGCACACAGGGAGACACTGGATGTACGAGTTTTTTAAAAATCTGAAAAATACTAGAGTTAACAATACTAACCCCGGAGTATAAAAACAATATTACTAATGACAAAGGGAGTTTATTATTTGTTCTTGGTTGTCATTTTCACAAGAAAAAGACCTTTTGCCTTTCACATTTCAGATATTAATGACTTATCACTCAGGGATTTAGGGAGTCAAAATATTTTAGCTTTGCCAATCTTATTAAGTATTAGAGAACATAGAGTTATGCATTATGCATTAACAGAAGCATAATTACTGTATCATTGATTGCATTTGCTGTATAAATAAAATGCCTTAGACAGATGTAATTGCACTGGGAGATATTTTATGAAAAAAATTGCATTTATACCATATTTATGGACACATAATTCAGCTCATATTTACTGGATTTATATTGGTGATGCCTCATATAATGCATCCATGAGGATTATTTTGTGTATGCAGAATTGACTGTGTATTATTGAGTAGAAAAACAGGAGATATATGTTTTATAAAATATATTATATATCTTGACTTCATTTTCTATATTTAATTAGTAAAGTATTTAAAAAACTTTACAAGTCTGAGACTTTGGCTGCCAGCTCAGGCAGCACAGCTTTCATTTAAACTAAAACAATGCACTATGCCATTTTCTGATGTGTGCATTATTATAAGAATACAAAGACATTGTTCTGAACAAGATGGGCATGATGAGCAGGTTATAGTTGTCAAGCAAATATGCAAATGCAAGACAATAGCCTTCCGTGTTATGGTTTGTCTTTGAATTTCCAATGTTATTGTTCCTTTGCAGCTGGGGTATTTGCATAATCAACTCTCAGGCCTTGCCATTATGTACTTTTCCCTATTTGCTGCAGTGTTTTCATTGTAGTTGGCTCATTGCCCTATACAGCATTTTGTTTATGCGCATCTACTGTATGTATGCAAGCATTTGTGTCAGAGTTGATAAAGAGCAGGTGGAGTATACAGTTCATTTTCACTAATTCATTACTGTTGAAGGTCACAGGTCATTATTTACGATGTTTTCCGTGTATTTTCTAAAGAGACGTATCTGCTGCATTGTAATACTGTATGTAAGCTGCATGGCTGAAAAGTACAATAAACACTGAAACTGTTTTGTAAAGGAAATCAAATTCTGCTATCAGTTATTAAAAACAGAAAAGGAAAGCTGCAGTTATTTAATAGAAAAAAACCCATCTGGAAATGGTTACACTTTGCATCCAATTGAAACATGTTCCATTTTTATTTATTTTATTTGTGACCATGAAGAAACACTATATCAGTGTGGGCTTTACCTTTTTTTTTTTTTTTTTTTCTTATTTGAGACAATTTCCACTGTCCTCAGTAGGTTCTCATTTGAAGTTCCTCCACTGGCCTGTGGAGGGCTGTAGAGCCCTAAAATCCTCCCCGTCTTCTTCTGTAATTCCAGATGAGGGGGACTTTTTAGCACTCCTGCAGTCACTGTTGGGCATGTTTTTTTTTTTAATTTTTGGGCTGTTTTTTTTTTTTTTTTTTTTTTTAAATTATAGCTGTAAATATGGCATTGTCAGTGCTTACTGTTATTACTATAATAGGTTATAGTTTGTAGAATATTTGTAGAATCCATTATAAAATATTTTTCCTGTGGATTGCAGGTCTCATTGACCTCCCTGTAACACCTGGCCAGTAATTATGGGCTTTTGCCTTTCTAATGAAACCACAAGCTGGCAACAATTTATGAGCTGCTTCATTGCCTTCACCTTTCATCATTACACCTCACCTCTCTTCCTTCTCTTTAAAATGTTACAGTGGTGATTCTCAGTCATGATAACCAGGGCCTCACCCCTCACCTCTCGCCCCCCCCTCCCCTCTGCTCCTCCTGCTTCTCCTTCTCCTCTCTGAGACCAGCAGCACTGAAGGACACAGGGAATCTCTCACCACCTCAGAGAAGAGGCTAATCCTCTTTGCCCCAACTTTAACTGGGCCACTAATCCTCCAGGTTTATCTAAGCAGTGAGCACCTAGCGCTGCTGACAACTTGGCCTGCCCTCCTCCCCGCAGCCTGTTAAGTAGGGCAGGGCTCGGTCCTGCAAGTGTCACTGTCAGCAACTCTGGAACCACACACTTGCACAGGAAGTGTGAGCTGTTAACAAAATGGCTCACTCGCTTGCAGCATGTGTGTGCTCGCTGCCACAAATGTGTCTCAACACACCAAGTGACAGCCAGGCAGGACCATGTCGTAAGGCGTCTCATTTTGAAACCACACATAGAGGAATGTTGATGGTTTCAGCCAAAGGTTTGAAATAAACTAACTATCTCGCATATTGGCAGCACAAACTGTCCAGCCAGTTAAGCTTTAAGGTGTTAGGCTGATGAGTCTCAAGCGGATGCTGAGCTGGATAGAGGCCAACTCATTCTTTATTCACTAAACAACACTTTAGACTGTCTGGTGGCTTTAAGTATAACATTAACTATCTACCTGAGATCTGGCAGCCTGACCCACTACACCCACATGGATCATTTCACTAAATCAAAGAGCAGCACAAGCAGATGGATCATCAATGAATGATTAAACTAAAAGTTAAAACTTCAACTCCAGCTCTTGAAACAGGTCTGTTCTACACAAAAGTAGTTGCATACACATCAGACAAGTACAAGACTTTCAAAAAGCAGCATCAACAAATAAAGGTTAGGTAAACGATCAAAACCACAATTAGTCACAAAATAACCTCAAAGTCTGTGGTACTTTGTGAGTAACTGTGCAGATGGCCTTCATTCATGCGTACCATTCAACTATGTCAAAGGTTTAAGTCAGTGCTAATTTTCTCCCTTGAGCTAATTCCTTGAAATTCCTTCCATGATCCCCAGTGAAACATTTCACCAAGGTGTGGTATGTCTAAATGGAATGAGCAATCACTGGAAGCACTGGAAGATGAGGAGTCACAGACACATTGGTTAGGTGTCGTGTGAGATGACCTTTCAGTTCATCTAAGATAAAACGAGGTTGGTGAACCTGAAATGATTCAGAGTGTCTAAACTGACAGCCGAGGGCATGGCCACAACAGAGCGTCAGCCTGCTGCCCAGCCTCTAAAGGCATCTCTCATGATTTATTGTGAAATTGCCAGGGACTCAATGTGGCGTGCAGGTGAATGAGTTTTGCTAATAAGAGAAGCATTTCTGCTCCACGGAGCTCTTTTTCTGTCTGGGCGAGCGTGTATGAAATCAGTGTGCAGTCTCCCAGTACCACACGCTCTGGTGGAGGCGGCTGGCTCATCAGTCTACAGCTTATCTGATGTTTTAGGTGGGTGGAGAGGTTATGAGTTAGGAGAGAAAGGAGGAAAAAGCATCAACATAGAGTTCTTGAAGATACCTTTGTTGTTAAGTATTTAGATTGGCGATATATTGTGGTGTGAACATAGGCCGGGTGTGACTTGTAGGCTGTACAATTTAGTGGCTGAGAGAAAACATTTGGAATATACATCCAATTTGTTGATACAGCTTGATATTAAAATGTAAAGTATACAAAATAATGCAAATGGTGTTATATTTCATGTACATGACAGAAGAAGGATGGAGTGTGTCAGTGTCAGCTACAAAAAGACAATGATGGCATCGTCTGTGCTTTGATTTGTTGCAAATCCAGTTTAAAATGCCATTTAGGCTGCTTCCCTTACTGTATGGCTTGCACTCGTGGGTTCTGAAGGACACCTTGTCTTGGCCACTTTAGTAAATTGCGTGTAAGAAGACTTAGCTCAGTGTTGCCTTTGCTTAAAGAACAGTTTCTCCAAATCCTCAATCATCATTCGAACAGCATACAGATGTTCCCTCTTTTTTTGTTGATTGTTTGAAGGCCCAATATGAAGTTATTTTCTAATGACAGCATCAAGAAAAGTGTCTATATAACAGTGGGGGCCTGATGATGGCACAATATAGAGCTGCAGAGGTGAAAAGGGTCAAGTGAACAACAGGATTGAAGAGGCTAGCATATGGCTGTGATGTACAAAGCGAATCCTAAGACTAATATGCTTACCTCCATTACAGTAAGGTCTAACCCAGAGACTTAAAATTATTTAAAAAGACGTTGACACAAGACAGATAAAGGTAGTGTTGTGAACTGAGGTTAAATATAGCAAAAGTCTGTGGGACAGGCGTAGAAGTCATTTGCTTTATTTACTTATGTCAAACAATAATACATAAGAGAGGAGAGATCAAATGAAAACCAACCATCTACATTAAAATAAAGAAAATTTTCAGTCCTGAGATTGACAAAAGCAGGGAACAGACAAAAGATCTACTGTGGTCGTTTGGATGGAGGAGGGGGCAGTGGCAGTTTCAGCAAATTGAAGATGATGGTTGTGGGGAGATTAGGGGGAGATTGCAGAACTGGAAAGGGGTAGAAGGTAAGCAATCACTGGGATGCTTGGCTGTAGGCACATTCAAAAGTTGAAAACCCCACGACTAAAGGATTTTACAGCTTTTTTTATATTCAGACTTCTTATTTCGAAATCTAAGACTCATATATTATCATTTTAAAAAAAAAAGCAAGGTATTCTTTACATTTTTTCATCCTGAGGAGACAAAATCATTTTAAAACATAAATACAACACTGCAGGGAGAACAATAAGAGAGATGCTTTATAGATTTCCCATTTCCATATATATTATTTTCTCAAGGTTGCGGCACCCTCAGACTTTGGCAGCATTGGTGCATTTGAGATCATTCGGGAAAACAGCCCTGTTTGTCCACAGGAACATTCTGAGAGCCACACAAACATTAACGGAAACAGGAAGAAAAAGCAAAATCCCCAGACTTTTGTGTTTAGATTGGATACAGCAATATACCCACCATGTAAATTAGATGAATATGTGGAGGCCATAAAGTTTTCAGCCAACCATACATAGCTGAAGACTTGGGACAACCATATTCACCGGGAATAACAACCTGCTGCCTTTCCTTTTCCATATGGACTCTGGGGCTGTGCCTTCAGAATAAAATCTTGATAAATGTTATGGTCTGTGCTGATTTCATAGATACTGAAGTAAAAAATAAATTGTACATCATATTGCTCACATGTGACCCATCCAGTGTTTTTCAGCAGCACTAAAGAGATGGTAATGTGCTCTTACTCTGTGGCAAATCATTTCATGTTATTGTGCAATACAGCGATAAGGCTGGTGGGTTAACTACACAGACCTCTTCAGGACCATCTGAATTATTGATTAAAGTATTTTCTTACGAGGTACGAGCACAATGGAACCAACATGACTTTATCTTCACCAGTCTGTAGATGTTAAAGAGGAATGCCGGGTACAACTGTGAGATGATGAGAGCCCCGGGGGCCCAAGGGCAGCCAGGGGACATGACTGAGGGTGACCAACATGGTGTGGAGGGGACATGCCCAACCCACTCACCACCCCCCCTTTTGTCATCTGTAGGTTAGAGGCACCGCCAAGACTCTACAGAGCGAGCAGCTGCCTTTATTTTTTCTACTCCTTCATCCCCTCCATTCTCCTCTATTTAGAGGGTGAAATAATTGACCCTACTTTGAACAGATCTGTCCCATCTCCTTCCCCCTCAGATGTATTTAAGGTGCATAAATGCAACCGGACCTTTGCACTGGGTAAAGGTCTTCATGGACTTATTGGGATTAACTAAGGGATTTCCAGAACCAGCATAAGTTCATGCCCTTCCACTTTGCCCTCAGATGTCCACATGTCTCATTGGACCTTGAAAACATTAAAACAGTCAATAGTCTGAAGCCACAGGGTAGTTATAGATCTAAATGCCCTTGTTCATTAAATGTTTGGATGGTGTAATTTATCATTTCCTGGGCAGTGAAACATAAAATATGGTGCCAAAACTTAATGACAATAGAAGAATTCATGACGAGAAATGGGTAAATTGAGGCAGAGCAAGTCTGTCAGTGATTTTTTCCAGAGTTTAAGATTCAATCTGAATATGAGGCCGCAAAGCCAAACGGGAGACTGAAATCAGCACCAGGAACACAGCAATTATCCTGATTACTGATGCTTCGAGGCTTCTCTGACCCCAAAATCCCTCCCTGTATCTCTCTCTCTCTCTCTTCCTTTTATTTTTTTTGTGCTGAGATCTGTCACATTGCACAGGGCCCCTCAGCCAGGCAGGGAGCAACCATGTATAATCCAACAGAAAACAAATCCCCAAACACAGCCCAGCTTTTAAAGCAGGCCTCTGAGCCCAGGCGCCATGGTGCGGTGCTGAGGCCCTCTGAGACGCTGTGGAGGCTGTGATTTAGCAACCCCCCTACAAACCCCACTGTCCTCCCCTTCAACGCCAGCCAGGCAGCCAGTCCTAACCTTCAGTTTGTTTAAGCACTGCTGAACCCTGTTGGCCCTGGACAGGGGGAGGGTGGGCTTAGATAATGACATGCCATATGCCACTCTGCCTCTGCAGCTGAGTGAGCTGTGCATGGATCAGCTCAGGCACAAATCTATTTGAAATTTAATTCTATTATCCTAATATGGGCTAAGCGTCCATTGTCCAAATCGGGAATTGCAGAATGGACCAGAGTTGCAGGGCTAAGATGCATCCCATCAATAGGAGCTCATTAATGTGTGTAAAGGACCAGAGCACAGACAGTTTGGAGCCTGTACAGTAGAAAAATAGCCACAAAGAAAGCATCTTTAAGTGCTAAAACACCACTTTACATCTAACAAAACTGCATGCAAGTCTGATTTGAATGTTGCTATGTGTATTCCTAAAAATGGCTGCTATTCTGTATTATGACTTTGCTCTTATGGGTCAAAATCTCCCGATTCCTCTCAGTGCCTTATAGCAAATCCCTTGCTATTTGGAAAGGGTTTGATTTCAACCCTTTGAGTGAATGAATACTCCCCAATGGTAGTGTCCAGCAGCCAGACGTCACCCAATATTCCCATTAGCAAAGAGGCCTGGTGCCTCAGACCTCCACTGGTGGGAAAGGCCAGACACCAGAAACTCCACTGCCTCAAGTGTCTCCTCTTCACTTCAACATCATGTGACAGGGTTTAATGCTTGGATGCAGAAGCCAAACGGAGGGGATTTAGGGACGGGATGTATCTGTAAATCTGTCAAAATATTTCTACAAGACAGAAAATATGCTGGAATCAGAGTGTGGCTGGGGTATTAAGCTTTTGAAACAACATGAAAAATTTTCTCTGGAATGTTAAGGAGGCTTACTGTGCAAATTTAAAGCCAAGGGGCTTGGTATTCTTTAGACTGAAATCTTTGTCAACCTTCAAAGACACTAGCTTGCCTACAAACACCACATTAGCACAAAATTTAAGGCTCATAGTTAAGATAAAGCAAGGGTTGTCTTAAGGGAAAAAAAATCTATTTATGGAGTACAAATGATCAAAGAAACTTTATTTTCAGCTTCTTTCTTAACTCAAATCATATCTTTAATATTTATAGATATATTATTCTTCTTTTTCCAACAGTGCCGTCTGTCCTTTTTTCTTTGGATGGCAAAAGTGTAAACAATGAAAAGATTATCAATTATATTTTGCTGATTTTCTCAGTGGTAAAGGTCTTACAGATACAGTACAGTAAAAAGGTCTACACTCCATAGCACTCTTTTCTCTAGATTTCACTCCTGCTGAAACAAAGGTCCAATTTCCTGATAAGTTCTAGACGACATAAAAAATAATGACAGACTTCAAAGCCAAGATGTGGCCTCTGAATATATTCTTAAAGAAATTTATTTTACACCTCAAAACAAAAAGAAAGGATAGGGATTAGGGGTGTGGTACATTGGGAATGTATTGACAACTGTAGTTTACATTTTTTGGTGTAAGCTCAGAGAAAAATGTTAATACAGTCATAATAATTGCACTTCATAAATCTAGACTGATGCCAGTATTTCCCCACAACAAAGCTCCAGCTCTCCCTTCAGTTAATAAATTCAATTTACCATTGAAATTTGACTGACAAAAGAAATGCTAATTTAAGACCAGAGGACTGCTGCACTGATCCAATTTTTCTCTTTCACTTGAGTCCCACAAGGCAATAAAACATCGCAGTAATTTAAGTGCAGTACATTCAAGGGAATCTCACAGTCATAATAAATATTTCACTGCTCTGAATCATCAAGTTAAGACTAGCCCAAGCTAAATGCATCTTAACCAGGGGCTGAAATGGACAAGAAAAAAGCAGTGAGCCTCGTCTCATTTCATCTGACTCCGGAGGACAGGACATGATTGTTTTCATTTTGTTTTTGTTTGTAGGATTAGGGGTGAATAATCCCCCCAAAACAGATCTTGCATTTATTCCCACCTTATGTCACTGTGATAACACTTGACAGGAAAGAGGGATGCAGCTTTGTAACTACAGCTATAAGGGAGTGCTTGATCTCTATTTTAGCTCCAGAGAATATCAAAAGTCTCCAATAAAAGAGAGTTAGATTTGCAAAAAATATCCTGTACATAACTCACATATGATGTTCATGGGACTGGTGAATCAGTTTATCAGCCTTGGTGGTAGAAACCTTGTAAAAACACAATTAAAAAAAAGTCTGAGGATTTTGAAAAACAAAAACTAAAATGCACACACGCATGCACTCAGCCACATACACGCATAAACATACACATAAGGTTATGCAGATAACCCCCCCCAATCACATTCTTCATTGTAACATTTATTTTTCTTGTATTTTTTGCAACATTTTCTTTTTAAATAAGTATTTCAAGATTTATTGTAGATTCCAGTGTTGGTAAGGAAAAAGAGCTCTCCAACCAGGTTCTTACAGAACCAAAGCAGCAACTATGCCACACAGTAGGGCATAAGAAGCTGCACATTAGCTTGAGGAGGAATAATTAAATTAAAAAAAAGAGAGAAAAAAAATTATAAAAGCATTTGAGTCACTTTCCCCATAGCAGCCAATGCATATAATATACCTACAAATATATAAAACAACAAAAAAATAGGTTCAAGTTTTTCAAGTTTCTTAAATATATCATATTCAAACTACCCAATTCCAAACGTCAAAGTTAACAAGATTCAAGCAGTGCAACTTTTGTATCAATTATAACAGCAATAATAACTAAAATTGTACTATCCTTTTAATTCAACCTCATGATCCTTGTACATAACACACAAGTACTGGCTATTATTTAATTATTCTCATGTATCAGTACATTTCTGTACGTACATACGTACGTATGTGTGAGTGTTTATGTATTTTCCAGCTGTATATATCTGTGCACTGCTACAAAGTTTTGGATTTTGAAAGCAGCCCTAAACCTTGGCCCATTTAAGACCATTTCAGTGACAACCTACACAGTAGCTTCATTCTTAGTATTTGGAAGGGGGATATAAGTGGCCTATGCACTTCATATCAAGCTATATCAAAAAGTTCAGGCAAGTAAATAAAACAAAACAAAACAAAAACAAAATTTTAACAAAATACAAATCAATCCAAAATTCCTATTGGCAAACCACACAATGGAACATCTGGAGAATCTTGAAATCCCTTTTCTCTCCCACTAGCACTCTCTACCACCTTTTACATTTGGGACTCCCACAGCTCATCTTGAAATCACCAAACCTAGGGTTACACAGCACAAAAACTGCTCTTGTTTAAGCTCCCACACTGGTTAAAGCAGTGCCAGTTTCAACAAACTGTACCCAAAAACTTCTCTGTTGTTGTAACTATATATTTCTTCGTAAATCCACAGCTCTTGATTCTCTCAATCTCCTCTTCTTCCCCTTCTATCTGTAAACGGGGAGGCGGATGTGTGCATGCTGGTGGTCTAACAGACGTGGCACTGACACAGTCTCATAGCCTTTGCCAAGCATCTGCTCCTTGATGCAGGGTGGGTGGATGTCATTGATCAGGTACTCTAGAGACTGCAAGCTGCTGCTCAGCACAGACGTGTTGCACATGCTCTTGCTGGGCAGGCTGCAGCACAAACCTCCCCCACTGTCTATCGCAGGGTGGTGATGATGATGGTGGTAGTGATGGTGATGGGGATAGCCCAACTCTCTGTGCCCCGTGGCTGGCCCTCCTGTGGAGGTGCCCAAAAGCTCCTGGGGGTTGTAGCAGTCACTGTCAGGGGTCACCAGCACACTGTTCCATGGTGGGGCAAAGTATTGACCCACGGAGAAATTTCCATGCATGCCCACGCAGTTCAAAGGGGAAGAGCTGACTTTGTCCAGCCCGCCTCCTCCACTGGCACTCGCTGTCAGGTGATAAGGTCTGGACGAAGAGGAGGAGACTTGGGCGGCCATAATCCCTCCACCAGGAACACATGTTTCAGGAGACTTGCTGATTGCACCCCCTCCTCCGCTACCTCCGCTGTACATGCGGAGCACAGCCTGTTGTTGTTGTTGCTGCTGTTGTTGCTGTTGCTGCTTCTGCCACAGGATATAGTCCATACCATCTGCATACACCCCAGTCTTCATTGCTTCAGCATTCTGAGCCGGCAGCCCAGGACCTGTGTAGACCATGTTGGCTTGATGACCCATTCCCACCACATAACCTCCACCTGAGGAGCTAGACGAGACCCCCATGACGGCAGTACCCTGCTTGGAGGGGCTTGTATTTGATGGTGCAGTGGCAGCCCCTTGGCACACTTGCTGCAGTGCCTGGGCCTGGCAATGCTGGTTGATCTGGTAGATGATGCTCTGGATGGAGGGGAGGTTGGACTGTGCAGGCAGGGCCAGGCCTCGGCCCCCTGTTACAGGAATCACTGAGCCAGCTACAGTGACATTAGGGGGAACTGACAGTCCAGGGCCTTCTGGAGGCTTTGAGGGCCCAGTGTGGTATACCATTTGGCCATGACCACTGGCTAAAGTGCTACTACTAGGGGGTGGGTATGGGGCAACAGCTATGTGAGCTGGAGAAAGCTTAGTCCGTCTGCCTTCAGAGTTCTTGAGAACACCTTTTGAAGGGACAAATGTGGAGGCTGATGATGATGAGGAGGAAGAAGAGGAGGCCTTGACAATGGCAAGTAGGCCCTGGTAGCCTCCTGTGTGAAGATGTGGGTAGGGACTGTAGCGTTGCCCTGTTGTGTCATATCCGTTCACAGTCCGGTTAAGGTGCTTGTGCTGGGGGACCCTGATGTTGGTGGGAAATATTTTGATGGACAGAGGGCTGTTGGCTGTCTTCTGAGCATAGGCATCAAGTTCTGCTGCAGTGGGATAGCGGGGGGAATGTGTAGGCACCACCAGCTCACCTGCAAGACACAAAAAAAGAAAAAAATCATGAGTGAAATGAAACATGGAAAGCTGAGCACAGCATCAGACCAGGGCTTTAATTATCAGAAAAATCTAAAGGACTCTGAGAAATAGCGGCCACAAAGTCAGATCAATCAATCAATTGCAATAACCATTACTCTGTCGCAACAGGAAAAAAAACCTAGTAGCATTACTGTGATTGCATTCAAAGCAGGCTGAAGGAGGCTAGTGCTCTACCAAAAGCAGGAAAATAAAACCAGAGGGAAATGGCAAACACAGCACAACAACTTAAACAGTTTATAAATTGTAAATCAAAACTAACATTCATTTGTGCTCCATCACTTTCCTCCTCCATTTGAGCTTTCTTTCTGTCTTATTTTCAAAGCCTCCTGTGGAAGTTCATCCCTAGACAAATGGATCTTTTTAAAACTCATTCTGTCAAAAGCCTGGCACCTTAGGCGCTGTTAAATCAGTGCATTGTGAAATTAATTCGGACTCTCTTTAGCATTGAATTGGGTTAGCCTTGGATACGAGGCAAAGAGGGACGAAGGGGAGGGGATAAAAGTGTGTTTAATTGCGGTGGCACATTTGAGATTTATAAGTGGTATCACTTACTGGGTCTTACCCTTGGCCACAGAATTTCCACATTTATTCAATCCAGGAGTATGTGGAGAGGCCCTCACAAAAACCAATTAAACATCTGTGGGGATTTGCTAGCCTGGTTAAGGTGAACTACATCTGAAGAGAGCCAAGTCAAGAATGATAGAGCCCTGTTATATAGAAACTTGGTTACAGATATAATTGAGAAGAGGTTTGCAGCTAAGTACATGCTAAAAGGGAAAGACAAATATAAAATCAAATTAATGTGTTAATATCAGAAGTGTACAATATCAACTTGTTAATGAGATTGTGACTGCATGTTTCTCCTTCTTTTGTATAACTACATGATGGAATCTAAATAAGGCAGGTACAGACTCACATCACTGTGCTCTAAATTATGTAAATGCTGTATACAGTTTTCCATATGAAACCACTCCCATCCCAAAATTCAATTCAGCAGCAAAAGAGATGAGTGAGACCAGCAATGGCCTTCGTTCAATGAGCCAAGGCTTGGCCATTGTGAATTGAGGTGGCAAACAGGAAAATGGCAATTTCTAAAAAACCCACCATGTGTCATTGTTTGGGGGTTGGGCATGGAGGTGAGGGGCCGTGGTGAGATTGGATTTAAACGACATTATTCAGGCAATTTCATGGCTACTTAGCTCAGTGCAACAAAAAGGGTGGGGGTGGGGGAAAGAACTCAATTTACAAGCAATATATCAGCTGCCACAAATGACTTGCAACCCCTTCAAAAATGACATTTTTATGCAAAAACTAACAAAACGCAAAAAAAAAAAATTAACTGCTATAACTGTGCCGTCAGCAAATGTCCTGGTGACCTAAGGAGTCTGCAGGGTTCAGGCTGTGACGAGGACACTCCATTTCCTCTCCGATTGCAAAATCATTTTTGAAGACTCCACAGCCAAGTAGTCACAATTCTCATTTCTTTGCTCCCATTACAGATAGCGTGGGGAGTTCATTTCAACAACCCTATGGGTTTCCAACTGTGAAAATGATTAAATCTACAAGATCCATATCATAAAAGAAATAAATTGGGAATTTAACAGCAGAAGAGAGAAACTGTGAGTATCCCAAGCCAAATTTAGTTCAAGTACTACTCAATGTCTAGCCATTTTGATACATCCCATAGACCAAATGCTTTCTAAATCAGAGAAGCCACACATTTAAAATAGTAAAATGAAACAGTGTGGCTTCAGTGACAACAAGTGACAGCACCTGGTGCTGTTTCTATCCTAATGGGCTACCATGAGTGTGCCAGGCCAGCCTATCTGAGATCAACCTTACTGAGGCAAAGCTCTGCTTCCCTGATGACAGCAGTGCCATTTGCTTTGATGTTCTGACTTGCAGTGGGAAAATGACAGAAGACTTATTTCATTTGCTCAGAAGAGAAAAACACACTTATTTCAAAGCACATCGCTGGTCCACATGCAAATGGAATGGCAGTATTTTTTCTGATCTTCTTTACATGAGGGCAAAAAAACATCTTTGATCATCACATGGTCTAAATGAGGAAAGATACTTGGCTTTCAGGCATATCAAGGGCCTATGCCCTGCCGCCTCTACAAGCCCCCAGCTGCAATATGCCCATCATTCCACCTAATTACTGCCACATGAGGAAAAAAAACTATAAAAACAGCCAGGAAATTCATTAAAGGGTGGCTAATTCTATTCCTTCTTACTGACTGAGTCCATATTTTCCATGCCTGAGCTTGCATTTCTTCTGAGAGAGAGGAGAAAGCCCTCTCCCTCCGTCTTTTCCCAGCTTGGCCCTTGTTTGTCAATAGGCAGAGCCTTTGGCACACCAACCTGGCATCAAAGGGTTTCACACTTCACAGGCCACAGGGATTAGAGGCCTTTCAGGCCTACAAAACCCATCTCAGCTCCACAAAGGCTTCCGGTTATTAGAACCCACAGGCATAAAAGAAGAAGAGGAGGAGGAGGAGGCAAATGAGCATCTGGATGCTTGTGATTCCAGCTTCCTCTTTAAAAAGTTCCATGGTATAAATTTTATAGCAAAGTTGATTACAGTAAGTATGGCCACAAACCGGAGCATAATTTCACTCACGTACACACACTGTTATATTGTGTGTAGTTGATGTGCAGGGTCTCCACATCTCTCTCCTCCAGAGGACTAAGTCTATAAGTGAAGACACGGGGTTAAAGAATAGGGTCCATTTGTAGGTTGGCACTCTGTGACTTATTGGTTTCGGTTGCAGTAGATCATAGCTATGAGTAGCAGCATACAGATGGTCTTTACTGATAAACACCCTGTGAGGCAGCCAAAACCGCTTTTCTGTGTGAACCCTCACCTTCTCATGAAGTAGAGGAGGAGGGGGGGTCATGCACCTGTGCAGCTCTCTCTAGCATGGTTGTGCATGCAACACAATGCACGAAAGCACACAAAAATTGTAAGGACACATGCACACGAGCACACGTACCTACACAAAACCTGCATCTGCAGTTGTGTGTCTCATTTGCCATCAGTGGAGCATGTTGTTATCCTCTGCTCAGCGCTCTCTCATGAAATGTAGGGCAGGGACAACAACAGGTGCCTGTGCGGGCGACAGCCTGCAATGCCTCCTGGGCTAAATGCTTCACACTCGCTTCATTTCGACATGCGACAGCCTTGTAAGGATTAATTATTTCCCTTGGGGATGGAAGAATATGCTTTTTCCCTTCCTCAGAGTGGGAGGCTATGTGCACTCACAACTACATGAAACAGCTTATAGTAAATGAACTGGGAAACCTGGGCTTGCACATCTTTTACAATAAATAAATAATTACAAAAAATACTTGGAAGGTAATGTAAACAAAACCAAGCATATGAGTGAACTGCATAGGAGATGAGATAAAAGCTCAGACAAACACATGCATTGGTTCTGAGAGATCATGCGCCAGGGAGCGGAGATGGCAGGAAGGCAATTAATGGGCTGACCTTCGTCCTTAATCACCCAGTGCCTGGCACACAATGCCCATGTGTCAGAGCAGCACATCTCTAAATGCCACCCCTCATTAGCACGATGCACACAGTGAGTGAGGCTATCTGTGCAGTGTTATACTCTCCAGCGGTCAGACAGAGATAGCAAGGCTGGGATAGGATAACATGGCAGCACAGAGCTGGACTGAGCTGCAGTAGGCCATGATATGATCTAGAAATCCCATTTCACTTGGAGGATGGGCACTCTCCTTTCTCTCCATTTTTGATTGGCATGAAACTCCCCAAGCGCAACGTCCTTGGTGTACCCGGTGCTGTCACTCTGATTGCATGTGTGCTTGTGTGTATGCACCCACGTGTGTGTCTGTGTGTATCTGTGTGCATTTGGTGAAGGGGGTACCCAATTCTGAACACTCAATTAACACTCCTCTAATTAGCCAGCAGTACATTTTGAATTCTGATGAACTAATTTTCTTGGTGGAGAAAAAAAGTGGAGGAGATGGTGGTGGGGGGAGGCCTGGTAAAGATGAGGTCCACTGGGTACAAAACAGCAATAAAGAGGGAACTGGTTAGATTAGACTGTAAAAAATCCATTAAATTCTGTGCACTTCTTCCAAGTGAGAGGTCAAATTGTGTTGATCACAAGAAGCAAAGGCAGACAGAGAGAGTATGAGAGCAGGGAGTTAGGTGAGGTGGAAAGAGGGGGAGGCGCGGGGTGTAGCAGGGGAGTGGAGAAAAAGGGAAAAGAGATAGGGAGTCAGAGGCTGTGTGAGAGTGCAGCACCAAATCCAGAGGACCATGAGAATGCTTTGCATTTTAATTAGAGGTTTAAATGAATAAGCAGAGGAAAAACTGAGAGAACAGCCTGAAATGCCCTTGCTCTAATTTATTAGTGTTCCAAGTGTTCTAAAATTATGAGCAGGTTGGAGAAGTTTCTTCTTATTAGTGGAGAAAATACTCCAACACATCAAAAAGCCCTCGGCATTTTCTCACTCACTCCTGCAACCCTGCATCACTACTTACCACATGCTTTGATCCCCTTTGACCATGTGCATTGGTGAGCAGGGGAAAAGCGCTTATTTAGATGAACGGGGAGAACTGTTTGGTTGAACTGTAATTAGGTTTTTAAAGAACAGATGCATAATACACAGTACACATGTTGGCCAAACAAAGAAGAGATGTCTGGGATGAGGGAAGGCCAAATAACAGGAGCACAGATTATCAGTAACATGAAAGAAAACAGGAGGTCATCTGCAGTCCAGACTCTGCCACACTCAGTGCAAACCATTCCACTGGGAGAGACTGTCGTAGTTAAACATGTGTGTTAGCTATCAGTAGTCAACATGAAGGCATTACCCACTATGCGCCACATGTACCTTTATCTCACATGGAGCAAGTCCTTTTATTCAATTCAACAATTTTGGGCGAAATGGGAGTGCGGCAAATGTGGACTATGGTTGTGACCTTTGATGCTACGCGTTTAAAAAGCATGAGGCATGAAATGTGCTTCTTTTTTCCACACTTTGATAGCACATTCCACAATTGATGCCCACTTCAGCCTTATGAAAATTAAACTGCAATTAAGTTATTTCAATTGACAATTCATGGTCCTTAAACTGCTCATATCAGAATTCCTAGGCTAGAAAGAAGTCTGACCTCTCAAATTTCTTGCAGCCTAGATTGGGGCTGATTTGACAGTATTGTTCCAAGGAGGAACCCTTGACCTGAGGCTATTGTTTAGCTCTTTGCAGATAAGATCAGGGTCTATGACATCCTCTCCCCTTAGCCGGTTATAAAAGGATGGGCAGGCGGTGGGAAGCCAGAGGCAGCTTCGCGTCCTGAACAATACCTGCCTTGTGCTAATGGAGGTGTCATCTGGCACAGGGCTGATTAGTCAGCGATTACAGCCAGGCCTCAATTGCCGTGACAACTGCTGCAAACACAATGGGCCCTGATAGAGCCAGCTGTTTGGTCCTCTGCAATTAACCCTGCATCCCACTCGTCTCCGGCAGTGCGCTGCCTCTAATTGACTATCGGGCACACAAAGCAGGGGCTGTCGGCCAGACCCCCTGGACGTAGCCCCCCGCCCCTCTACCGAGGTAGAGATGATAATAATAGAGGCGTCCTGTGGACTCGGCCACCAGTCAATCAAAGCCTCAGTGCCCCACAGGAGCTTCCTGAAGAGAGAGGCAGCAGAGGAAGCACATGCATGAGCCAGTGATCAACAGGGTAGAGCAGCATTGCAGGGGGCAGACATGTTGAATATGCCCTCAGCCAGAGTACTAATCAATTCAAGTGCATGTGAGGGGAAAGGGAACCCTGCTGCTCGCTTGATATCAGAAAAGCCATTTATAGGAACACTCATCTCCCTCTGTTCATCTCAAGGTTGATTTTCTGTGCAACAACACAGGGAAAAAACCAAGGCAATTATTTGTCAGGCATTTGCTATCTATAATTGCAAAGATAAAAATCAAACTGCAATGATTTCTCAGAGGATAGAGCTGTCTGAATTTGCAGCGGCTTATGTCATCATAATCATCAAACAAATACATATTGTAAGACAGTAGAAAAGGAAATGTGCTCTTCACCTCTGTCTAAATTCATGTCTTAGGATCTATAATTATTTTTAATGCAAGTTCACACTACAAATGCAGTGTATAAGTCAGAAGTCAGAGGGACATAGTGTTATTTTTTAATACAAACTAAACACTAAATAACTTTATATATACTGCATTTAATCAAGAGGATCCTTAAGTAAATAAAAATCTGTATTTCGGCAATTTTTTTCAGCAGAGGATGCCATGCTGCAATCACATATTGGGCTTTTAACCTGCCAACATGTTTCACAAATAGCAAAGAGGATAATGAGATTGTTAAAGCAATCTGCACACTGATCCTTCACAGCCACACAGACATGGCAAAATGTCAAAAATGGATTTAATCATTAAAAGAGATTCTAAAAAACTTGGACAAACCTCCCAAATCTAATCTTTCATTTCATTAAAGCCAATCTCATTTAAGATTTAATCTATTTCCTGCACAAGCAGATGGAAGAAACACCAAACTGAGAGCCTAATTCAAGCTTCCTCCTCACACAGACTGCAGCATGAGGTCATTTAGCTAGCATGCAGTGAAGCAGTCCACGTGTGCGGTTAATACAGTACACTGAGACAGAGATAAGCTCCACAGGTGTAGATAACACAAAGATGGAGAAAAAGAAAAACAAGATCTGGTTCCGTGGATGTTCCATTTCTGGGCAAAGTGTTTGTATTTTAACATGTTAAAACCTTTACAGTTTTGAGTAAAATGATACTGAACAATGTGTCCTAACAAATCTGCTAATTAGACCTACATTATAAAGGGTTTCTCCCATGAAACATGAAATATTATACCACTAGGACACTGTCATGTTTACATTTTCTCGTTAGAATTTATCTCTAAAGCCAGATGTTACTGAATCAGCCATGAAAATTAATTAGCTGGTTTGATGTGACTACCTCATGCTCCTTCCAGACAGACCTGGCTTTTATGAGCTGTAGGGGAAATTACTGAGAATTGATTGATCCTGAAGGACTCCTCTGTACACATGGCCTGGCAGACAGAAGACACGGGCAGAGACACCAAGTGCACACAGCTGATCCAAACATTGTACCCTACAGCTAAACCTGACTTTTTTTTTGTCTTTAGTTACTGTAATGCATATTACCATTAATCATGATAAAACATATATATGAATAATGCATCTATGACCTTTATTGCATATTGAAATACAAATAACATGTTGAAATGGCCACATTGTAATAGGACAGTTTGGACTTTCCTTCTGTGAATCTGGACGCCAACTACATCTCTGTCCCAGTAGAGTATATTCCATCTTAATATTTATCATCTATGACTCACATGTACTTCCTTTCTATCATAAAGTGTGTGATGAAATCCCTGTTCTGCTGACAAAGGGCAGAAGCACAACATTAAAGAATGCAGGAGTAAGCATAAGGGTCTTCTCAGAAAAAAATTATCTGAGTCCTTTACTTTAAAAATCAGCGTGACAGCCAGAAATAGTGTTAAAAATGTCAATAAATGACAAGGCTACTGTAGAAAACACATTCCAACAAAACCTCCACTAAACCACATGTGCACAGGTTTATACACTGAACCTTCAAACAGCTAATTAATTATTTACAAATGTAGTTTCATGACAAACAAGAAGAAGCACAGAGACAAATCTCAACATAAGTTATATGACCTGTAAAATTTCTCCTAAAATCTTACACTACATTACTAAACAGAAAAACAAAATTGTCTGCCCCAAAAGCACTGACATGACAAATGGTTGAGTCTCTCTACAGGCTTTTTATCCATCATGTTGCTCTTTCTCTTCTTCAACCTTTTTGTCTTTTTGCCACCTCTCTGTGTTGTCTCTGTGCTTCTCTCTGTCTCTTCATCCCCCTCTCTGTCTCCCTCTCTGAGTAAGTGAGTTTCATCTGGGGTGCTTGCTGGGCGAAATCACCTCAGGGCGAACACTTTATTATCTGTAGTCAAAGCGTCACCACAAATACCATTCTACACACACAAGTGTCACTTTCCATTTGTCTGCACTCTGGCTGCATTAGCAGAGCCTAGCCAGCCCAGAGCCTTGTCTCAAATGCGCCCAGCAGAAGAAAACTAACAGCGTGGGAAAGCACTTGTCCTGCATTCTTGCCCCATTAACACCACTGGCACCATCAGAGCAGACCTGCTGCCACTCTGGGGAATTAAAACATTAGTACCAGAGCTAACTGTTATGAATATAGCTTTTAAAAGGAAAAAGGATAAACGTGTTTAGGCAGGCATCTTCATAAGTTTGCAATCTGCATTTGAGCAGAGAACAGCAAATGTGAATTATAATCTAGCTGCGTCCTACAGAAAAAGTCACAGTAGATAGCTGGGGTCCACCCTGAAGCATGAAGGAATGCAAGCCATGTCAGGCCTTTTGTGGGACAACCGTTTACTAAACAAACACAAAAACTGGGGCAACTTCAGTCTACACACCACATGCTGCACTTCATAACAAAACAACTAAACAAAAAGAACTGGGTGCAAGTTTGTTGCAGTAACAGCCGAGAAAAGGAATTTCAATAGAAAAATATTAACCCTGAATATTGCACTGAACGAAACCTCTCCCAGCCTTGACCTCATTTAAAGTTTTTTTCCATTTGCAATAATTTATGGACCTGCATACGCAACATAATAGAATATAAATGGAAAAATATAACTATATTCATCACAAAACTGCTCTATGTTTAATAATCAAGTCTGGCTAAAGGGCTTAGTGAAGTACATGGTGTTTTTCAGATGGGGGGACTGAGCCCCCAGGTTGTGGGCTGCTTGTGATGAGCTAGCCTGTAGACCTGCCTAGGCCACCATCATTGTGCATACAGCATGGTCTAGAAAGCAGAGCTTTATCAGCAAATACCCCGAGTCAGCACAAGCAGCGGGGTGGTTATGCGTTGCGACTGGCACACCAGCCGATATTGTCATGTGCGATTAGGCCTGTGCTCATGAGCCTGTGAACTCATTCCTATGGCATCAAAGTCAGCCCAACCCCCTGCTCTTCTCCATTTATATCCTTGCCTCTCTGCTGCCCTCTCCTCCTTCGCTATGTTTTCCCATTTTACATTCAGCCCCACCACATCATAATGTACCCTCATTGAACTCTGTGAAACCCAAGTGCAAATAGTTATAGAGAAAATACAACATCAGGTCAGGCTGGTTTAATTTTCCAAAACAAATCTTTGAAGCCTTATTAACTCCAGTCCTGTCCAAGAAGGAGCCAGGACCAGTTGTTTTGTCCCAGTATACCTCTTGAGATGACAAGGCTGATAGAGAGCAACAGACCAAGCGAGGCTCAGAGTGGGAAGAAAGACAAACTTTGATGCCTGTTATGGGGAAACATTAGGAGGAAGAATCAGAGATTAAGCTATTCAGTGATGAGACAGAGAGTGACGCACACACACACAAAGCCAAGAAAGAAATACAACAAGCTAAAATCCTGACCTGAAAGATTTATGTCAAGCCCTTTGTATCCTGTCTTTTAGAGAATATGCCACGCTGTGACACTATTTTCTCAGAGAGTTACATGTTCAACCGAGAGCCAGCAGCATTTGCAGTCATGCACAAACTCAAATGGACACAGCAACAACACAAACACACACAGAGTTTGGGGTAAAGGAGACCAGAGGTAGAGATTGTAAACATACCCAGAGATAAGAAAAGAACCAATTCAGTGAGCAGAGAAGCAGGGAAAAAAAGGAAAAAGTAGGAGAGAAGGAGTAAAGAGGGGAGGCTGGAGGCGCCTGGGCAGGCCTGTCAGACCGGAGGAAGTGCTGATGCGCAGGCCTGCAGGTAAATGGAAGAAGAAAGGCGCCTGCAGGCTGCCTGAGGCAAGCCTGGGCCCTTCTGTTCTATCATTTAGGAGACAAGTCCTCCACTGATTCTCAATTAATATTTAACACTGCACAGACAACAAGGCACTCAGCTGCAGTACACATGCCAAGGAGAGGAGAGAGGAGAGAGGAGAGGAGAGGAGAGGAGAGGAGAGGAGAGGAGAGGAGAGGAGAGGAGAGGAGAGGAGAGGAGAGGTATAAAGGCCTGTATTTTCTATACTGTTATTGTCTATATTATAGTGGATTAAGTATGTTGTACAAAGCTGCTCTGTATATTCTTTTAAATTCTGATTCAGATAATGGAGCTTCATCTGTCTGATTGAAAAAAAAAACAACATCTCCATCACTTCATTAAATCACATTTCTTGTTTAGATTTGCCGAAATTTTTCAGAGCAACAAGAGATGATAAAACCAAATTAATAAATTAAAACCAAGATGTTCCCTGATGCAACTCTTTACAGATACTCTCAAGTGAATAGGTTTTTTTCTAAAATCTCAGCAGCCTAAAAGTAATAAGAGTTTAAAGTTATAATCAGTAGCCAGAGGTCAGAAATAATATATCCTGGACCTTAACATATAATATGACAAATGTAAGTTAAAATGACAATACACCGATTGCTCGTAAAGATGGGTTTTAAGAGAAAAACCCAAAATAGCTAACCACAAAAACTGTAGTTAAATATCCCACAGGAGCGATGATTTCAACATTGTGCTGTGGTCAGTTGGTACTCCCATGCTTTCTCTGCCAAAGACTGTGCCCTATTAGAGCTGACTGAAAAACCACAGCAAAGGATGACATTGAAATTTGGAGCAAGCTGTTGATTGCTTCAGACCAAAATACCAAACTGTTCTCCTCTCAGCATTTTTAAATTTAATTTGTTCACACATAACCTCTTGAGAGTTTTCACAGCATAATGGCAGCATTTACAGGAGAACCCTAGCAGCAACATACTGATCAATATTTACCTTCTGTGAATTTCAATCATGGTTGAGGGGTTAAATGTGCAGGGCAATTTCCTCAAGTGGAAATTAACAAAGGCAGCTATGGTGGTTTTAATTTATGGAATAAAATGATATACAGGTTGTCATATGTTTTCTCTACAAAACTAATAGAAACGCCAACATGGTTTTGCACACCTGATAATGTATAACTGCATATTATGTACGTAGATACAATAAGGCATAAACTTACACTTCTTCAAACAATGGCTGATTTTGGTCAGTTAATACACATAGACTAAATCTACATCTACTAGATGTATATGCAATACACAGTAAATCAAAATGTGTGCCACACCTCCTGAACACCTCCCCTGATTGTTCTGTTGTGGGCACAGCACTGAGATGGCACAGGCAGTGTGTCATTTCCTGTGGGACAGCAAGAGACTGCAGTACCCTTGCTCACATCCCCCTCTACACCCCCACTCTCTGGCAGGCGAAGACAGAGGGTGTCAATGCCGTGCACCTGGGATGCCCAAATGCCAGCTCAGAGGCTTTGGAACCAGGAACCTGTTTTTCAACCCAAGTCCTGCTGTGACAAAAACTAAAGCAGAGCCCCTCTTCCTCAAGCTCACCTCCCAAGGCAATAAGATTGCTTCACCCCCTGTGTTCACAGCAGAAGGCAGAGGGCAGAGGGAAGGCAGGGCTCTGTGGGATGCCACCATCCGGAAATGATCCTGTGTGTGCCAGCGCTGAGACACCAACATGACAGAAAAGGCTGAAGTAGGAATGAGGTAAGACTAATCGCAACAATACTGCACTGCATTTTTCCTAAAATAAACCAATACACTAGAGTAACACACTGGATTCTGAGATACTACTGTGATCAAAGTATGAATGACACATTTTATATCACAATGCAAGCCCCAAGATGAGATTGCATAAGTAAGCATCCAAGAAGAGGTGGGCCATAGATAGCTGTCAATCACCTTTTACCATGAAAAATACCTCATGACCTCTGGTTCGCTACTGTAGACTGTGGAATAATCATAGCCTCTGTGGGCACTCTGTGGAATTCCAAATGGGAGTTAGAAATGAGGTAGTTCAATCAGTGGGAAAAGGTCAAGTGCATGCAGATTCTCTCTCCCTCACTGTCTCTGCTCCTTTTCCCCCAGTTCCACTTTATGCCCCCCACCTCCAGGGTACAGAGGCAATCAGGGTAAAGGTTGTTATTTCTACTGCTACTCGTGACCACATTTAAAAATTCAACTCCAAACGTTCTCCGTTCTTTTTTCCACATAACAGCCATTGGAGAAACATGCTGCAATTTGATATGGGTAGCTAATTCCACTGTTATGTCTTGCACAGCTTCAGACAATAGTGGAGTGGAGGTAGCTGGAGGTCATTACCTGAGCATATTCCCTCTCACTGGAGCTGAGGCTTAGGAAGAGAAGCAGCTAAAAGCAAAGCAAACTAATGGTTCTGGCAGCTCAGCCTGCAGAGGCACAGGGCTATTAGGAAAACTACAATCCCCAGGTGAACCTCCATGTCATGTCCTGAGGCTGTGTGTGACAAGGCCAGGTTGTCTCTGTCGATCAAGTTGGGAGAGGGTTGAACCTGGCCTGACATGACATGAACCTGGGATATCAGGCCTTGTGGGAACTTCTCATCTACACTTGGCTGATTGGCACCTCAGACCTCCTGGGTGATTTCACAAAGGGTTACAACTGCATGATTGGTCTATATGTGTGTAAATGTACAGGTAAGAGTCACATTTAAGGATGTATTCTGCACTTCAACCTAGAGCTAGACCAATAAATCAGTCTGGTTGATAGTTTTATCAGGATTCTTAATTAGAATTTGTGACTTTGAAGGAAATTAAAAGCACAAAAAGTGAAATCTAACTTTCATGTTTAACTCCAGATTACTGATTAATCACTTGTATTTTACACACTGTATTTGATGTTAAGTGATCCTTGGTTATAGAAATCTGAACATATTTTCTGTGCACCTTTAGAATGAAAACAATGTATTTTAATGAGTAAGGCAATTGCAGCTAAACTAAAAGTACACTAAATCTTTGTATTTATGTATGTATATCTTTCAGCTGGGATCTGCAGGGTTAAAAGACACAAGGGAACACCCAGGTTTAACCAAAAGACTGGTCCAATCACACAACAAATATAGGAGTGTCAATGAGTTGTGTGGTTAACAAGTATAAAAACCTAGAATGGGCTAGGATTAAAAACACAAACATGCACGCCCAGTTTGACATTCGTATTTTCTGCCTCACTGAATGTCACTCCTGGCACAAACATAAGTGCTTATAAATTAATTTAGAAATGAAAAGCTGCTGAAATCTGAAAATATATTATTTTGGAGAACAGCCAAGCTGAAATATCCCCATCAACCAGTCAATTGTGGGATTCTGGACCTGTTATTCTTTAGCTGACATGTGGCAGAGTAATTGCTGTCTGGGCCAGAGAGGAGGGAGGGAAGGTAGTGGCGGGGTCTATTCGGCCTCCTGTCCAGCCATCAGTGTTAGTCATCACTGGACTGGTGCATTTCCCTCCCCCCTACAGGAGCAGGGCTGTTATATTTACCCCTACTCTCTGGAACTTCACAGTAGAGGACAATGATCAAGGAGAGAGATGGGCAGCAAGGGAGGTTGCCGCTGGCCAAAGGTGGCCGGGGTCAGTGGCATCCATTCACCCCTCTCCCCCTCCAGGGCCTTTTCTCTCTCATCTGTCTGGATGGGTGCCCTCTCTCTGGGGCACAGCACGATGAGAGGCCCTGGCTCTGTTGCCGTCTCTGCCTTTCATGTCTCCATCTAGGGCAGTGGTAGAGAGACATGGAGGGGAGGATGAAGGTGGGGGCAAGCTACAAATGTCACCCGTAAGGGGGGATTTAATTAAAAATGACAGGGGCTGGCGCTGGAGAGTGCAACCACATATGCACGGAATTTGGTCGCACTGAAAGCAAGTGCCTATGATTTATAATTCAAGTAATGCTCTGCACTCCTTTTAATTCTACGGCCAAAGGAAAAAAATATCAAAAGGCCGCCCCTGTGAGGCTAATCCAATATGATATTTTTAAGGGCAGGCGGTCAATGGCTTTTTGAAAAGCCAGCTTCTCTGTCTCCCTTTCAGCTTCTCTCTCTCTTGTCTCCACTTGTCTGTCTTTTTCCCATCTTCCTTCTGCCGCTGCCTCCTTTCTCTCCCCTGCTCACCGCGCTCTACAGTACCTCACCCCACCCCCTCGAGCCCAGACACAGAGCGGGCTGTGATAATGGAAACATCCCGCTCTCCGCCTCCCGTTTCTCCCGCTAAGCTCTGTGCGCTTGGGGGAAATTGATTGTCTGGCGAGCCGATCTGAACGCTTCCAGCTGATGGTAGAGCCAGTTAAGTCCTTTTTTATTGAGGGTATGAGGGATTTTTAATGGGAGTCGCATCAATGAACTGTGTAGCCACTCGGCATCTGCATGCAGGGGCTTTTTCTAAAACCCTCCTTGCCCTCTTATCCTAACTGTTCTGCTACCCCAACTCACATACACACACACACACACACACACACACACACACACACACACACACACACACACACACACACACAACTTTTCTGTAAAGGACAGCAGATGCAAATGACAGTTCACCTCTACCTCACTGCCAGGTAATCCCCCTCCTGTGCTCTCACTCACTCCGCCTCTTTGAGGGGTGTATTCTAGTATTCAGCCTCCTGTCGAGAGTCCAGGTCACCTTACCCACAACCCCCTTCCATGTTGGCACAAACTGGGCCATGAACAATCAATCATGGGGACCTGCTCAGCATGGTGACCTGAGTGTGCCCACTTCTGCAGTCAGACCCACTGTCTGCCTTTTTGCACTGCTTCTGGGTCTGAACGAACAATAGCCTTATTGAGGCCAAGAGCTGCACAGTGGTGGAAATCCAACACTTGCTCCCCTCCCTCCCCCTCCAAGGACAGAAAGGAGGCTATTATGTTCAAACATCCTCATTATGAACCTCAAGTCAGTCACTGTGGTAGTCTTTCAATCAAAGGGTTTAACAGGTGGAGAAGGAGAGAGAGAGAGTCCGACAGTGAGGGTCAGTAAAAGGGAGAGCAAAGGGAAGACTGTAGACTGTTCTTTTTCTCTATTGATTCGAGTCCTGACTCCCACTGGCTGCTCCTCAATAAAGGACCCTGAGAGGAAGTGGACTAATCCTGCGAAATTGGAGGGAAGGAATCGATTAAGATGACTGTTGAGGACTCCCTCCATTTCTCTCTCTTCCTCTCCATCTTTAGTTTCTCTAATTCTATTTTGCTCATTTTCCTTTTGTCTTCCCTTTCACTTTACCTCACTCTAAACCTCATTAGTGAGCATGATTGAACCCCACTCGGCTGAAGAGCTGCAACCTGCAACTGCAGCAAGAGCTCTGTGTATCTGAAACACACCTATATTGCTCCATATGAAACACCCATACAAACCAGCAAAAACAATTTCAGATCTGAGGACAGAGGCAGTACCAATGCCACCTTGCTGTTTGCGACTCTCTGTAGGAGGCAACTGGAGTGTGATGTTGTACTGAGAAGTAGTTAATTGGCCAGTGAAGAGCTGAGAAAGAATGCCAGCAGTGCTTTATTTCTTCACCCTGCACCAATCAGAGCCTTTTTAAAGCCTTTCCCTAAAATAGTTACAGGTCAGATACAATGTCTCACTGATGAAGAAGCACCAAACCTGGTATTCCAACTAAGCCTTCTAAGCTGAAGTAAAAACTGCTAAATTAGTAGTCCCCTCCTGCTCTCTACCTGCAAGTCCTTCTAATCGGCTTGTAGGTCTGCCATGTAAACAAAGGTCACTAAAGACTCTAGGAGTCCCCACCCCTCAATAGAAAATAGACTCTCACTGTAAAGGGCTTATCCATAAGCTTTAATAAAATTGGGGAGAAATTCACCTTGCAGAGGCCTGACTGTCTCAGCTCTCTAATCCCAAACTGGTTAGAACTAGTATTGCCAGCTCTGAAGCCATTTTCAACCATGGCTCATCTCCGTCCCTTTACACCATTTTGTGAGTGGACAGGGTGGTGCTCAGGGAGCAAACAGAGCAGCTGTCATGCTTTACAGGCAGCTTGCACTGCCAGGGCCAGACACTGTAAATGTTTACAGACCCTCAGGGTCACCCAGGGCCAGAGAGGCACGTTAAACACTGTCTGTTCAGCCCTGTTGCCACGACTGCACAATCAGCAGAGCTAAACAGCCACCCTCACAATGAGTAGCCAAACAACATGGTAGTCCAAGGTCTAAGTGCAGAGTGAATGAAACTGTTTAGAATTCCTTAGAGAAACAAGGCAACACAGGGGCAGACAACAGAAACCGGAAAGTCTATTTTCCTTCACTTATTCACAGTCAGGGTTAACTACCTGTTTCCGTCATTCACTATACCTGAAAGATTAAATACAAATGACAAACATAAGCCTCTCTTATTCCGTAGCTATGGGCTAACTGAACTTTTGATCTCCGTTACTTTGTTAACTCACATTTCCGTCCAAGGGCTTGTGGTGGCTCCAGGGTTTTGCTGGTGCACACCGGGTGCTGGGGTGGAGGGTTTTGCCTCCTCTGCAAACAAGCCAACATGGCGAGGTGGGCACAGTTCTACAGCCGGGGGAGTTCTGCGGCCAACCTGTAAAGAGCAAGGAAAGAGAAATAGAAGGATGTTATGTTTTGAGTTAAGCAGGTTGATTTGAGGTCAAAGCTCCATGGCAGTGTCCAGTAAGCCTGCAGGAGCTAGCTCTGGGCAAGATGGGCTAAGATTCTCACCCAGGATTTAATTGGGAAAGCATGCCTACAGCTGCCTGCCTCTGAGCTCTGTGCGCTGAATGATAAACACACACCTGCACTGGGGCAGCATGGTTGACATGGGTTCAGAGCAGAGCTCAGGCCAGTCACTCTGCAGCTTCAAACAGCACATCCACACAGCCATTCAACCACATCTCCTGTCTATGAGACCGTCCTCTAAACAAACACGCAGACACACACAGAAACTACCAACACTCAGGCACATTCCTTTCAGGGCAGTGTGTATGTGGTGATTGATGGCGTTATCTATGGACAGCAAAAAATGGTAATGCTGAGAAAACAGCAGTCTGTCTGCTACAACTTAACATGCAGCAGCTCTGGGGGACTGTCAGGAAGGGCCTGGGGGACTGAGCGGTGTCTGGATGTATGTATGTGTAGCTGTGTTCTGTGTCGTATGGTTGCATGTGTGTGTGTGTGAGCAAATGCAATGGGTTGGGAGGGGGAGACTGCCAACCGTACATCAGGGCTAGTGACGGCACTAATCAATCTCCCTCTAGGCCATAAATCTCCAGCTCCACACTCCCTCTTTTCCCCACAGCCATCTTCACTCAGGAACAGGGAGGCAGTTGCTACTAGTTTCCTCTCAAAAAGCCCATCACAGCCCCAGTGGAACCAGAGGACACCACAGGATGGATATGAGTGTGTGTATAATATATATATATATATATATATATATATATATATATATATATATATATACACACACACACAAACAAAATAAAACACATGCCTTCCATTCTAAGAACCTCCAACAATCGAGAATGATGGAAGGTACCTTTCGTCAGCAACATACCAGTGTCACATAGCACAATGATGACCGATTACAAAGTCTTCTACTTGGATTATGTACCAAATGAGAACAGCTAAAGCAAATCATTTAGGACCCGAAAGTATTTTTATATGATAAGGCTCAAGATTCATTCTTCTGTATTTCACTTGTCAAATACTGTTTTGCTTCCAGGAAACATAGCTCTTAGTGCACTACAGAAACCCACTCTCACCTAAAAAGCATGGCTGGACATAAAGTATTGTGGCCTTAATCTCTCCCTGCACGTGTTTTAGTCTCTTGTCCAAAATGCATCATTATGAAACACTATCATTTCCATCTGGGCCAGTCTACTCCCATATTAAAACAAAGAACAGAGGCAAATATTTCATCTATGCTGTCAGCAACAGCGTCTCCTGCCATGATGCGTGGCAGATTATTGAAAAATGATTTCTCATGCGCCTGTCACAGGCTTGTCCCCTATTATTTATTTTCTCAGTGAATCACTAAATGAACATTTAGCCACCTGCCATCAGTCCATTACTTAGTTTTATAGATTATCATTTTAATATGAAAGAAAGCAATTACAATGATTACAAGATAAATTAATGGCAGTCCATGAAGCACCAGCTCATGTTCTCACTCATTTAAGGAATAAAGCTAAATGTAGATCAGTGAAAAATCACAACATAGTAGTCTACTAATAAAGGCAGTTAATCACACTAGTCTTTGAAAATTATGGAATATATGAAAGCATTTCATCAACATGCAGAAACAAGCATACAAAGTATAAAACTGAACATTTACATACAAATACAAACATACATAGAATTAACATTCACTTCAACTACAAAGTATTTTACTGAGATTACTTTTATCCAAAAGGAAATCCAGTTCCATTTTTGAATATGCCATGAATAAATCTTTTTTACCCTACCATATATAAATACCAGATATACCTAGTTACAATATGCTGCATACTTAGTCCTTATAATATGATGTGAAAAAAGTGTTGGGATTTGTATGAAATTGAACATTTCTATTCATACAGATTCTTATTCCTAAAAAGAACTAGGAGATGTCAGCTCATATTCACTGCTGTTGTTTTGCCTGAACACTTAAACAAAAGACTGAGTTAAGAAATGGTGGAAGGAAGCACGATTGAAAAATTCAAAACATCTTGCTGCTTTAATTAGAGGCTGAATTATTTTTTGGTTTGAATAATTAAAGATCAGAGTTACAGATAAGTGCATCATTACTGCCGTTAAATTGTTTCATATATTAAAAGACATTTTTAATAATAAAAATGAAAAAAAGACAAGAAAAGACATTAAGTTTGACCTCATACTCTGATGTGTGTATCACTATATGCAGAAAGTGCATTTTTCATCAAATACAAAAATGGGTGTGAATGAAAAATGCTTCTTTACTAAGAGTAAGAAAATTAGACCTGTAGACTCACAATTTATTTACACAATTCACTGTCTTTAACGCACATGCAGGCATGCACACGTGCGCACACACACGCACATGCACACATTCTGCAGATGGAAGAGAGGGGCCACTCTATTTCTCGCCAGGTGCTCCAGCAAAAAAGGTCGCTTGCAGTGCCATTTCCTCTCACACACGGGCAGGCCTGGCCCAAACACACTGGCACTTTGAGCTCATTACTGGCTATTCACATAATCCTTTCTCTGTGTCCTCTCTGTGAGGATACTAATTTCACAACGGGCCCATCCTCACAGCCCATTTGTTAAAAAGTAGTGGTTGAGAAAGAGAGAGAGAGAGGGTGGTGTAGATTGAGACTAAAAGCTAGTCTTATGGGGGGGATACCTCCACAGTTTTTCCTCTCTCTGAAATGAAAGACAATCGCGTAACTACCCTCCATTTTTCTCCATTTGCTGCTCACCAAATGTATTTTGAGGCATTATACTTTGCTGAAAGAGACCCACTTTTTTCAATTCAATTTCAAGAACCAATTTTCTCCTATTATTGCCTTTAAGAGCGAGGGAGAAGGAGCAAGTCTTTGGCTTGTTTGTCATGTCCCCCTTTCCCCTCATCTCCTCCTATTAGGTTATTGTGCTGCTTAGCAGATGTCTATCAGTGGAAGGAAATTATCTCAGAACCAAAACCCCATGAACCATTATCCAGCTGCCCTAAAACACCCTGTAATGCAAAGGTCAATCCTTGTGAAGGTGCTGGAGAATGTGAGTGAATACACACAGACTACCAGACGCACTGCTTGAAAAACCACCTGCACTTCACTCACTCATCAAATCCACTCACAGGTCTCCTATTACACCAGCACGGGGATATCTCCAAAGCCAGGATGTCTATCGGCTCTTTCCCGTTCTGCTAACGCTGCTGCAGGGTTTGCAATGGGGGTGGAAGATCAGTCCCATGAGATGAGGGAATAAGCCAGAATCAAGAGGCGGCCGGATTGGCAGAAGGCTATTTCTTAGTTAAAAGGTTCTTAAACTGCAGAGAAGATCAGAGGAGATGGCTCCCTGCACCCAAAGCTGCCTGCTCAGATAAGCATCCTGCCAAGTGTGGGGTGTAACAGGGTGGTCATGGGTGAATAAACAGTATATGTGTGTGTTTTGAGCTATGCATGTTTAGGGAAGAAAGATTCAGATAACTAATACAACTGTTTATCCCTCAGTGGTTTTTATTGTTGAACAAAATGGCCAAACCATGGGGGGGGGACTATCCAGTAATACATACTGCATTGGGTGTTTAGTGAGGCTTCTCCAGTAAGATCATCATTGTTGAAATAACATTTTTTACACTTTTAGAAAGCCTCCAGTTAGGTGATGTGGACAGCATCTTGTGAATAAACATCAGTTAACATTGGGGTACTTCTTATACAATGAAAAAGGAGGAAATGTAACTATCACAAGTAATATTCTAATAATAATATAAAGTAATATACTACACTAGAAGCGTGATAGAGCGTATGAAGCTTCTATAGAGGCTTGACTGTTTTATTTAAGGCAACACCAGCATTTCACTTCACAAGAGCTTGTCAAAAAGCTTTGCCTCAGGCTCATTTTGTTCATTTGTTACACAACTATTTCTGTCACATTTTGTCTTACCATCACTAGCTCTACTATCACTGCCTTTCAGGAGAGATTGCCTAAATGTGTGAGCCGTTATATCCATGTTTAAATGATATTATACCTCTCTTCAGCCATGATGGCAATAATCCAACCTAATGTCAAATGGGGCTGTTCAGACAGCACATCATATAAACTGCCTCCCTTCTTCCAGCATTACTTGGCCCTTAGTGTCTCCAGTGTAGTACCAGTATGGCCAGGGAGCCTGGCAGACAGCCTGCACAATGAGCAGGGGCGGGGCTTCAGCCTAATTGAATGGTGACCCTGCCGTCTCGCTGTGGGACGCCCCATGCAGTGCTTTTAACAAGCTGCTGTGTCTCCCCTCTTAATAAGCCCAAACAAGTTAATCCAATAGACACACTCAAACCCTTTCTTTTTCTTTAACAAGGCACTGCTTCTACCCCCTTAATCCCCAGCTCCCCCTTCTCCGTCACCATACCGTCACATGAATGGAGGGTGAAAGGCTCCATTAGGAAGGACTGGCAGTAAACCCCTCGGCTCGGCACTTTCCACACATCCGTACTAAATAATTTGCACTCATACTGTATATTCAAAACATGCACACACTAATGCTCACATGTACCTGATATAAAACTGGTCTATTTGGACATGGCACACAATGAGAGGGTTATGTTCACTGACCCTGATCTACACATACAAACACTGCAACAAGACAACACACAAACAAAAATTCTGAGGGGACATTTGCCGACAGGCACACACTCCAGGACATAAAAAAGGCATTGTTAACAAACCCTCCCAGCTCCACAAACAAGAGCCACTGATTCCCTAACAATACAAGCCCCTGGATGCACTCACCCACCAGCTCTGCACAACCTCACACCAGCACAATAAATAACCTGCACAACAAAAGGCCATTGTGTGTAAAAGCCTACAGTTTAGGCATTATGGCCATGATATACAGTGTTGGAATAACATATTGACAGCTGAGTCTTATATATACTGTGCAGCATGTCGCTGTTATTGGGGCTTATAAAGCCTTGTATGCTGCACAGTCATATAATAAGAGGTTACTCTGCAGATGAAGGACATCTTGGCAAAAACACTCAGCTGTTAGGTTTCCATATTGAAGTCAGCTTCAATAGCTTCACCCATGGGAAGAAGGGTGAGGAATGTCTGGCAGTCTAATAGCAGCGAGTCGTCTGTCATCTCTAATCAAAATGTGCCTGCCTAAACTAATGTCAACCCTGTAACAGCAATGAGGACTAATTGACTTCACAGCCAACTGCTGTATCTTTGCACTGGGCCAGGTTTCATTAATGATAAACAATGGCACAGTAACAACCACACTCAAAATTTAAAGAATGAAAAACAGCTGAAGTCCAGCAGATATGTAATTTAGCAGTTTGGACATTGTTATTCACCAATATTAGTTTTTAGTTTTGGTGGAACATTATTAATTGAATTGGAACAATAACAAAAAATTTTCAGTTGCTCTCTGAGATTCTAATCTAAACTTAAAATTTGGTGCTAGCCTGTCTGGTGCAGTGCAAGTACAGTTTATGACCTACTCCCACAGGTCAACCAATCAAAGTGTTTTCTTATATGCTAGCCCATACATGGCTAAAGTTTAATGGGCTGTTTGTTTGTTTGGGACTGTCGAATATAATAGGAGAGATTGCCTCACCCCCCCCCAGTCAAACTCAGTCTGCACTTAGCACCTAGACCTGTGTTGGCACAGCAACCATTTTAGTATACAACCTGCTTTGTCAAGTGTTACTTTTGATCAGAATAAACAAGTACTTCTGATTTTACAGTCTGTTATAAGTTATCCAACTATATTAAAGATAGGTATACTATGAGTGCACTGTAAATAAGTATAATGATTCCTTGAAATCTTGACTTTTGAGTCAGGATTTGCAATAGCATTAACCCTGCATTTCACTATGCCACATGTAGGAACAGTCAGCAGGAATAATTTTGTTGAACTACATGCTTGAGAATAGACAATGTCAGAAAGCACAAACAGACCCACTACATAGTAACTGGCAAGAGGACTGAAGGTTACTTCAAAGCAGCTGTAAAACAATGTTTAACTGAAACCGCCTTTAAACTCATTAAGTTTTAATTTCAAAAACAAAGTTTTGAGACAACCCGGAAAGCAGAACATTGTCTTACAGAGTGTCTAAATTTCCATCCTGTAATAAAACAAGCCCTTCAAATTGATGAAATAGGGGGTTAGAAGCAGTGGCTTTGGATTCCTAATGAGAATTCAAAATGTGCATCCTGTGCATTTATAACCACTAAACCAAACACATGCTACAGACGCTACATTGGGGAGAGTTTCCTCAATAAAATCTGTCCATTTCCAACACAGTGCAACTAAAGTGCTCTTACAACATGACTGAGCCTCTGTGTTCCTGCTGTTGCCAGCGAGGGACTTTGAGCAATGAGAGCGTGGCTTAAGATTGTCAGACAAACCACAGGGGAAACACATCCTCTTCTCCTCTTATTGCCTCAGCCTTTGTTGTGTTGTTTTGCGAGGCAGTAGCATCAGCTGTCATCTAATACCACTTTCACTCACAAACCCTGTGAATGCTGTGACATATTGAACAAATGCAGAGGGTAGCAGCAGAGTTTATACTTCACAGTTGATCATAGTGATACACCAGCGCACTTATGTTGACAGAGGACCTCTGCAAAGAACAGTTTAAACCAATTCAAAAAGTCACTAACTCAAGTTGGGTTGGATTAAAATCTGAAAAGCGCTCTGAAAAATTGTTATTTTCAATTTTTTCCCCCTTTCCTGCAGATTCATCTTCAGCAGGCAGGACTTCCTAACATAAATCAAGCAGCTTCCACACTAACTTCAGCCAAATGTGAAAAATGAGCTGTGTTTTCTTAGTTTTCTAGGTAGGATTTATATATTCTCAGTAAACCTTATTACACACCATTTGTAAATCATTGTTGATACAGAAAAAAAAAATTCTTATCCCAATGTGACACAATCCTTTATTGTCCCAGACAGGTCCATTCATGGCTTAACACAACAACAATAAAACAAGGGCTCTTTTTTCCTCTACCCATCCTTTGGTGGCTCACTTGAATATTCAAACAGTGTTCATTGTCTTTTTGTGTTTTGTTCATTGTTTGTTGTGCTGTCATTCCTCAGCCTGGCTCCTGAACTTCAAAGAAAGGCTTATGTCAATTTATGATGAAATAGAGTGAGCAGTTGAGAGAAAAAGGGGGAGAGAAAGAAAATATTCACACGAAATGGCCCTACCTCCAAATGTATGCTTATTAATGGGTGTTCAATAAATCAATGGAATATAATTAAATTCAAACAATGCGATTTCTTCTCTTACTTGCTGAAGCTTTACTCCAAACATCATGCTCTGCAGTGCCTAAGGTGACCCCAATTCCAACGGTCCAAAGGACAACTCTGGCATCTTTCACTGGAGGGTGTCACAGATTCAATAGCCAGCCATGCATAACATTAGTGTGTTGCGAAGCCCACAAGGCAATCAAATAGTACACCGTCGAAATGTTGACACTGATCTCATTTGATATATTTGAAGTGTGACAAAGCCATTTTTGCTCTGTTGGATATTAAGGACTTTAAAAGAGAGGATGACACAAGCGTTCACAGATAAGCCAGGCTGGGAAGGAGGCAGACATTTTTCCACCACATACTGTATTTTCTCCTTACTGCACTCAGCCGCCTTCCCCTTTAACTCCATAACGTGTGCTTTCCAGCTGTTGTCATCCTGCTCCCTCTCAAAGCTGGCTCTGACCACGGCAGCACAGGGTATCCAATTGGACGGAGTGGGAGGTGAGGCTGCGGTTGGTAATCACCTGCTGGCTAAAGGCACAGATGGCACAAACACCACCAACATGTTCATGCAGCAGCAATCCAAGAAGTTGTTCTGACAGGCCGACAGACAAACAAAGAAACTTGAGAACCCTAAGAATTACAGGATGCAGATTTGATGCAGACAACTTGAAACGAACAGCTGCTTTTATGCTACCTTCAAAGAGTTAAAACATTGATCTTTTTTTTTTCCTTGAACACAGGCAAGGTCTTGGTGTCACTGCTCAACGATTGGGGAGGGTAAAAAAAAAATGGGCAGGTTGTAATGATTTAAAATGGTAGACTCTTTCCATGACAAAGGCGGCCTGATAAGGGCTCCTGTTATCAGTGCGTTTGACCAGCCACTGAGAGAATTGAGAAGCGAGGTCATCGCTGAGATAACAGCATATGTGCAGACTGATTATCTCTTCCCCTCTCAAGGATTTTTGATATGTTGTGTTGCTCTTGTGATTTATTTAGTAGACCAAAGACTTTCTGCTTCCTTTTACCAGTTTCAGAACTTCAAGGAGAACAACACTGGTGTACACTTGTTAAAATTTCCTCTTGCGCCGTCCTGACTTTAAATTATCTGACATACCGAGATAGTCAATTTAAGCTTCCGCCAGGATTAAAAGAAAATATATGTTGATACATTTAACTACAACAGTTTGACTGAATGCGTGACTGTCACTGAAATCAGGTGCAAAGCCTGTTAGGTTTTCTCTGAGCTCCAGATGAAGGTAGTTGGATGAAGTAATTTAGTTTATTGATGCTAGCAGGCATTTTTATGGTAGTCAAGGCTCCCAACACATCAAACATATCCGAGTAAAAATGCCCTAGGAACATCCCTCTTCCTGAAGACTCCCCAGCAAATGAGCTCCTTCTGCTCTAAGTGTTACTGCTCTGTGCCTTAGTTTGTCCTTCACAAGAGACAGGTAACTCTGCCAAGACCCAGTAATTAGTGCAGATGGAGACTGTAATACTCTCTTCCCCTCCCTGCAGAAATGCCAAGGGAGGCAATCTATAAATTCCTGCATATTAATGCAATTTAAAACCACTCCAGACACCTTGCTGGAGGCAGGTGATAAAAAGGTGAAAGGCAGACTACCTGGCACACAGCTGCTGATATGCCACTGACATCAGTCCTGTCTCAGCAACTTCCTGACCCAACACCCCCCCACACATACATACACACACACACCAAAATAACTTGATAATCTATCTCAGTTCTCAGGAAAAAGCTCTCCAAATCCTGACCTTAGGCCTTACAACTGGGTCTCTATCAATAATTAAATGGCAATCTAAAAACCCATTTTAGTTGGGTCATCTTTCTGCGCCATTGTCCCTGCTTCTCTTCTTCCTCCATCTATTTTTTCCTTTTTCTGTAAGATTTAGTTAGAGATTCCATTAGCATGAGAAAGCAGGCTGGTAATTGTCTTCACCCTACTGAGTGATCCCTAGATAGAGGATTAGCCAGAGAGAAAGCCCTATTTCAACTCGGAGCACAGATGCTGCCCACAGTCACCCACTCCAGATTAGATTAGAGTGTAGGGGGATGAAAACCGACTCGTAACTTCAGGCAACATTAAACAAAAAACCTGGATGAGAGGTTTAAAACCAATAAACTTCCATTCACCTTTCATTACCAGCTGTGCCCCTGTAGATTGTTTGTTCCTTACTTTTTGAAGATGGGAAATGTAATTTTTTTATCTACTAACATGCTTTTCTGTTGAAAATAGGGACCAAGTGAAAGCAACTCCATTTTTCCCTGTTCTCTGATATACACAAAGCATTTAGTGGCAAATATCCCTAAATCATCCCCCTGGGCCACCCTGTCCGTCACTAATCTGCCCACCGCCGCCCACTGAGGTGTCACATTTCTGGCACTCCTCCATGGGATAAGCACTTCAAACACCAGAGCTTCTCCTCTTGACCTTTCCACGGAGATGATCGATTAAGCTCATTGGATTTATTCCATAAACAGGCATCCATTACTTCAAAAAGCCAAGGAATTTACCTCAGAGGCAGAACTTAAAATCCATATAAGCTTCACAAGAGCTCCCATTTTTATTGGCTTCTTCAATCCATTTCTTTTAGCACATTAATAAGAAGAAGCTTTTAACAGGCTGTGTTGGTATCTGAACCACTATAGTTCTCTATGTGTAATTAATGAAGCAAATCACAGTGACAAGGTGATATTCAACTGTTTTCTATAGCCCATAAAGCCTATGATGCAGAAAAACTGTTGAGCTCACTCCCCTGCCGGAGGTGGATAAAGTAGAGTGCAAATTATTCTAAACTTAAAACACTGCAAATATATGGATTCCATGTGCAATGGAAAATTAAACAAGGACTTCTTTGCATTGCTTTTCACCTGTCCAGGAAGCTCTGTCGGGTAAACCAACTACCAAGTCAGTAGGGTCTGTTGCTCACTTGCTGCATAAGCCATTAAGTTACAACATTGCAGGCTTCCTGTGTTCACGCTCGAACACCCTGCACATGCTTTCAGCAAGGACAAGACTAAACAATCTGGGAACCAAACACAGGAAAGATGAAACCCAAGAAGACAGAATGTTTTAAACCACAGATTACATGACACTTCAAATCCTATTTGCGAAACTTAAAAACGGAAAATATAAAACATCTTCCATTTTACCTAGAAGAGACCGCCCTCTGAGGGGCCTAACAAGACTCCTCCTTTTCCTGATCACAGTGGCCAGTGGGCTCTGCTTCAGCTCTGAGGGACTCCTGCTCTATGGTAATCATATCCTATTTGAATAATGAGGCAATACCACCACTCCTGCTGCCCATTTCCCCAGCATCCTTGACTAGAGTCTTTGATAGACACTAATTCTAGCTCCATCTATAAAGCTCCTCTCATGCATTTTTAATAGAATCTATTACTTTAGGATTAAATTATAAAAGACTGTCCTCCTTAAATTTTTAATAGTTTGCATAATTGGTATCAGGGCCTGAATGTGAACCATAAAAACCCAGTTTGTACAGGACTGAGCTGCAGAACGGGCTAGACAAAACCACATAGCAACCACTGCACAAAAATGACAGAAGTGGAATGATACTAACTCAGACATCCACACATCTGCACTTGCTCATGCACGCACATAAGAGCAGGGCCATTATAACCATGGGTTCATTGCTCTAGAGAATAAAGTGGCTGAGTTCAGCACTGTGAATGAAGGGGACAATAAGGTCAGGGACCATGAAAGCTGCTTTTGGTGGCTGAGCTACTGAAGGAGCATGGAGGCAGGAGGAGTCACCTGATGGAAACCGGAGACACAAACCAGGTGTCCGGAGACACCTGCTGCCACTAATGTCAACACCGACCACAAAACTCACCAGGGCAAACAGCAAAAACTACTTAGCAGGTTTACAGTCTCACTTTGCCCCCACAGTCACTGATAACTGCGTTCAGTCAGCATAAATGGAAATTTCCTCTCTGTTCCCAGTTCCAGGCAGATCAGCCATGAGTTAAATGTCATCTGCACCCTCTCACTCTCAGTCTCACTCCCTGCATCTCCAGCTCAGCTCTTTCCAATAACAGACACAGCATACAGGAAAAGCAAATGTGTCTGAGGCATCTCCACTAAACTAGAGCCCCCTTAGAAATCTATGCACGTCACCATCCCCCAAATTAGCACCGCAGGGACACCCCCCTCACCGCCCCCGCCTGCTGGCGGCAGCTCTTTGGCATATCTGTACCGGGGAAAATATTTCACACTGTATGAATTATTAAGTGCAGGGCCAGTGCTAAGCAGTGTGGAGATAGACCAGTTATTCACAGCTCTATTGGGACGGATGCGTCGGAAACCCGGGCCGCTCGCCTATCAGATCGTTTGTCACGAGCGATAGACAATTTACAATGAGAGAATTTTTCAATTTATTCATTCTGCTGTCACTGCAGTTTTCTACCTCCACTCATTCCACTCAACAGCCCCCTCCTCTTTTAACTCTGTCTCGTCTGCTGAGGGGCTTCATGCCTGAACCAACTGCCTGCATCTCTGTCTGATACTGTTGTTCACCCTCTTTTTTTTAGTCTGAGGAGAAAGGTGGAGGAACACATGTGCAAAAGACATGAAGAGAGCTGCTACTTTAATCATCTTTACTGAGGTAAAGGTATGGTGGGGACATCCTGTGACAGCTGAGGAATTCGGGCCTCACCAGTGAAGCTGTGGCTGACTGCGGTTCTGTGATAAAGGAAAAGAGCTAGAAAAAGGGGATGGAGGGCACTTACTGTGCCTTTTTAGAACTAAGCTCCTGGCAAGAATATGAAGGACCACCATATTAGTTAGAAAAAAGATAACGGGCTAGAGTTGGCTTATTTACACAGTCTAAAGCAAGTTAATGCATGAGAGCAGGAGAAATAAAAGCCTCAGCATGAAAAATGTGTACAAATATTTGCACCTGTATTAAAAAAATAAAAACAAATTCCACTCAAATATTGGTTTTCTTTTGCTTTATAGGAATCTTATTCAGGAAGAAAAGACCCTAGAGGGCAAGATTCTGCTTATTTTCATGTACAAGTAAATGCCAAACACTCCCACGCAGATAGACAAAGAACTTCAGCACAAATGTCTGGCACATTGCTATTTCAACATTAATTACTGAAGGTGAACCAGCTGTCAAAACAGCCACAGATTTTGTTTTCGTTCATAAATACCCTCTGTTAAAGAGGACAAACAGTACAACAGACCCAGCTCAAAAGCCCAGAGCGGCACTCTACCATCATTTCAAGAGATGGGAACGCAAATTCATGAGAGACATAACAAGGATAATGTTTCAAAGGAGTTTTCCCCTTCTAAGCTAAACAGGAGGAATAGAAAAAAAATGACATCAGCAGCTTTGTTGGTCTAAATGCTCACTGAGAGCAGTTTGACCTGTAAAGCAGCCCAGAGTGTTTCTCTATCTGTGATATCCTTTGAAAGCCTGACACAGACGGGTTGCACTGAATAGGCGTTGATGTGAAAGGCAGAGATGTTAGATAAATGTCCTCACAGCCAAGGCCTCTGCCCTCTTCCTGATGATGCATTCTTATACTCTAACACCCACCCCTTAACACACACGTGCATGCACGCAGACACACATGCTCACGCACGCACAGAAACACAGACACGCAGTGCCAACAATCCCACTGAGGGCACCATTTGTTTCAGGACAAGGTGACCCTGTTGCCTAGGGGCCTGTGAACAGGCACAATGAAGGCCTCTCATCCTGCACACACCCAGCCGGCTGTGTTGGACTGATGACGGGTGGGGTGTGAGGGGCATCACAACACCCTGCTACTGCAGTTTTAAAACCCTATTCAGGAAGCCCCCTGAGATAGCTCCTTTCACACCCTGCACAGACGGAGCAAAATCCCTGCTTGTAACCCAGAGTCACGCAGTCAACAGATGGAGCGGCTATTGAGTGAAGGATCGCGGCGGCAGAGGCGGCTCCCCATCCATCCCAGCTGGAAACAATGGGGCAGCAGGTCAAGAGTGCTGTCCAGAGGGAGGAGTCATGGAGGAGGGGGCATACTTTAACACACTCAAAATATGCAAGCACTTTGAAATTGGAGGAACTGAGGCAATCTTTTCTGGATGGACTGAGGGGAGGAGGCTCACAGCCACATGGAAAGTGGTGAGGCCAGTTGCTGGGATCAGACTCAGGTTGAAAGCAACAGGATTTTTGTTTAAAGTACAAACAACACAAAAAGGCATCCCTTCACATGTGTACATACCCATAGTTTAACAGATATCTCAAGTATCAAATGTTAACGTCTTTTTCCATGAAAAATAAACTATATGTAAAGTGTTGAGAACTTTCCTGTCAATGGAAAAAAAACTGTGCACTGAGGCTATATACACACACAGAGAGGAGAAAACCTTTACTTGTGCAAAAAAAACCAAACTGTCAACCCTGAGGATTTATTCTTCATGAAACAGGTACAATCTAAAAACTTGTGTAAAATACTACATAACTTGACAACGCTTCGTAGTACCTAAAATACATCATTAAGAAACAAACACTGCACTTGAAAGATTTCTTAGCATCAATTCCTTATTTTTAATATTCTCCCAGTATCCTCTGGTGAGATTACAGTTAAGTGCCATTTTAAAGCCTACAAAAAATAAATAAATAAATAAAGCCTACATAAAAACGATTATATCATTACCTTTCTATTAATTAATAGATACTCTATTTTTACTTGTGATTCTGCATGGAGGCCACTACACACTCAAATGCCCACACAATCATACATGTAATCATTATGCTCCTTGTAGGGTAACGTATATCCATTTCCATTGACCAGCAGTCTGGCTATCACATGGCTCTGACCTGGGAGTCAATTAGTTGACTGGGCCTCCCTGCCTCACTGGTTCTCCATGGCCACAGGAGAGACAAAGACATAGAAGGTATAGAATGATCCCAGAACTTCAGTGTCTTAATAAGTTATAAACATTCCAACTAGAAGGCAAATTGGGCTGCCACATGCTCCTCATTTTTGAAAGGTTTGGTTTATGGGGCTACTTTGAACAGGAAGGCACTAATTACACAGCAGAAGGTGTCTGGAGCATTGCAGCAATTCTCCATTAACAACCACTTGACAAGAAAGTACATACTCAAAAAGACTTCCTACCATTCGGGAAATGTTCACAAATCACACCTAATTAAAGACAAAAGCCTAGTCTGTGAAATCAGAATGCGGAGAGCCTTTTCAAGATAGAGTGAGGTGGATTTTTCTGGGTTGTAGGACGCATTTTTGTGCACAAGCTTATTTTATTCACACTTGTGTCTTCTTTAAACAAATTATCAGCTAAGTGCAGTGGGATAAAGGGTTAAGCTGTTATTCTTCCCTCTCTAGGTCACATCACAATATATCCATGGTTTGCCATTTCAGAATATGTTGCTTTTATGCCGTTTGAGCCTCGGTTTGAAAAAAAAAAAACTAAAGTGTATTCCAACGTAGCTGAGAGGGATCAATAAGTGCATAGAAAAAGAAAATGACCATAAACACAGAGGCTTTTATTCAGAGCGCCACGATGCAGATGAAAGCACAGAGTGCACCTGGAGAACAAAGCTGAGAGCGGCAGAAGACAAGAGAGACCAAAGAGTTATCAGGTGGGGCCAGAGAGCTCTGGCTACATTCAGACCTCTGCAACATCTATTTCCACAGCAGCTATTAGATTTCTAATATTGTTGGTTTAAAGGAGGCTCAGCTTTCCTGCCACAATGAGAGGGATTCAGCCCCTGTTGCCCCTTTTTTCCCTTTTCAGTGTGGTCTCACAAGGTCCTCTCGGTTTTCTGCAAACAATACTGCTAGGCTCTGGCCCTTATTTAAAAGATTAATAGGATGCTGTCTTGGCAGAGAAGCAATCACTGAGGTTTCTGTGACAGCAGAAAAAGTGTGAAAACAAGGCAAAAAGGAGAGACCATTGTCACGGTTACCAACTGGCTGCCGCAGCTCAATTGAGATTGCTGTGGCTTTCAAGCCCAGCTGTCAATCACAGCAGCAAGCATCAATGGGGTAAATTTGAATGATAAAACGATAAGTCATGAGCAGGCGATTTCCCTGTCATCCGGACAGGCGCTGTTTGAGTGTAACTCAGTATGGATGGAGAGATTGTACTGCAACCATATGGATTTTGGTTTTGCTTGGAGTTGCTGGCTTCACCCCTCAATCATGACAAAATGTGTAATCACCAAATGTCTTCCTCTCAATCCCTGTTACAATTGGCAGCACAGTGCTGTCACTAGAGATGGGGAACAAAATGGAAAGCTGACTAAAAGACAAGCTTTAAGTGACACTTAATTTGAGATACCCAGGCATTCTCTCAGCTCCAGTAAACAGGATCCATCAAACTTCGCCCAGAGCCTGTATGAGTCTGCAGCTGTCTGCAGGGAGAAGCACAGTATGCCTGAGAGGCCTCCAGTTATCAAGAGGACTGATGAAGAAATCAAGTCCTTTAATAGTTCCTCAAAACAAGAAGAGGCAAAGGAATGATTATGACACTTTCAAAGTGCAAATCTCCTATCTAATCCATGTCTACAGTAGCACACTTTGTTTTTGCTTTATATGCCATCCACCAAAAACAAAGCATGACAGGAGCTAATGACAGCCTCAGAGAAGACAGCAGAGAGGGTAAAAAAAAAAAAAAACACGAGTGAGCCAGAGAAGTAGTAAGAGAAAAACAGTGAACAGCTGCTTTCTCCCTCCTTCCCTTTGCTCATCCCAGGAGATAGTCCCATGCGATCTCCCTGATCCTAGTTTGTGGCTGACAGAGGGGACCAGGGCTCTGTTCATCTCCCTACTCACATGGCTCTGTGCCCCCCCCCCCCCCCTGCCTGCCTGCCTGCCTGCCTCCCTGACGCTTCGCTGCCAGGAGGAAAAGATGGTTGGGCGGGGGAGTGTAGGGGGGGGGCTACATCAAGGAGAGACTCTCCCAGTGGGTTCTCGTCAGTTCCAGGCCATTGCACCTTGCTCGCTGGGATTTTATTTACACACACGCGTGCACACACAGCTATCCATGCGGAGGCAGATGACTTTTAATGGATGCGATAATGTAGCATGTTTTCTGGCTGTACAGTTACGTGTTTTGTTTTTTAAGAGCTGTTGCGCTAATACAAATTGTTACTGTAACAGATACCCGTGACAAAAAAAATAACAGTCTGATGCTGTGCAGAGCCTAGTGTAGAGGCAAAAGACCAGATAACGTTCAATCAAAGCCAGTGATACGGTTGATGTGGTCAGTGGTAATGTGCAGCCAAAAGGCCTGACACACTTCCTCAGTCTTTGGGGACGAAGAGAGAATGGCAGGCTGGCCCTGTGTGTTCAGTTTCTACAGATGTTGCCTTGGAGAGCGGCTGACTGGCTGGCTGCGGTGACAGCTGGACAGCTGTTCCTATAGACGCAGCCACAGAAGCATGCCACAGGGAGGGGGTGGGGGATAGTGTTGTATGTTTAGTTTATCTGTATGAAGTTCCCAGGATGTGCAAATCTGTCACTTTTTGCAATGGTGCATGAGCCTGGATAAGCAAAGATGGCAATGAACAGGATATGGAGAGAGAACACAGATGGGCAAATATCAGGCATGGCATACATTATTAAAGAAGTTCTAATACCAAAATAAAAAAAAACTGTTTTAAAATTGTTATCTGTCTGTTCAAAAATTAACTGTCTAATGCAACACCAAGTGGCTCCACAGGCATACGTCAGAACACTTAATTTGATTCACAAGGTCTGTCTGAGCGACAGTGACTTTTTTATCATCGTAAACAAGTAAAAGTTTAATATGAACTTCACAGGGAAATTTCAAATTAATTTTTTACTTTTTTTATAAAAGAGGAGAGGGGGGGGGTCTATTTTCAAAAGCAGAGAGGATAATTGGCTGAGCATTAAACGACTCTGGACTTTATGCCAACATCAGTGGCTGCTGGTGATGAAAGGCAGTTTAAATTGGGGTCGTGTTCAGATATTATACCTTCATCCTGCCACTTAAAAATACAGTTACCTAAAATTATACAGACCTGCTGGAAAACAGAGCAGCTTATAGATTAACACAATGACAGAAACCTGTGATTGGAAAAACAGCTCAAAGACAACTGAAATCAGAAACACTCAGCAGTATTAAATGCCGTCACCTGCTGAATAAACACTCTGGAAATCATGAGTTAAACAGCTTGGATTGACGCCAGTCTCTTCTGCCAAAATTGTCATTTTTCCTGAGCAGGAGAGAATATTCATTATGCCACAAAAGGTCAGCAATTTGTTCAACTCAATAAAAATGTTAGTAAAACTAAGGGCTCATGACAAGAAGCACTCACAGCCTCTGGTCAGCCATCAAAAAATGAATTTGTGAATGTAAGAGGTTGTGTAACTACATCCATTTGAATGCAATGTTATGTGTAGCATTAGGGAGGTCAAAGGTTTTGCAGAAGCTGCAATCTAACAGGAAATGTCACTGTGGCCTGTTGTAATCCTGGTCAAACTCCAACAACTGCGCACCAGAAAGCAGATACAAACATAACTCTACAACTTATAAGAAGGAGGACCAACCTTGAAACACACACACACAAAAAAAAACTAAAACTCCTGATCTGTTCGTACCCTCAGCTGTGCACTCTCCTTAATAAATAAAAGGACCCATTAGGCAGATTTCAAAGGCTGGCACTGGGTTTATAATTATATATGAAATCTTTTAGAAGAAAAAAGTGATTACTCTGGATGCAAGTCTGGAAGTGGGTGGGGGTGGGTTATTGCTAAGCAACCAGTCATTATCCTCCAGAGTGGAGCGAGGTGACCGGCCATCCGTCTAACTCTGGTGGCTCGCCTGGCTCCTGTGCAAACCCTCCCTCTTTTCCTCCACCACTCTCTATCCCTCGCTCTCTCTCTCTCTGCCATCTCCCCGTCCGAATACAAACAGAGATAAAGAACGCTGCAATCGCTCTTGACACACAAATAGGTTAACACAATAAAGCCGGCTTTGCCTGGCTCACTCGAGGGAGGAAAGCAATTCCAGCAGCAGGCAGGAGGTAATAAAACAGGGCTAGGAGTGTGTGTGTGTGTGTGTGTGTGTGTGTGTGTGTGTCCATACATGTCCTCATGTCAATGTTCCTATGTTTTTGTATGTGAGTAGAGACAGGCACACAGAAGCTCTTTGGCTTCAGGGCCTAATATCCTATGGATTTTCAACCCTTTCTTGACACAAATAATAACATAGGAGAGAAAATGATGGAAATTCCAGACTACTCCTCCATTTAGATTAAGGAAATGGTGGCTTTATATTAACAATATAGCTGACCCGCAGTCATCCTATACAAACACATAAACCTTTCCCATGGGTTGTATGCCTTCTCTCTTGTAAATAGTCTCTGGCTTGGTTAAAATTCAACAAGTAAATTGAATGAGTTTTATCTGTGGGAGCCTCTGCTTACTCTCCCTGATGCTGCCAGGACAGGCAATAAATGATAAAAATCTCCAGTTTTATTAAATCGCGTTGCATTCACGCTGAACTCAGGAAAATGGTGAGGTGGCTTCTGCAATTACAATCTGGACCAGACAACATTGTTTTCTCCAGTCAGTGGAAATTTCATTACCTTACAGCAACCACCTTAGAATTGGGTAATAGCCTCTTTTTGTCACAGACACAAACCGTCTGCAGGAGGTGTGACAACCCATAAGTGTTATCCATTTGCAACAATATGCATCTCGCCAGTCAGAGTCTGGGTGCTGGTCAGCATTATAGGCACTGTTATTCAGTGATATGAAATAATTGAATGGAGAAAACAGCAGTCAATAACTAGTTCCTGGATTGACTGTAGGATAATCAAATGCATTGAACCTTGATAGGTCTATGTGGCTGACGTTTCTCTCCTCAGGCTATTATAGACAGATGACGCAGGTCACACATGGCTCCATCTCTCAAATGTCAATAAATAGAGAGAAGGCTAGCATACTTCCTGTTGAGGGACTGACCTGTGGAGAAACTCCAATTAAAGCTTCAGAAGAAGTTTCACATATTTGGGTCACAGAGGGTAGTGTCAATCAAAGCCTCCAATTTTAACCCACAATTCCTTCAACCAGGTAATCAAACAGCACAGATGTAAAGTGGTGGCTATTGTCAACAGGGAATAAATTACCAAAGCATGAAGAGAAAACATCTTATCTGTCTGATGTATTTCCTGCTTCTGCAGAAAGCTACAAAGCCCAAGGGAGAGCAGTCAACCAAAATGCAGGGAGATGGAGATTAGGATGATGTGCAGTTCCTTGTTCCATTAAAGTTTGATCTTCCTCAATAGCCGAGGAGAATCAGATATCTCCCATTCAAGATTAAAGTACACCAGCATAGAGGGAGAGATTAATCAGAGGCCTGCATGAGATAAAAACAGCCTTGCTTCTGGCATGGAAAACAGTGGCAATAAAGAGTTCAGCTGATAATGTGAAACATGGTGAAGCACAATAGCAAATCAAACAGCATGTATGGGCCTCCAAAACAAATCAAAGAGCTGACTAGACTACGATACAGTGGCTGGAGAAGTACAGCAGGGGCTGATCTGATAGTAACCAAGGCCTTCATTTTATTACTGGTTCAGGTTGAAGAGGGCACACAGAGAATTTTCCCATGTTGCTCACTGTCGCCAGGCTCTCATTCCCTCTCCTCCTCCTCTCCTTGAGATCAATGGCGCTGGGGTGATTTCACAGCAGCCTGCACTGTCACCCAGAACAAATCAATGTGACCATGAGGAAGGCAAGAGCGGCATTGTTTTTAAGGAGAGCAAATTCACTGTTGGAGAGCTTGTCAGATTTGCTTTATTCTCCTTCTTCCCCCAAGAACACTTTGGAAAAAGCATGCCTCCCCTTACTTTTCTGGCTGGGTTATGGAGCTAACTATAAACTCCACAGCACTCAGACTCTCAATACTAGTGTACTCATTAAAAACATATAAACTGTGCTGTTCCTGCTGAGTACATTTCATGTGTACGAGTGCATTTTCAAAGAAAAAAATGGACCAGTGGCCATAACCTGTTCAAATTCAAGGCTATATATTAACCTGAGGGCCTCATGAGATGTGACTTGCATTCTGCCTGACAGTGGGTGAGAGGCTAAGAGTGGGAGGAGGTTGGAAGGATCATTGCAGTTTGTCATGCGCTAAGTGGCTGCAGATAACCCTGATGAAGAGCCGACAACGTCAACCATCACGGCAGATCAGATCACATGAGCAGAGCCATGGCCAGGTAAACCTTCACTACAGCCAAAGTAACAGGAAGCTGAAGACAGAGTAACAGCGAAGAAGCCGATCACATCTTGTTAACATAAACCACTCATCAGAATCACTGTAGGGGTTCATGTGTGCAATGATATGCCAGTAGCATATTTTTATGTAGCTGCTCTACATCAAAGACAAATATACTTCAACTGAGCTGATTAAGCTATTCCTCATGAAAACAGGATGCAAGCGCTATATTTATAGCCATCTCTGTCAATTTACTGCAACGCTTTTGTCTCATTTTATCTTTTTATTTGTATATATTGCTCACAATATCATACTTTGAATCTCGCCCTGCCAATTACGCCCATGTCTTATAAATTAAATGTAAAGCTCCATGATTGAATTCATTTGCACAAGGTTAATAAAGAAGAAAGAGATACACCGATGCCTAATATATCGGAAATACAATGCTGAAAACTGAGAAGAAGTAATGTGCCGTGAGTGACTCAGGGCCTTGCACAGAACCTGTACCTGACTCTTTGACCCCGACAACATAGAACATCAAATGACTGGGGAGAAAATGAGACCTGACGAAGGCGACACACATAATAAGACAGAGTTTCAATCATCCTGTACTGCAATAGATAAAGTGTGCAGTTTCACCAAGCAGTTAACAATGCATCAATCAGGGAATACAGGTCATGGTACCTAATGCAACTAAGGAGACAACAGAAATTTGCTAGCATGCCTAAGTCAAATATGTAAACATAACTGTCCCTGCTAATCCCAAATGTGCATTTAATGTCAAATCCCACCAACAGCATCATCTCTGCTGGAAATAACACTGTACAATCACACTTACTGGCTGAAGGGTGTCGTTGGATTTTCTACACTGATTTGTGTGCAATACTTTTGTTTTGCGTAGGTTTTTTTCATGCTCCGTTTCTGCATCATCCACTGATGTGCAAGATAAATCTTCCTGCAGGAACAGAGTTGAATCATGTACTGTTGTAAAGTACAAGAAAGGGCATGTCTGTTTTGTTTTCCAGCACAAGAAAAAAGCAAAAACCCTGAAATTAACACTTTGATCAAATATCTAATGAGCTGCTGTTGACATGGCTTTGAGATAAAATGTTTGTTATTTCATAATGTGTCCGAGCATTTTCAACTAAGAAGCTTTGAGCTTTTCAGGGATATTAGCTTATCTAGGCGTGCTTGTCTTTTCTTTTCTTTGACAGGATAGAAAAATGTTTTTCATGACTATTTATGCTAGTATTCTATGAATGATGTACTCTCTATTGAAAAGCAGGTCTGATTTTTTTTTTTAAATATTTCACCATGAATAATAGAAGCACTTTTATTAATATAGTACACACTAGAACGGATATGCATAACCCATAGACACTCCAGGGGTCGTAGATCTTTAGTAACACGCGCACGCACACACAGCGGCTCTCATGCACACAAAATTGTATCTACTATTTTAGTCATCTTAAGTGCCAAAATGAGTTTTGCTGCCTCTGGGTAGGTGTTGAGACAATCAAACCATGCAGGGATTAAAAAAGATTAATACATAGTGCAGGAAATTAAACTTCAGCGACTTAAACGATATTCATGAGTCAAGCTCACTTATTCACTTCAGGCAGGCACTTTAATAAGCAAAGAATACAGTAAGGAACCCATATGCTATCAATCAATCAAACTGATATGCAATTTCAGTTCCAAATTGATAAAATACTAAGCTCCTTTTAGTGCATTAATTTAGTTAATATAATATATTGCACAAATATTTTCTCAAGCTTCCATTGGCCAGCAGTGAATGTAAGCAAGTAAATCAGATTCTATATTAGTAATTAAGATTTAGAGAATTTTATGTGCTACCTGCAATATCAATAAATGTGGCTGTGATTTGGCTTCATTTTAGAGTAGTTTAGTTTAAGAAACACAACAGCACAACTGCTCAACCTAGAAATAATTTACAAACATATCTGTTGACTACACAAAAGTACAGGAGGAAAACTAGTGAAAGACAAAGGAAGATAAAATGTAAGTCATGTCTTGAGCCTGCAGCAGGACACTTGAAGGTCTAATCTTTAAGAAAAAAAGATCTAAGAGCAAGCTAGAAAATAAAGAGGCACAACAAGAACTACAAACTCTGAAAGGTAATTCACTGACCTAGATATTAAAGCTTTTCTGCCATTCTGTTCTCCCCTGCCTTGTCCAACCATCATGTTGAGTTAAGGCAAGCATTATGCTGGGAAGACTATTTGTTTAGGTGAGGAGCAGCCGCAGAGCTAATATGAGCACAATTTGCTCAGCAGGTCATAGGCGCAGAGTGGAGGAAGTAAATGAGGCAGTTCTGCCCCCTCGGGTGCAGCCCCTGCCTCATACATCACTGGATGTTTTATTCAATACAGCCAGGAAGGCTCTATGGCAGGTGCCCTGACTGTGGGGGCGCCTGCCCTGCTGTAGGGGCCCATATTACATTCAGCAAGCTGCCTGTCTGTGGGCTGCTGGGGAGAGAATGACTGGAGCCGGTGAGGAAGATAAATTTTAAGGATGCTTGTAGTCTAATGATAAAACATACTGTGTGCAGCTTTTTTCACTGCACAGTCAGCATAATGTGCAGGCTCATTTATGTGCAGTATGAGAGATGAAGCTAAATATTACAAAGCAACCTCAGCAACCCTTAAGGCTCAAAGTTCACAGGAGGCAAAACTGCACTAACTTTATCAGCTTGCTTTCATATTCAAATAAAACATGGACTTCAGTTCCATCCGAGATAATAAGACCTTTCAATTTGCATTCTAAGCTGAGACTGCAAAGGACAAATTTGCTGAAGAATTCATAGGACAATGACAAATTGCCTGTAGACCTCAATGCAGCACAGAGCACCATCAGTGTCGCTAAGCACAAAGTGAAAAGTTTTACAGCGTTACGCACACATCTCCATGAATTTTATATGCAATATGCAAACATACTATTAAAAAAGCTGTATATCATTAACACCCCTAGGTGAAAAATCACTAATTGCAACAGACAATATACTTCCCCCCCATATAAAGTGACGCACGGGGGCGTACAGATGAGAAATTCGCACCTTTTGCTCTGAGCCGCAACTCCTCTAGTGCCACATATTCCTGCCTGTGGTGCCTGCGGTGCAATACCCTCGACAATACACTTAATTGCTACCCATACTTGAAAAGACCAATATTACACATCAAAGCAGTTCCTAAAGCCATTCGGGAGCGGCTCTCTAACAAGTCGATTTTTACAACACTTCCTTTATTGTGGGTCACGCGGAGAAACAAAGGCTTTAAATCTGAGACATCGTTATGTGAGCAACATCCTGGAAAAGGGAGAGCATTTACAAACATTCATTATAGCATCCTTTTCATCTGTTTACCATCCTAAAGGGGTGGGCAGTCATCAGAACCCAGCTGTGTCCATGTATCCATAAACACTACGTTAATGGATACATGAAATCCAACTAGTCTGAATTTGTAAGACTTTGAGTATAAAATATTTACAATAGAATATTGGACTGTTTACCATAAATTGTTCCGTAGTGCAGACTACAACTCCATGCAGATTGTAGCATTCACTGAGCAATCTGCTTCATACTTCTGTGGTCCAAATTACAAATGATTCATGCTCTTCTCCAGAATCCAGCAACCTTTTAGTCGATGTCAAATGTTGATTAAGTTTATCCTCCTTTTCCAGTGGTATGCAAATATACCGATAACCCTGCGAATTAGATTCCACGCCGTAGCCCCTAGCATGCAAAGTTAATAAGCTTTGCCTTTTTACTCGACTCGGTTGCCAATTTTTGTCGAGGGCAAAAGCGCAGGTCGGCAATTTCAGGAGCCTCCTCGGAAGGATTGCGCACCAAGTGCGCTTCGGGTTTGTAGCGTTCAGCCTCCGGGATAAAGTAAAAGGTCCTGGTTGCTCTTCTTTTTGCTTGAGGTTGTCTCCCAAAAATAGAAATGTTAATCGAAAGATCGGATGGTTGAACTGCTACGCAGTACTCCAAAAAAATCCACCAATGTTACGCACAGGTTTAAGTGGTCCGCCTGTTCACTACTGTAGACAGTATGCCAAATGGACAGAGTATCATGCAAATATTAGTGTATAATCTAGGCAGTATCGTGTGAAGGAACCCTGAAAAAAATCAAGGCTGGGCCGAAGCAGATGCCTGAAATATCCTAAAGTGATTCAATGCGATGTAAAATCCCGGTGACCAGGCTCTGCTCCGTTCGTCACTTTCTCCGTGGTGTCAGCAGCGTCTCTGAAATGTCTTGCCTCCCGATTTAGACTCAGATTTCCAGCTGAGACTGTAGCGTAACCTCGATAGTAATGCTCCGAGATGCTCTCTTTGGTGTACCAACCAAATTACTACTGGTTAAGTGTGAATAAAGAGCTAGCTCCTTCAGGCAGCTCCGGGATGCGGTCCTACCCTTGTGCTGAGCTGCCGAGACTGACAATAACCCGGAACGCTGCAGACTGTCAGGCTGCACAGACCGCCCACCGACCAATCACTGTACTGAGGGAATAGAAACATTCCCACGGGTTGGCCAATCATCGGTAATTGAAGACTGTTACCATAGAGATGCTCGGCGTCCAAGCGTCTGAAACCACGTTGTTTATTCGCGGAAAAGGAGAAAAAAGCGTCTGATATAAATTGTCGTGGCAGAATGCAGATTGAGATCTTTAATCACAGTTTTATCGTTTCCCCCCCCAGCAGCCCAGTTTAAGGTTAAAGGAACCAGTTATTAATGTCAGGACTTGGTTTCAAACCTGCTTCTGTAAAAGTGCCATTGTGGCAGAAATGAAATTACTCTGCAGTTAGTCCACAAGGAAAAGTAAATGATTATTGTGCATCCGGAATAAAATTAAATGTGATTACCCTGCGAATGAATCTATCCTTTATGAATTGGTGACTTCAAAATGCTCTTAAACTTAATTGGTTTGAAACTCCTATAAGACAAATGTTCTATACAGATAAGAGGCCTTGCAATAATCAGTTCATTATATCAAATGTTTGGCTGTTGTGTGATCATCAAGGACACATTTATTGATTGATCTCAGATTTATTTGATGCTCTACTGTATCCCAAGTACTGTGTGAGTTAAAGAGGAAGTTATATTGTGAACAGGAACTGAATATACTTTCTTACAACCCTTTAAAAACTGCACAGATGCAGACACTGAGCATTTCAGTACATCAAATTACTGGCATAAATTCCAGCAAGAATGGGGCAATCTTTTAAAAAGTGTGACATATCTGTGACTGTCTACTTAACTTTGCAGAATTCCATCACTGACACCTCCAGCTTACGTGAGTCACAGGATGTCTCGCAAAACACCTATTTTTGCAAAATGTCATTACAACAGTGAGGAAGTGGATGGTTTACTTTGACAGACGCCCTTAGTATTCGTCTTCTTCGTCGTCTTCTTCTTCTTCTTCTTGCCGACTGTGTCCGATTCATACAGACCCCAGGACACACAAAGGCAGTACAAGCAATCACACATCATGGACTCTCATAATAAGCTGACGCTGGGAAGTGGGTGATGCAGCACTCAGCTTATGCCAGTGCTGATAAGAGCCTGAAAGTATTACCTCGGTCTGGCAGCCCGCTCCAAGAAATCCATCCTGAGCCAGGTCATCAATTCTGCCCTATCTGATTGCTCACCAATCCCTGGCAGCTCCATGTCGCTGTCCTGGCTTCTGCCTTTGAAATTCTCTCTATGACTTGCACTTTCATGCTAGTTCTTTCACAGAAACACTCAGGAAAATAGCTCCATTCTGTATGTGCATATAGGGTCCTGTTTGTGGCCTCAGACCTATGTGACAAAAGTAAAATGAAAAGAAAAGCGGTGAGCATGGAACAATGGAATGCCTGACTTAGTCAATCCCTTAAATGTATTAGCTTCAGTAGTGTCTCATTCTGATTGCTGTGGTGGACCTATCCAGCATACATTAAAGACTGCAGAGTTCAATCATATCACCCACACTGTATGGCTGCATAGTCAATCAAACAGATGAACAATTAATTGAAAAATACCCAGAGCTGTGCTGTGCACCAGTGTGGCAGGCAGGCAGGCAAATAAGCCATTTGATTAGCTGATAAGCAGATGACTCAACAAACATTCAAGGCATGTTTACTGTGGTTTGATTAGAGTACGCCCAATACGCAGAAGATTGGACACAAATACGTTGTGAAAACACTCAGCTGTTCCAATCCCCAAGGCAGCATGAGGGCACATAAAAACAATGAATTATTTATGGGGAGACTAGTGAAATATCACAGTGGATAATTTTCTGTGGGCTATATTAAATGTAGTTTTCAAAATAATACGTCTGCCTTGCATCTCCCAGAAATCATTCCCAGTGACAGGATCTTGAGCCTGGAGATTGCATATGAAAATACATTAGATATTTCCATGCTAAGAAACCTATAAGCATTTCAGTATAACACCAAAGCAGGGGTTATTCACATGCTAATTGGTTCCCCATCTTTCTTGGTAAATATGATCAAAGGGTTTTTCTGTCTCTGTTTTTGCTTAAAATGAAAGACAGTGCTATGACGGCAAGCCTTTAGCATGCCTCATCTGAAAGAGAGTTCACGGTACCATTAAGTCCAGGTTCAGCTCCAGTGGAAACCGCCGCGCAGCTTTAGTTTGAATGGGGCTTCTCATAAATAAAGCTCTTGTATGCCCCATCCTAACATTAGTGTCTCTCTCTGAGCTGAAAGCTTTACACTGTTACAATTTGTTCCTGAAAGTGAACTCAGTTTAATTGAGCAAAGTTCAAGTCTCCACAAACAGCAAAGTAACAGAAAAAAAATCGATGGCAGCAGAGGCATGGAAAAAAGAGATAGCATTGATTTATCTGCCATTGATTCGTGAGGATCGCTGCATTGTGCCCTCTGGTTGAAATGCATGCTGTCTGCCAACTGATGGGGATGAATCTGAAAAGGTGTCAAGTGGTTAGAGGACACAGAGGTGGAGGATGAGATCAGGGCAGCCAGGGGTGGCAGGGGAGGAAGAGCAGAGAGGAGTAGGAGCAAGGGCATAAAGTATCAAACAGAATAAGGCGGTAGATGAAAGACTTGATAAGAGGAGATAATGTTGCAAGGGTGTCACCAATGTTATGTGGGGTTAACTCTCCATAGTCCTGCGTTGAATGTCTTTGACAGAAGCGAGAGAAGTTCACAGAGTTGACTGGAAGAGCAAAAGGCCTGAAGCTATCATGTAAACCAGCTACAACTAACACAGCTCAACAGTTTAGTTATCCTAAATGAGTGTGACATATACTAAGCCTTAGTTAAATGAACACGAGTACGATAAGTTTAGTTTATCTGTCAAAGACTGTTGGCCACAAAATTACTGTATGGGTAAGCATAAATATCAAATGCTGCTGTTGCAAGAGCTTGACAAGACAAGCATCTTTTGCAATATTTTAAGTCTCAGCAATTGGCAAATAGATGTCTCTCCAGGGATTTTATACTGACAGCCAAATGTTGTGGAGAAGAGGGGAGGCCAGGACAGAGATCAGAGGCCAGATCAGCCACGCAGACCCAGACGGAGAAGTGTTACTCCTGAACTTTGGTATCTTTACAACATCCTTCTGTCTCTACTGGTAGCTGGCAGTCTCACATTGCTGCTGGAACTGATATTGCATGTTTTCTCTTGCAGCATCACAGCCTGTGGAGTAAGCTGGAATTTTCAGCAACTGGTTTTGCACTTCCCTTTGTCTTATGATGACAGCAACATCTCAACAATTTTTAGTAATTATGTTTTTTAGTGTTTGTTCATTAAACTTTGTATTGAATTCTGTTCAAGGTGTAATTTCAATGAAGTCTGTCAGTTGCGGTGTCTACAAAGGACAAGGTTTTCCTGCACAATCTGTCTTTTTTTTTTTTTTTTTTGATGTGCTTTATAACCTTGTTTTGATATTCAAAAGTGCAGCGACCGTGAATGTGTCTCCTTTTCTACAAGGCTGTTTTTTTTAACAGTCTTTTGTCTTAACCCTTAAAAGCAGCTGGTTTCCTGTGTGTGACTAGTCAGAGATGTCTTTAGGAGACAAACACACACCAGGAAGCAATTGTAAGTCTCGTTTATGAAAAAGTTTTTTGTTGTGTAACACCTGTAATGTAATGTGTGGGATGAGTAGGTTCTTGGGTTCTTGTTATTTTCTTCAAACTTTTCATAATAGAAAGTTACTTTAGAATAATTACTGCCAATAACAACAGTGTCGTAAACTATATATATATATATATATATATATATATATATATATATATATATACCCTAACCCCTTTTTTGGTGGTCCTGGCCCCGTGGTTATCCCAGGTGCCAAAATCCCCATCCCCATTGGTCCTGGACCTGTGGCTGTCCCAAGTAGCAGAACACCCTATCCTAGTGGTCTTGGAATTGCGGCTATATATATATATATATATATATATATATATATATATATATATATATATATATATATATATATATACATAAGATGGTGATGGTCAATCAGCCTGACATAGTGGTGATGGACAAGCATTGGAAGACAGTGGTGGTGATAGATGTAGCAGTCCCCAGTGGCAGCAACATCAGAAAGAAAGAACATAAGAAGCTTGAGAAATACCAAGGGCTGAAAGAGGAGTGACAGAAAATGTGGAGTGTGAAGGCAACAGTGGTACCAGTAGTGATCGGGGCACTAGGGGCAGTGACCCCCAAGCTGGGTGAATGGCTCCAGCAGATACCAGGAACAGCATCAGAAATCTCTGTACAAAAGAGCGCATTGCTAGGAACAGCTAAGATCCTGTGCAGAACCCTCAGGCTCCTAGGCCTCTGGTAGAAGACCCGAGTATATATATATATATATATATATATATATATATATATATATATATATATATACATACATACATATACAGTATGTCTGTTTTAGCATAATGTGTTGTGCAAAAAGACACACATTTCTTTATTCAGTTTTAGACACTATGTTTCATCATTTAACAACATATGTATATTTCAGACATCAACATCCTGGTTAATTTTAAACACAATTTACACATAAATCAGTCAATGCTACCATCTAATAAAGTGTTAATTTTTCCACACAAACACACTGTCTTCATACACTGTTGTTTTCCTCAGAGCAACAGCTGGTCTGGGCAGGTCTGCCAAGAACACAGGCATCCTTCCTGTTGTTTGAGAGCTTCACATGTTGCATCCCCCTCTCTCCATACAATACAGAATCAGCTTGGCACTGGTGTATGTGACAGGTGAGGGGCCAATGAATACCCTTTACTTTAGTTAAGACCTTTTAAAAATGCAGCCAAGAGAGAGTGCAAGACATGAAATCATTATGTGTAAAATATAACTGAATTTCAACCTTTTGCTCACTGATGAAGGATTGTGATGATCTCTGATCTAATTACCTACATTAATCCTCTCAAGATGTGACTGTAATTTCAATAGAAGTTGATTTTACTGCTTCACTGTGTTCCACTTCCATACTTCATTTCAGCACATTGAAACAAAGAGACAAAGCTAGGTACTTAAAATGTCAGTATGTGTACTAAATTAGCTTGCTTTTTGAGAGTGGTGTTGATGGACACTATTGTTCCACAATCAAACAGCACAATAAAACCTTAGAGGAGCTGATCACAGCTGGTAGGACATGGAGAGACCTCAGAGAACATGTATATTTTAAATCTTATGTTGAATCTTAGTTTGACAAAAATCTTCTCAATTCAAAGTCCACCGGTTGGCTTTTTCGAGAGCTTTGATTCAAATCATATATTCAACAATAGGTGGAGTTTGTTTAGTTGCAAATTAAGAAAGATATGTTGTTATCAGAGCTCAGTAGTAGGACTTCATATTAATTTTTGATTGATATGTTGAGTATCATTATTCTGGAAATGCAGCTTTCTCTTTATTGATTTCCTCCTCTGACATTCAGCACACTTTGACAATGTGACTGTAATCTTAAAATGTATTCAGGATTACATTTATTTTTTTATATTTCCTACAGAAATAGCAAGTGTAGAGCAGATGGTTGTAACCTAGATGTATATTATCAGCATGTTGCTCAGAATCATAGCATAGCTCTTATTTACAGAAATCCTGTTTGCACAATCAATTAATCTTAAATATGCTGTACATTTCTTTTTACACGTCTTTTAGAAATAAGAGTTACTTGCAGAGTCAGTCCTTTGTGTTAGTGGCTGTGCCTGATTGGAAAATTCAGTGAATTTTCTCATCCCTGTTGCCAGATACTGTACTCTGAAATCCTTGTGTTGCATTCTGAGTTGCTTAGACTTGTTCATTTCAAGTTGTGAGGCAGCTGGTTGAACACGTTCCATGTCTCTCCATCTCAGTCAGTCAGGCTCCAGTGGACAGAGGGACCATCATCCTCTGCTTTGCGCAGTGCTCAACTCTGCCCAATTTTGCACCTCCGCTCGCAAGTGATAGAGCACTATCAGTTCTGACAGCTCCCCAGAGCCACTGGGATTTGAGTGCTCCCTCCTTTCACCCACCCTGTTCCCCCAAAACACACACACACATACACACATATGGCCAATCACACACACGAACATTCACCTCTCCTCTTCTGTCTGGGTTGGAAATGAAAGGCGGAACAAAAGCTGTCAAAGTAAAGAAAGAAACTGAGAAGTGAGAATATCTGTTGGGATACTAAGGACAATAGGATACTTTGTCCCTAGTTTCATTATTGGCTTGTGTTTAATTTGAAACAGACAGCTAATCACATTAGAGACAACCTCTCCACAACACTCAAGCACTGCTTTCTCCTGAAAGTAATCACTACGCTGAAACTGTCTCATTGGATTCTCAGTCCAATTACTTAACTTCTTACAAATCATTGTTGATGCAGCTGAATTGTTAACTGAAATTACTACAAAGGCATTTTTAATACAACTTGAGTTTCATCTGCAGGAAGCATAAACATAATGATAATGACAATAATTATGGCAATGATAATAATGACGTTAATGTTTCTAAACATGCAGTTGCAGCTTTTGCATGGAATCATATTTTACATGGCAAATAGTTTGGTAGGTTGATTGCAAATGTTAAATATGTAGAAAATATCCGTTTTTGCATCGACTTAAAAAAGATATGATAGAAAATAGCCTTTGACTTTGGTCAGTAAATGAGAAAGCAGGTTAAAAGTCTATGTTGGAAGCTAGTTAACAATCCCAGCAGGACATTTTAGCTCAAAGCAACGAGAATGAATACGTTTAGAGAAAAATCTAAAACCAAGGTCTTGGGGGCAAAGAACTGGAGCACTGAAGAAGCATGCAGTCACCTCACAAGGGAAAGAAACTTGCCGAAATAAGCAGCACATAATTAGCCAGAGTTAGAGGTTGCTTTGTAAAATTAAATAGCCTATTTCCCTTTTCACCATGACATAACAGACTTTCAGCATGATTTTTTTTTTGTATTTATTCTGCTGAAATTGCTAGGTAAGAATCAGGTCTGAATAAGCTTTCACAAATCCAGGTGTTCATTTACATGTCCATTTACTGCCTCGTGTCTGCAAGTCAGCTTCTGGTTAAAAATCTGCACACAGACAAGAGGTGAACACTCAGCCTAGATGGTACATGCTGGATGTGGATCATAATAACACCTTGACCTCTGTCTAGCACAGCACACTCTTCCTTCTCCAGCTGTTCTGCCTCCACCACGCTTGAGTTCCTTCACAGATTTTTTTCATACACCCACCTGACTCATTTCTATCTTTCTCTACAACTGCTTCTAACCTTTGGCTCTCCCTACCACTCTTAATCCTTTTTTTGTTTCAAGAAAGGATCCTGACTGCATTATTCAATATTCATATTTCCATCTTCATCATTCCTCCTCACTCAACTCTGACCTCAAAAAAGCTGCCTCCCTTTTGCTTGGTGAATTATTATCCCATCTTCTCTGAGACCTTGCCAATCTATTAATCTAACTTGCCATTTACTGTCTTTTCTCTCAGCTCTGTTAAAGGTTGGCTGCCTCTCCTTTCTCTCTATCTGTCAGTCAGTCTTTGTGTGCAAATCACACGTCTTTCTCCCCCAGACTGAATTATTCAATTTAGATGCCATTTGTTTCGCAGTTGGCAATAGGGACTGTATGCACTTTCCTCTATATAAACTGTGGTTCTAATCGCCAAATGCACACACCCCCACACCCCTTTTCACTGTTAATATTCTCTCTCCGTGCAACCCTATTTCTATTTCACATTCATTTTCTGTCCTTTCCTCTGAATTAGCAGCATATATGTGTGAAGAGGGTTTTAGGAGCTGTTGTCTCTAGGGACAACTCTCTGTTTCACACATGGAAATCAATTTGTCGAGACGAGCGTTTCTCTGAAAGGTGCCATTAGTATTCGCTAATATCAGTGGGGTGGGGGCTTGTGGTATCTGCACCTGTGACCTTACTGTTTTTAAATGGCTTCCTCTGAAAAGATGATACATCATAAACTACAAGTTCACTTCATGGTATGCTAAATATAAAGCTTGAGCGAACAAGACATTTTGAAGTTAAAGGTCCTCTACATTACATGACGCTTTTGTTGGTACTAGGAGCCAATCATTTGTTGAAATTAGCTCCTTCAATTTCTCAGCTGTAAATCGCCTCACAGGGCTTTTCAGCTGACATAAAAAAAATTTAAAAATCTGAGGAAATGACAGATTATAACTTCACATGAGCTTACAGCTGCATTAATCTAATTTTAAGGTGTTATGTATTATTTCTATTTAAAAATATTCAAATAATTTCTGACAGTATTGTTAGTGTTCAGGATAAACAAGTGGTGACAGGCACAACAAATCCTACCCTCACAAATGTTTTACCTGATTTGTCCTATCTCTTATCAGTGGGAAAACTAATTTTGGTGACCTTGACCTTTGACCTACATTTACCAAAATTAAATGAGCTCTTTTCTGGACCACCTCACACCTTTCCTGAAAATTTCATGGAAATTGGTTCAGTAGTTTTTGTGTAAAGTTGCTGACAAACAAACAAACAAAAACAAAAACCAAGCCAAAAACAATAACCTCATCACCCCTTTGGGGGGTGGGGTAATAATACTGAAGAAACTGAAGATGTCATTGTATTGGATTGTAGAAGTGTACTTTGAATCATTTCGTTAAAAAAAACAAACTTTAAATCAATTCATACCAGTGGCACAGCAGATTTATGTGACCACTAGAAGGAGTAACGAGTCACTTTGCCAGCTTCCTGTGGTGTGAAAAACTTATGGTGTGTTCCAGTTTGGTTTTTGAGACCCTAAGTCATGACTTCCAGCCATGACTCATGACTTTGTAGCATGCTAGGCAGGTCAAATAACCTATACACAAGGAATTATGGTAGCTAGATGTGAACAAACCATCATGGTGGACTGTACGGGGCTTAGTTTCATTTACAACCACTGGAGGGACTGGTAATAGCAATGCAGCTGGTAGCTCAGAATTTAATCTAGATAATAGGCGCTTCCCCACAGAGTAATTCGAATAACTATATAATTCTTAGAACTATTTAGTTCCTAGGGAAGCTTTGGGTTTGCATTCCGACAGGGCAGGAGGAACCATGGGAGGGGCCAATGTGACGCTAACATCTGTGACAGTGACATATTCTTCAAGCACTGAATGCAACAATCATCCAAGGAAGTAGAAGATAGTGCTACTATAAGCTAGAATAGAGAATGAGGAGGACACAGCGTTTATGTTCTGTATCACAGGAATGTTAATTGTGGTCAAATACAGCATCTAATGTCAAGAATGGAGGAGTTTACAGAGAGAGTTAGGAGACGAAGAATCCAGCAGTAGATGATACTATGACGTATGCTAATTTCATAGCTCTATCCAACATCCCTATAAACCCAAAAACATAGCCCCGTCGTCAGTCCGTTTCTCACCACCACCTTTTCCCAATTGGTAAATAACAGCTAATAAAAAAAAACTTTCTAGCATAATAGCCTACTTACCTGTGTCAGCTGAGCCTCTGCTTCGGGACAAGAAGGCTTGTTGCCGTAAAGCAGTATCATGTATGTAAGCTCTGTGTGATGTCATCGACAGTTTAAGCAAATACGTGACACTAAAAATCTAAAACTCAGCTGTGGGTATTGTCTGTACAACCTCTTTCAAAAACAAGATTCGAATTACTAGACAACAATTAATATCCTGAGATAAGGGCACTTTTATCTCCATAAGACTCCATTCATTCTGCACTCCGAAATCAAGTGCCCCGTGTGGAAAAAGAATGAACTGCAACCAAACGAGACCCATAAATGTACTGCCAGTGGGTGCAAAAACAGTTCTAGGAACTATATATAGTTCCTATACTGTGGGAACACAAGGGAAAAAAGGTTCCAGGAACTAAAAACTTTATAGGAACTACAGTGGGGAAGCGACTATTGTCAATAAATGACCAGTTCCTAGTGAAACTTTTAAATCATACAGATTGAACATTTAGATGTTTATTTACTCTTAGAAGAAATGTACATAAATATTTATGCAAATCTGAGTCAAAATGGTCAACAGTCAGCCTAAGTCACCAGTACTACTTCAAAGATTTCTTTCGTCTAAAGCAGTATTTAAAATGTGAATCAATGATTGTGGCTTTTCTGGCATCAGTAATGCACTTTACTACCTTAGCTCTGACAAATATGTATCCTTTGGGCCCATCTAATCTCTGATGCCATGGTTTCCTACTCCTCTAGTAACACCTCTGCTCCAACTGCAAATGGAGGCAATCCGTTACCCGGGCAACAAACTTCTCTCCTGGCTTCTGTCATGCAAATCCCTCTGACGAAAGGGCAAAAAGTTAAGGAAGCCTATCCAGGCACTTTGCAGAATGGTGTGACAGAGACAGGATTCACTTAAGGTGGAGAGACTCCTCTCAGAAGGGCTGCAGGGTTGTCTTGCTATTTTTCTTCCTTTCTTTCTTCTCCACTGTCCCCGTCTATTCTGGAAAATTATCAATATGGTGTGAAAATGTTATAGTTCAAACCTCATAGTGGTTCATTTAGATGCTGAATCTACAAACTAGCTTTGTCATGTGCATTTCAAGTGTTTCCCAAAATCAAAATTGATTTGTTTTTTTTGGGGGGGGAGGGGTTTGTTTGTTTGTTTTTTTCATTGTAAAAAAATTCCAAAACTGGGCCAGAGATAATAACATTCAAACTCTAATAACACAGAGAGGAAAAGGGAATGACTAGTCTGGCAAATGAAATCTACAAGAGCCTCTGTGTACCCAGAGACCCTCACAGGGGTATTTTCTCCTCGGTGGCCTTAGACCACCCTTCCTTCTAATGGAAGGGAAGCAGAACAGATGGGACACAAATTGCACTTTCATACACCTCAAGGTTCAAGGCAATTTCCCCTCTGTGCCTGTGAAGTTCTCGGATTGCCTCTCCATCCTTTGAGCCTTTCACTCTTCAAAGGGGTTTGGGTTTGTTCAGTGCCCTGACTCATACACACACTAAAACATACTCTAACACCAACATGTGAATCCTGCACACACCCTGACCTTAAAGCACTTGCCAGATTGGTCTGTCTATATTTTCATCGTCTTGTATTCATTTGAATAAGTCATTTTAAAGAATATCATCAAAGACGGCATCTAAGTGAATAGAACAATCATTGATCTTATAAAAGGAGTCTTTGTTTAGGCTGGATGATGAGTGCACTCTGATGTGCTTTGTACTGTAATGTTTTTTACCAAAGGATTTTTGCTGGTTGAAATGGCTTTAAAATTGTTGGCTATAGCAATTACAATCACATCATGTTAGGTCACTATCCATCTCTTCTGTATACTATGTAGTTGCTGTAAAGCCTCTCACTACCAGAAGAGGCAAAAGGATTGCAGTTTAGTGTGTAGATTTCATCTTGTTCATTTGGTGTTGGGTGTACAGTGTGCTGTTGAATGGCCCAGGTGCTAGCAGAGCTGCTGAGGAGGTAATAAAAGACTTCCAGCAGTATTGTTTACTGCTCCATTAACAAACAAACATTAGGGCCCATTTGACTAAATAGTGCTGACAGAGAATATGGTGATCAATCACCATGGCAACCATTCCCATTAATTAATATTGTGCTGGGAGATTTAAGAATGCGCAGATGATTAGGACAGAGTGCACAGTTTTTGTCTATTGGGTATGGGTGTGGGGGGGTTGGATTTCACGCGCTGCACCATCTTTCATTTCTGGCCTTTGTCCGACACCGACAGCGAAGTAGCCTTGCTCTGCATACCAACCAAGGGGTTAAATGTGTCCCCAAAGCAATTACAGCCAATTGTGGAGCCAGTTAGCAATTAGTGGATTAAATGTAATGAGTCTGCCGTTGCCATGGCGATACAATTTTTTCAATGATACTTGTCAAAATGAAGAGCCCTCTAAAAAAAGGCAGTGATTTTAACAGATGGAGGCAGATAGGTCCAGTCCATTTAGTGCGATCATCACTTTAGTTTGTTATCAAATGTAATTAGTTGTTTTCCTGTGCACCTCAAAATGAAAAAGGTTTTAAAAAAATACAACAACAAAAAAAACAACAACAAAAACCTGTGCCATTAAACAGTAGAATCAATGTACCCACTGAGAATGCAAACTATATGATGATCACTAATATGTGGATAAGAGCACCTGGTGTGGGTGGTTTAAAAGCAGCTGTAAACTCATTTCAAGGTCCTGAACAATTTATTGTGTTTTTGTGCTTCTTTGTCAAATATATACAAACTTAGCTGCAATCAGGTGCATTTTAATGTATATATGCTTAGACTAAAGCCGAGGCAGCTTTGTATTTTAAACAAGTTGTGTGCACTCAGCTTGTATGTTGTTCACTCAGCTGTCAACCATAGTTATTAGAATGTTCAGTCATATGCATATTGCACATATACAGTACCATCTGTGCTTTTGTCCCTTCAGGGCCAGAGCTGACATATTACAGTGAGAAGACTCTTATTGAGTAGTATAATGGATTCCAAACTACAGCATTTCATATCCGTGTAATTTGATCGCTATTTAGTCTGGATATCTGATGCCCATTCCTCTCCCTTTATGAAACCGTCTGTGCAAACGGGGCCAGAATCCAAAAATGATTTATGACAGATTCATGAAGAGAGGCCAAGGGGAGAGAAACAGATTAGGTAGAAATCTGGAGAGATAAAGATGAGACGTCTGTCTGCTGCTGAGGGCAGCGAGACAAGCCTGTCTGTATCAAGCTCAGGGAAATGTGCTCAGGGCCCTGACAGACAGCATCGAACCATCTCAGAGCTGACACAGACATCATCTTTCTTTTCTTTTCCTGGGGCAAGGAGAGAACTGTGACATTGCCAATTACAGAGTCCTTAGGTGGCCGTCTTGTACTTTATGTAGCTGTTTTTGTGAATGTATATAACCCTGATGAAGGCTCAGGATGTCTTTACTTTTCAATAAACATGTCATCACATTTCCAAAAAATGTCATGACACAAGAAGAAATATATATTATACCCTGAAGTATGTGCAGTTGAAGCAGCTGATAGCAGCCGGGAAGGAGAGGTCTGATCTTGTCAGCTAAGCACATACTGTAAGAGTGGACAGCATGATTTATCCAGTGTGCTTCTCTTCTCAGCTGCTAACGCTGTGGCAGCAACTGGAATCAACAGCAGCAACTCAGTGTTCAGATAGCATACAGATATCCTTGTTAAAACAGCAAACAGCCACTGCCTGGCATTCAAAGACCCTTATCACTCAGGGACTGTCTGTTCAAGTCATCTCACCATTACATCACCCAGTGCACAGGGCCGGGCGGACTTTGACATCTGATCACACTGAAAGTCTTGATGTTTTTTCAGAGTGTAAACCAGCATTTGTGCTGACAAATCAACAGTACAACCAAGCTGATTAAGCCCATTTCTCCAGTTTTCAGCTTCCATCTCCTTTTCATTTCTCCTCTCCTCTCAGGTATGATGACTGTCAGCCATAATGCCGGTCAGCGTGAGCCCGGCTGCAGTTGAGCAGAGTGCTGGAAGGCCTGTGCGATTACCGCTGCCCCCCTGCTGTGAGAACTGCAGTGGTGGAGGGACTGAGAGGGAGAGTGGTGAGCTTTTAATACCACGCACAATAGGGCACCTCAACCCCAGACAGGCACCATATTTACACTGAGCGAAGGCTCTCCCTGAGCCTTATGACAGAGCAGGCGGAATGATCACCCCTCGCCTTGCAGCCAGGAATCCATAATTCATGAGAAGAGGTGGATGGGGTGCAAACAGGGCATGCTTACAGAGGGGGGCCGCCGCCTGAGGAGTGTGTCCTGAGCCCTGTGTGTCTAAGTAATTAAATGGGATTAGGTATGCGCTGAACCCATTTTCAGAGAGATTGGCTGGCAATGCCATTATTATTGGAAAGGATCAGAGGGGCTTATAGGCATTGGGGAGAAAGGTAACTGAAGAGAGAGGTTTGAGGAGATTTATTAAAAGAAAAAACTACTCTCTCAAATGTGGGTGGCAGGTTGGAGACAATCATCGTTTGCATCCCTTTTCCCACTTTAAGGGAGAAGCATGTGAAATAGGTTCAGTCCTGGGGTTGAGCTTCTTGCAGAGCTGTGAAGAGATCCTAACAAGTCAAAGAAACCAAGACTAACTATGTCCACAGACTGCACCTCTGCTCTGCCCAAAACATCCGTTTCTAATTTGTGTGACAATGCCAGAGCGGATGGCACCTGATTTGCAAGAGGGTGCCCGGAGCAGAACTCATTTGAATAAGCACACATCCGAGTTATCAGGGATCAGGAGCAAGAGCTCACAGACAGGGAGCTACCTCTTTCCTCAGTATTGCTCAACACCTTAGTACACTAAGCTAACACTATATTGTCTGTATGCACCTGGACTGTAATCCTAACAATGCAGCTAACAAAAAGGTCAATACAAAATCGTGTATTGTAACCCAAGCATCTTATTCCTAATCTGAATGGATGGTGAATCCCAGCTAGTGTGCCCCAGTGAGGGATGATTTCCTTTTGCTAGAAGAGCTGAAGCAACTTCTTGTTTGTGCCTCCTTTTTCCCTTACCAAGAGAACCTTTTGGCGACAGCAACCCTGGGAGAGATGCAGAAAGCACGTCCCCTGGGGAGAAAAGCTGCCTCAGGCTTCAGAAAGCCTATTTACAACAAGCTGTGCTTGTTACTTTCATCAAAATAGAGCACTGAGCTTTTCTCCTGCCTTGTTTTTTTGTGCTTTTGGCAGGAGGTTGTTATTGTAAAGCACTGACTCCATTGTACTTAGCAGTGCAGTGAAAGTCTAGCTGTCCACAGCTATGAAGAAGACGAGAGAGATGGTTGGACAGGGAAAAGACACACCTTTTTCCCCGAGACCCCAGTCTGTTTTATAGACTTTGAATGAGTGTCTTTGGGAGGAGTTGAAAAACCTGCTATGTCACCGAATTTCCCCAACCTTTGATCCTCAGCTGTACTCCATCAAGTTCAATTAGGGGATCGGTGGTCTCTGGCGGGCACGTTTGTCATAATCTATTGGGTATGGTGCATTCCAGATATTGAAGGAGAGGACAGAAAATCAATAAACTGGATTGGGCTGCCAGGCCCAGAGGGAGGTCTCCTTACCCTGGCTTGCGTGGCTCAGGCTCAGCTCTCCTCCATCAAGGCTCTCTTTTTACTGCTGTTTGGGCCATCAAATTGAATTTCATCAAAAGGTCTCAACAAAAAAGGGAAGATATATAGCATAAGGCTTTTGTATTCTGCAGTCTCTCCATTTGCCCTCCAGAAAAATATGCAATCACGTATAGTTGATGCTCAGGAAGGGCTGCTGTTTGCTTTTGATTTTACAGAAAGCAAACACCATCTGAGTTATCACTCAGTCACGCACAAGCAGACTTTACTCACAATTTTAGAGAAGATAGATTCATTTTTGTTTGTTTTCATTAAACAAACATACACAGGGCTACACAGGGACATTTTGGAAAAAATATATAAAACATTTTGTAAATGTGAATTGTGGCAGACCTTTTGACCACTCCTACTTTATGTTTGCTCTTATCAATGCCAAACAGAGTACAAAAAATGAACTAAATATGGAATCAAGGTCAATGACTCCTTGACAATCTGTGAGGTATTATCATTTCATTACCTGCCTACATCAATAACACTGTTGTTTTCTTTCTGACTCCATTTCTATAGTAACTATTGATTCATTGTTTGCAAGGGGCCAATCAGTCTTGGACAATTGCCTCTTAATGGTACGATATCACTAGCAGCATTCAGCTGTCTGAAAACTGCATTTGTGTGTGTCAATGTGTCAGCACAAGGCTAAAGGTGATGCATGCTCTCTATTGTTCCTGAGTGGTAATGTTCATTGAAACAGTATGCCATTCTCCTACAAGGCGGAGATTTTCATATACATGACTGACTGCATTGCTGATCTAGTTATTGTCACTGTCAATATCAACTTGCACCCACACTTACATTTTTTCACCATTTTTTTTTTCTCTTAGCTCAAGTATGTAGAACAAAAGAGAAAAGAAATATCACCCAAAGGAGGTGGTCCACCTACAAAATCTATAAAGTCCTCCATCAAAATCAGCTCCCTCACTTTATGAGGACATTAATCTGCTGCTGCAGCGCTCTGCTCTTCAAAGCACCTTGACAGTGTGATTGTCCTTTTTTCTTGCGGCTGCTGTTTCTTGTGTGCTTTGTTATACAAAATCTCAAAAGTTTATCAAACGGAGGGGAAGCTGTAAGAAAGAGACAGTGCCTAGGAGAGAAATAAAGGATGGAGATGAAGAGAGGACAGAGATAGATAGTGAAGAAGAGAGCAGGGAGGAAAGAGCACTGCTTCTGAGTAACAACCCTGCCAAAATAAATCCTCTATGGGAAAAACAAAACATCCTGTGAAATAAAACTCTAGCATCCCCTTCCAAAAATGCTGCAACCTTCATCTATTACTCTCAAGTGTCAGATAAATGTCTGGGAGAGATGGAGAAGTTGTCCTTGCAGTAGTGCTTTCCTTGCCTAAACTCTGCATGTGCCCTCTCCCCCACCAATATGGTACTCACACAGGGTGAACACACACTCACACACCTGCATACTGTAGCTGGGTCATTCAAGTGAAAGCAACTAGGTTGGACTGTATACTGATTTAATTGACTATCTGTTGGTGGAGAATGAATGATATGTGTCAAACCAAAATTTGCAGCATACAATAATCCATCATTTCTTCCATAGAATTGTCTCCAAATTGGTCATGATGAATGCAGCTCACGAAAGCGCCCCATCCGCTATTACTATCAGATTCATCTCTGGCTGTGCTCAGTGGCCCCAGTAAAGTCTGCCATGGAGATTATTTATGACATACACAGAAAACCCAGCACTGTTCTTTAACATCCCTGTTGGTGCAGAGAAACTAACCCGGAACTGAGCAGAGCTGAGCCGGTATCACTGCTCTGTTTAGTAAATAAATTAAGTGGGTAAATGAGGGCGGCAAGCTGCAAGAGTGGGACCCCACTCCTGTTAATTATGCCCTTGGCTGCTGCTCTGGGACTGCTGAGTAAACAGGTAGGGTCTGGAATATTGAACTTTCCAGGTGAGATTACCAAATCAGGCCCCTTTATCTTTTGTGCATAGAGCTGGGGGTATCAAGAAAGATTTGAGGTGCCAATTATTTGCTTGCTGATGGACAGAAGACAAATAAAATGTTAGCAGAATTATCCTCACTGAGGAGGCTCCACTCCAGTCATATTATTTAACAGCCAGTCCCCCCCCTTTTTTTTTTTTAGATCAGTTCGTAATCACAGATGAGAGATGTGCACATCAAACAAGACGAGCGACTTTGGTCTACACAGCTGCCTTATAAAAAGCAAACAAGCTATAAATAAAAGAGAATTTTATAGAGGGGCGTCTGTCGGGCATGTGAGGTTGAAATAGGGAGTGAGAAGTAGAGTGGAAAGGAAAGGGATCTGGGAGACATCAGAGACTGCAATGCATGACATTACCTATTATGAATACAATGTGATGCTATTTAAATGTGATGGTAGGAACAGGTTGGTGCAGGGTGGGGCTGGTGTCACAGCTTGTAATGAGATCCTTTGATGTGGCAGATAAGGAGGAACTGAATCAGGGAGAGAGCCCTCTGGGGAGGAGAGGTGAGAGGACACCCGGCCATCGCCACCACAGCAAAGGACAGGAAAAAGAAAAAAAAAGAAAACAGAGGAAAGTGGGTGGAGGCAAGTAACAGCGACAGCAGACAGACAGGACATAAAGGATTTTCTTAGAATGTATCCTTTGTTGAATGAATGTGAATGAAGAAACAGAGCCTTTATTAAACATGCTGTGCTCTGTGTGTTCACCATGCACTATACACACTCTACACACATACACATACTCGTTCCTGACCTTAAAAGCAACACATTCACTCCAGGTGCCTCCTGGAGACCGGCTTTGCCACTCTGCCATTAACAGAAATCTCCACCTGCTGTCTCAGTGCAGCCTTGGCTTGCTTTATTTGTGACAGAAATCAATCGTGCTGTCACAAACCATCATCAGCTTACAATGAGTTTGAGTGCACACCCACTGTGCACAAAAATGCATGCACTCACACAATTACATACATACAGAAGGCTGAAAACAACACATGAGTCCCAGCTTGATGTTTTTTGATGCCAAACAAAGTGCAAAGACAGAAATAATTTGACAGAAAGACAGAATGTGACACTGTGTATTCAAGGGCCTTGTACTGTTGACACCTGAAAGTGAGAAAGTATTACTGAAGCTTTCTTTGAAGGCAAGGGCAGAACAATAACCAAGGCCTGCATCTGAAAACACAGAGGAATCTTAGCACAAGGTATTCTTTCTGATTCAAAACAAATTGGTTTTTTATTACTAATGTCACCTCACATGATCTTACACAACCTCGAACAAAAGTCTTCAAAAGATTTTTTGGCAAATATATAAATTCAATGCTTCCATCTATACAAAGTTTTGCTTTGCACAACTGTTGTTAGACTGTTTCTTCTTGTAAATGTTTAAACTGAGATATCTTCAACTGATCAAGGCTTCTGTTGTTTGCTTCTCTCCATCAGGCCAGGTGTAGGGTTATCATGAAGCTGGTTGGCCACCACAGCTTGTAATCTACAGGGCTGCCTCAGACAAGGCTCAAATATCGTAATCAGTTATCAGCGGCCTCCAAATAATCAGAGCCGATCTTGCCCCATTGTTCTACACAGACAGTCTGAATGCGCAAAACAAAGGATAATAATCTACTGAGCTGAAACAAATCTGGAAAGTTCTCAAAATGACTATGAATAGCATATAAGGTGAAATAACATGAAAGGGCGTGAAGGGAAAGTCAAACCCTTACTTGTGTGGTGTAGACAACAGTAGGATATTTACAGTCAACGTCTGGGACAAGGAATTGCGTTTCACCTGGAGACCCATAAGCTCTCAGGATCATCAAAGCAACAACTGCCACAACCTGGCGTGTGTGGGCCCGTGTGTCACACCTCATTTCCTCCTGAGTCTTCATGTCTGTTGGCAGGCAAATGACTCGGGGCAAACATTCACATCTACACTAGAGGATATGTGCCTTTCCCTTTATTTCTCATCAGGAGAGTCCCATATGGAAATATGACTCACACATACAGGTAGTTAAAGCACTGTCAACTCTGATTTATAAACTGTGTTGGTGGTATCATTACAATAAACATGAATAATAAATCAACAAGGAGGTAACGATATCAGCTAGTTTCCCAAGAAGACAATGTTCATGGGCTACTTTTATTCATAGCCCTGGAAAATATTATGACAAAATATTTGCAGAATGTGTAGAATTTTGTTTTTAGTTTTGTATGTAGCTATATTGTTATAGTTACTACAGACAGCTACACCAGCAGTCAAATGATATTAAACACATGGTATGTAATTTCTTTTGCTGCTAGGAGTCTCTCAACAACAGCAATGATGTAAATACCATGTTGAAAAAGGATGAGAGGTTTATTCATCTCTGTTCTATCTGAAATATCTCATGCAGAAGTTGCGTTTACAGGTCAGGTGTGTTTTATTCACATCATATTTATTGAGAAATATTCATATTATGCTATCAGATTTATTATCATATTGTTAAGCATCATTATACCTAACATTAGTAGAGGGGATATGGCACCAGTGACAGGAAATCAATAAAATTACAAGTATTTCAGAATTTTAACATAGAGATCTGTTATTTAGTTGTGAGATATAGTGCAGAAATAGAGACGAAAAACATCAACACATTGGTGGCAAGCCAAGAGAAAAGCTGTACGGAATTTAACACATTGGTAGAAAGAATTTACACATGACATTTTTTTCCCCCACATTTAACCACTTAGATCATTAAGAACGTATATATTCTCCTGGCTAACAAGTTGTCACTGAGATTTTATTAATTTATTCATTAATTTCACTCAAACTGATGCAGTGACTTGCTTCTCATTTCCAAATAGCTATCAATTTAGCACTGTAAAAAGGTCCAGACTAACACTGTTTTAGAGTAATGGGTGCATTAGGGTAAAAACAATGGGAGATAAAGTGATTACCCATCATGCCCAGTGCCTGCAGTACAAGCCTCTGGGGGAAGCACTACGACCTGGGGTTGGTTCAGTTGCTGAGGTCTAGGTTCAACAATGTTATGTGACCATAAGATGATGTAAACCGACTACTTGAATACATTGAATGACCAGGTTCAGAGTCATAGTTTGACCCACCCCCAATTTGAATGGGGGTGGGATTAAATAAGTGTTTCTTTTTCTCACTACTTATTGGATGTAAATATTATTATATATTCTCTTATGTATGTGTATATTGTGTGAATTGTTTAAAATAAATAAATAAATAATAGTCAAATTTGACAACCCTGGGATTCATTGGTTTCAAATTGTAAAGGAGTAGCTCAGAGACATGAGACATCACATTTCCTTGTGGATTGGATTAAACAGAGGTCAGGTACAACCATCTCAATGCAGCTTTGTAAGAATGAAGAGTTCATAGTTTGTTACTAAGGTCATACCCAGGTGAACAAATGTCTTTAGAACAACCTAAGATCAACGCACGATATTCATGGATTAGGTGGCCATTCAGGAACCTCCTGTTCCTGTGGTGGCCGAAGGGAGATTACAAGTAGATCACAAGGATGCATTATATTGTTATTAAGGGTCCCTCACAGTGTACTGAACATACATATGGAGGTTCACATGGCATTCTCAAGGTGGACATAAGATGTGTGTAATAGGTAGTAGTGTGTTTGACTGGACTGAAATGTATGGTGCTGAAGGAGAGGTGTCTTATTAACTGAAAAATAAATATGAAGAAGCAACACAAAACTTGAAGGGAGATAATGCAGAGTCCACAGGGTGACAAGGACCAGGGTGACAAGGACAGAATGTGTGTGATGGACAGTGAGCATTTTTAACATTCAGTTCCCTCTGTTATTCATGGGTATTTTTGTTTTATTCCTATACCTCCTACTTCAAATGTCTTCATTTGATTCTTTTTATTATGACTCCTATTTTTTTTTTTCATTATGTTTAGGAGTGCAAGTCAGTTTACCCACATATTCTACAGGAATGTGTGATTCTGTACCATGGACAGTGCATAATCCATAAATATAAAACATGTGATGGTCACTGGTACTTATGGAAAAATAATAGGAGTCAGTATGAGTCAGGTCTTAGGCTCTGTTTGTAGAGGTGCTGCCTGTTTATGGCCACACCCACTAATGTCTCTGTGTTCTGTACATTTTTTTAGGACATTGTAAAAGACCTAATTTAAAAACACTTAACATAGTTTAATGTTAAAAAAAAAACAAACAACAAAAACAAAAACAAAAACAAAGTGATCAATCATCACCAAATTTTGTGTGGACATTAGAGATGTCCACACAAAAGCTCCAGAACCTTGTGACTCTCTGGAGGTGGTTCAGAAAATGAATAAATGAATGAATGAACAAATCCATCAATCAATCAACCAATTGATGACAAAAAATACTCCAAGATAAATACAATTATATTACATTTTTTGGGGGGGTTTCACACCCATGGAGAGGAAAAGGCTTAATATGGACAGAATTTATATTTATAGGGTTTTATTGGGATTTTTTCAGAGGTTAAAATGGACCTGACTAGAGATGTCCATACATAATTTAATAATGGTTGATAAATGTTCTGGGGTATTAAGCTCCATTAAGCTTTGTTTTAAGTTTGATATTTTAGAATGTCCATCTTCTTTTGCTGCCGAGAGAGCTTTTCTTTGTCTTGCAGCTGTCGAAGTTTCAGTTTTGTGGGCATTATTGTCATCTTGAATGTGATGATCACGACACAGGAATTTTAAGAGCATACATGGCCCACTGTTTTGTTCTGAAAAAGAAATGTTATGAAATGTTATGTATAACTGACTTGTCTGCTGTGAATGGCACATAGGGCTGTTGTACACCCACCTTATCAGAAAAAAAATCATGAAGTGGCCATAGGCATGCAGTATGAAGGTCCCAAGGCACCCTTACAAAGACTGTGACAACTGTATAGTTTTCATACAACACAAAATGAAATCTTTTTTTTCATGGAGGCCTCAAGTTGCTCTTGCAATTCGAATGGCAGCTGTACCATCTTTGTAACATAGCTGTAAGAAACTACTGCACCCTTCAGAAATGTCTACGAACTCCAGAAGAAGCTTTATGACTGAGGCTTTATGCAGTTGACTGACTCCCATTATTAATAAAAGATCTTGGCAAAAAAAGAAGATGGATACAAATGCTGTGACATTTATTGTGGCTTTGAATGAGCACTGAGTGGCATAAATGATGGCATGCTAAATGTGTTCTATAAAATTAGTCTGAAAAACGTTTTAGTGAGATTTTTTTTTTTTTTTTTTGACCAGACAGTGGATTTCAGTTTCAGTTGTTTTCCATCTTTTCCCAAAACCCTAGAAGTGTTTTTGAACATTCCAACAGCATGTTAATTGCTGAACTTTAAACATACTGTTTGGCTATTTACATGCCAGGCTAGACAAGACACCTCCAATTCAACTCTATATTTACTGGACATTCATAGACATGTAACATATTGATTTTCTTGACTCAGTCCATTCAAACAGATACAATATCTGATCTCTTTATGATCAACTGATACATTAGTTAGTATAGTGAAGTTATTTATGAAACTATTTCTGCAAAATGTTCCTCATGCTCTCTCAGGGTTACAGAACTTTTCATTTTGATATTTTTTGACAGTGATATTTCATGTTGTTTATGGAAGCTGGTCTTATATATCATCACTAGGCTGTAAACACCACAAAAACCTTCAGCAAGGGCCACTAGGTCACAGCAGGGGAGAGTGGAGGGTCTCCAGCTGTGAAGCTCAATTTACCCACAGGCCTGTGCTTATGTGGCTGCTTTGGTACAAGTTTTACTTCCTGCCCTCTGTCCTGGCAGCAGGAGAGCGTCTCTCTAAATCGTCCCTCCAACAAAACCTCTCCTTCTAGGCCCAGGTTTCCACCCACCCTGCCCTGACATCCCCCGCATGCTGCAGCTGTGACCTCGGACCACTTTCTGCACAGCATGGTGGGAGGAAGGTTACAGAATGGAGAACATGGCATGCAGGGCTGGTCTCTGTAATGTAGGCTATTTTTGAATGTTCACTCACGATACACTCAGTGCGTGTATTTTTCAGAAATGTCACTCATAGACATTTCTAATGCTACAGAAACATGTTACAGTTGACATCATCACTGTGGGTGATAATCATTTTGTTGCATCTGTTTTGGAATGCAAAGAGAATATACCTGCTGTTTATAAAAGCAAAATGTCAGGTGATAAATTTGTATTTTAGGGGCTAACATCAGGTACCTGTCAGCCTCTTTTTGGAACAAGACTCTCTTCAGCTGCTGACCTCTACTACTAAATTTATGGAGGTGAGGTGAAAACAAGCTCCTCCGATTCCCACTGATCACCAGAGGGAAAAACAAGCTCTTTCCTGGTGGATGGGGTCATAACTTATACATTTGCAAGGTTTATACATGAAAGGGTGAGAAAAAGTAGAATATTCATCAAAGCATTTTTTCAAAGGTTTTGCATTGAGAACAAAGGGCTGTGTAAATCATTACTAATCAGACACCAGAAAGCAAATGAAATCGGCTGAGCAATCAATGGTCTTGGATCGATTGGTGTAAAGGACAGTTGATTCGACCCCAGAGAACTGTGGAATTCCAGAGGCCATACAGAAGGCCACAGATCTGTTTCCACTTTATAGCCACAGCTGTCAGAGCTAATTCACATCAAGATGGACCACCGTTTCTGAAGGAAACTCAGCTGGGCTTAAATAAAACAAAACCCTTAGAGGGCAGAGCAATACAGGGTACAAACCAGTCTGATGAAATCTTGCTGGATAGACAGAAGATTAAGGTAAGAAGCTCCTTTGTCTGTTCCTGCCTGGCTGTCTCCCTCTCACTTCCCCTCTCCCTGTAGAAGTGAAAAGATCCAGTCTACAGCTGTGCAACAGATGGCTCCTTTCCTCATCTTTAAGGTCACAGTCAACCGCTTTAGCAGCAGCAAGTGCAAACATTTATCACCATGAATGACCCCGGAAAGGTAATAAAACATAATTTAGACTGATTGGCGTGGTATTTTGGCTGCTCTAAGGATCATATTATAATTAAATGACTCCATTCAGACATCCTGCCAAAAAATCATCCCTAAATACATCCATTCACACATGCCTCATTCCAGTATATTCAGCCATATTTCCATCTGTTTTGGATCTGCTTTTCACTTTTATATACAAATGTTTGTAGCCACAGCATTCGATATAAATATTGTGAAAACCTACTTTATTTTTCACAAAACTGTGTTAGATAAACCATATATGTACCGAGGTTGATCATAACTGGAGTAATAGAATTTAAATGAAGGTAATAGTTATTACTGGCTTTCTTTCTTCTTTTTTTTTAGATCACAGCTGCATAAACATTGTTTCAACAATAAATACAGACAGTATAAACAACTTTCAATCTCTACAAGTAAATTAATACTAAACATATATGTATTAGATCATATTTATGCATAAGATCAAAGCTCATGCATAAATGAGCATGAAACATCTAACTCCAGAATACATAAGATTATTATATAAATGAAAGATAATCAAATTCCAATCTGGTTCATTTTAACCACAGGATACACGTGTTTACCACCATATGCACAGCTCACATAGTGCTGCCCACTTATTGCATGTTTCATGAGAAATATAGTTATGAATTCCACAAATGTTTCACCTTGTTAGAGACTTACAATTATAGCACAGACCCCTGAGGCAAACCTAATCTCAAAGTGAAGGGAAATCTTCTATCATATCAAGTGAAATTACTGTGAGCTTTTCTCAGCCTATTCCGATAAGATACCGATCAGCCAAATAGATTGGCTTTTCCATTATCTGCCGGGAGATCTTGGAAGGCATTGGGTAGATAATTTGCTAATGTTTCCTGTGACCTCCCCAGATTTAAATTATGTCTTTGGCTACATGTCAACTCAATCCTTCTGTTTACCAGGGAGCAAGCACTCAAAGAGCCATTAATATTCACTGCAACATAACTGTCTTTTCACATATTTCTCTGCAGAATTTACAGTCTCAAACAAGAGTGCTTTTCATGCTACTCGAAGGGTATGGTTTGAACTAGTTGAGTGCTTTACAGACCTTGTGGGTGTTTCGAAGTGAAATGACAGAGCCAGAGAAGAGGGAAAAAAGTAGAAGATAGGGACATGAGAATAATAATATAATTTAGGGAGTGGAAAATCACCTTAGCTGCCTCAGATGTTAAGAAAAACTAGGCTACTGAAGTCCAATCATTATTTCAATGAACAACACAAACCTACTCTCATATTCTTGCATTTTGAAGTGAGGTTCAATTATTCTGAGTCTAATTAACAAAATGTAATGAGCTCCTTTGATGTGGGAATTTACAGAAATGAACCTTGTAAAAATAATTTTAATAATAGAGTTACATTGTCTTTTCTCATTAAAGCAGTTTCTTAATTCCATGGATGTTTTTTTTATAATCAGAAATACAAAAAAGCCATCCATAAACAGGGGGGAGGTGAGCTGCTTGAATTTTGTCCATAAACACTTTCATTTTGTTAAGTTTCATAGCATACAATGTCAGGTTTTATATGTTTTGTCATGTTCAGCATGCAGTCAGTAAAAGATACACCAAGTGGATATTCTGTATTAGATTAAACGTCAGTAAATATGCAAAGAAAAACAACTGGTGAAGTGTAAATCATGTTACAATTGTTCAAAACAGTAAATGTCCTACTGCTGGTAGATCATGTTCTCTGCTCCTGAAGTGGCAAATACCCTACTTCTAAACAAATCAAGCTTGATTATAATGAGAGCTTACCCTGTGGTAAGTTGTCTAAAACATCAGCAAGTCAGTCTGATCTTTCAAAGAGAATTTGAATTTCTATTGGTCCTGGCAGGAAAAAGGGAGAGAAAGTGTCATGTGCTGAGCACATACCAGGCAGCATTGTTAAAAACCTTATCAAAACTGGCCTAACAATGACTGAGCGACAGCTCAGATTTAGCTGACAAGTATCACACAGCAAGGAAAAGGACCACTAACCAAAGAGAAATGAGGGCGACTGCCATTTCATCTTGCAATCATATATTTTAAAACCTTGCTCAAATTTTCATTTAGCCTAGTGCCACCCCCTCCTTCTGGAGTTATTAAATCAGCTGGAAGCAGTGCGGCTCTGTCACACACAGTATTAGCACGCCACACCCCCCCTCCTATTACCAGGTGCAGCCCTGTGATTTAAAGCTTTGATTCTGTTCAAATGACAACAAAGGTGAGCCCAGAGCTGACGCTCCTAATTCATCATTCCCTGCTTGATAAGAGCGGGATTAATGCTTTTAATGCGACGGTCACAGGCAATCATCCATTTTAAAGCTGGCTCCCTGGAGGATGCAGCTAAAAAGGGAAAACACCTGAAACACAGGGTAGGAAGAGGGCACATCACAGGGATATGCTGAGCTTCATAAGGCCTCTCTAACAAGCCTGAGACAGCATCAACCAGCCTCCTCTTCAGTACCAGAACCCTGCCCAGTGGCCTTGGCCTGCATCCCAGGAGCAGATGGTTGCAAGACCCGAGGTAAAGTTTGACCTAAATGCTGAAATCCAAAATTCAAAAAGCAACAGAATTCCTTTTTCAAAAACCACCCCTCCATATCATCAAATAAGACTCACTGTAGAACAGACTTCAAGCCTGAACCCTTTGACCATTTATGGTATGTGCACAAAATACAACTTTATTTCAAACATGGTTTTCTGTCTTAATAGCTCATTATGCATTCACTCCATGTTTACTTTAACATCTGCTGACTCCTACACCCTCGCTCTACACCCCTAACTTGCAGAAACGCAGAAGAGTTACAGTGAAAACGATCCATTATCCACATGTGCCTGGGCATAGAGAGCTTCAGCCCAGCTGTTTTCCTTCAAGTAGCTGTGATCTCCACTTTTCATGCTCTCGTGGAGCAAAGAAATGTTGATCTTGAAACAGGCTGGTGTGAGCTGCCAGTTTCTCTCACCTTTTCCACCCCTTAAACCACAGGCAAACTACAAAGTTAAAATGTCTGGCTCTCCCTGTATAAACAGCTTCATAGAAGATGCCTTGAGGGACCGACAGCTGTATATATATGGCGTGTGCATGTGTTATCACCTTCTAACAATGTTTTATGCAAATTCGGGAAACAATCAGCCAATAATAGGAAACAGGTCTCCTCTTCAGATGTTGAATTTAACACTTTACCTTGAAAATAAACAAAGCACAGCAGTTCAGAACTGGATGAAAACAGACTTGTATAAATTGATGGTAGGAAAAATTTGAATGCAGCAAATGGAAACCAAACTCAAAAAGAAGAAAAAAAAGAAAAGAAAATCGTTATCTTGAAATAAATATTTGACATTATTAGAATATTTGGCGCATACTGTACTAAAAGCTGTAAAAGAAATGGTTTGTGGTTTATTTATTTATATTTTTAAGAAAATAGAGATCATCTGTGTTTACTGACTAAACCCTGAAGATAAAACACAAACAACAGTTTGCTTGTTCTAAGAGGAGTATAACTACTGGCTTTATTTCATTTATATTTGTTTGCACCTTGTTATTTGTGGCTCCAGAGGCTAAACATAAAAATTAGAAAATGTTAAACAGATCCATGACATTTCTGTTTGTTTACTTACATTGTAACATCTATTGTGACCGTTAAATGAAAAACAATAACACCAACCCAGAAACCAATTGTGAATCATCCAGGGTTGTTTCAACAGCCAGGTTCCTAATGTAATGTTTCCGCAGGGTTCAGTAAAGTCTTCACAGAAAGACCCACAGTGGATGTGACCCTTAATAACCTGCAGAGTGGAGACAGTAGTGTGCAGGTGTATAGATGACACTGCAGCTCACAGCCTGGACATTATATGCAAGTCAGTCATCCATTTTATTCTGTGCTATATCAAAGTTACACTTTGTTGAGCCCACTGACATGTTCGCATTTGGGGCATGCCAGATTATCTTAAACAGAGATAAGACGAGTCAGGCAATGATGATGTGTCACAGACTTTACGCACTTTTCTGTGTAACTGGCCTGTGAGGAAATTGCAACCTCAGATAACTGGAAAAGTTAATGTAATGTCAGCTTTGTTAATATTTTCTCAGCTGAGTTGTAATTGGATGACCAGACAGTGTTCACTTTTGGCTGATGTTTATCACCTGCTCAAAATTTATGGCACTTAGACACAGAGTCTATTAGTAATTTGTGCAAGTGAAAACCATCACAATTTCTGACTTATTCTATTAAAATCTACACTTTGAAAGCAATGCATGTAGGTTGCCTTAATAGTAGTGAGTCTAGGAACAACCTACATAATGACTGTGCTTCTAATCAGGGCTTTAGGCCAAAGTAAGGTGCTGCAGGGCCAAGCTCTATGAGCTGTGATGTTTCATTATTATCCCCCTTTAGCTACATCGACATCACAGTAGGCTGCTTTAATTACTCTCCATCAGTAGGGGAGTCAAAGCCACTTCAGAGACACACACTAATCCCCCTTCCCTTCTTTTCTCTGCAGGGCACTCATTGTCTCCTAAATATCATTTCCCTGAGCTCTGTGCACAGTATTGGATTAAAATGTGGAAGTTTTGCTAAAGGGGGTGAGGGGGCGGGATGGGGGTTGGCATTTGGGTATTTGAGCTTCGCCTGAGGACCAGACCAGACTGTCGCTGGTAACAGCATTTTAGTTGCAAACCTACAGAGGAGTCATGGAGTTGTCACTGGTCCTCAGTTAGTGCCATAGACAGATTACAGTTCTTTGTCCACAATCAAGTGTGATTAAGCTCCTCCTATTTTAACCTCATATTATACAATTTCAGTCCTGGTCAATATAATTTCATGTGAGTCCTGTTATCCTTGTACTTAAAAGTTGTTTTTTTTTGTGGAGACACAGTTGTAAGCCTTCTCCAAATTCACAAAACACATGTGGACTGGTTGGACAAACCATGCACTTCCAGCACACTATAGCAAGGGTCCACGGTTCCACATCCAGGACAAAAACCATATTGCTCCTCCTCAAGCTGAAGTTCAACTACTGGCCGCACCCTCCATTGCAGTACCCTGGTGTAGACCTTATCAGGGAAGCTGAAGAGCGTGAGCACCCTATAGTTTGAGTACACCCTCTAGTCCTCCTTCCTTGAGCCTTGCGATACCCAGGGCAGATTTCATCAATCCCCCAGGCTCATGGAGTAGTTTCATTACCTCAATGACTTCTGCCCTGGAGATTGATGATTCTGTCTCCTTGTTTCTTAGCTTTGTTTCCTTCCAGAAATACCTATTGGTGGGATTGAGGAGCTCCTCAAAGTATTCCTTCCACTGCCCAACTATATTCTCAGTTGATGTTTCCCTGACTGTGACAGCCACACATCACTTGATCTTCTGTTACCAGTCAGCTGCTTTTGGAGACCCACAGGACAGCCGCATCCTGTAGGCCTCCTTCTTCGGTCTGGCCCCAACTGCTTTACAGCTACAACTCACCACAGCCACCTCAGCAATGGCAGAGTGAAACAGAGCCCATTTGGACTCAGTGCTCCCTTCTGCCCTTGGGACATAGTTGAAGCTCTGCTGGAGGTATGAGTTGAAGATCTGCTTGACAGTTTCTGCCACCAGGTGTTCCAGGCAGACCCACACTACCCATTTGGGTCTACATGGTCTGTGCAGTGTCTCCCCCACACTTGATTCAACTCACCACCAGTTAGTGGTTGGTTGACAGTGCTGCACTTCTCTTCACCTGAGTGTTTAGAACATAGGGCCGTATAGGTCTGATGACATGACTAGAGTCGATCATCAATCAGCGACTTAGGTGACATATGCAGTGATGGGAATCCTTATGTTTGAACATGGTCCCTCTTTACCGGTCCATCTTTGTTCAAGCTTTGGGTAATCATAGAAAGAAAGAGGTTCTGGGTACAAGTGGCTGAAATGAGTTTCTTTTGCAGGGTGACCAGGCTCAGCCTTAGCGATAGGGTGAGGAGCACAGACATCTAGGAAGAACTCACAGTAGAGTGGCTGCTCCTCCATGACAACAGGAGCCAGTTGAGTTGGTTCGAGCATCTAGTCAGGATGTCTCCTGGACACCTCCCTGGGGAGGTGTTTCGAGTATGTCCGTCTGGGAGGAGACTTCGGGGCTGACCCAAGAGGGATCATATCTCTCAGCTGGCCTGGGAATGTTTTGAGATTCCCCTGGAGATACTGGTGGAAGTGGCTGGTGAGAGGGAGGTTTGGGCTTCATTGCTGAGAGTGCTGGCACCACGACCTGGACCCATATAAGTGGATGAAGATGAGTATGAAAGGGTAAATAAAAGAGTACATCAGAAAAGATTTTCAACAGTAAAAATTTTACAATTGCCCTGTTTACATGGGTTTTTTTAATACTGTTTAATTCTGAATAAAGGTTAATTCTGCTTTCAAATGACCATGTAAACACCTAATTTCAGTTGAAAATTACAATTCCCACTTAAACCTAATTCCTTATATAGTCACTGGTTTATTCCCATCTTAATTCTGTATTAGATAGACACTTAATTCCGCTTCAACATTATTGCTGTCATTCTACACATGCTCCTAGGCTTGTCGTGATGACACACATATTCCATGCTGCCTGCATTAGTATATTTATTCCTATTGTTGATTTGGTCGAGCTGCTGCTTCACATTTATCACAAAAATAAATGCAAACATCACATGTAGTATCTGGTCTTCCATGTTGATAGTTGAAACGCCTGCAAAACAGGAAGTGACGCAATCATTTCCTTTCAGTAGGCATCCAGACATAAAGCAGCCATTCTGTCCAATCAGAACCCTTTGTCATCCAGCTCTTGAAGTCAAATTAAAATAATGATTAAAATAACCCTCCCAACCAATGTTGGGGGAAATTAATAAATATTGAAGACAGCTTCTCTAAAGAGATTACTAACCACAGATTACTTCAGAGATAAAATTATTAGAATAAATATAGATATTTTCTTGTATATTAGATATTGATATTTTCAATTACTGTCTGAAAACTCCACAGATAAAATTACAGCTTTGTTGTAAAAATCGATAACCACAGCCTATCAATAAGGAATTACTACCTGTGTACGGAGGTATTCTGTCAGTCAGACATGTGTGAATGATAAAGGGATAAGACCTGATGCTGCTACAGCAGGGGTGACTGATTTGTACTGGAGCAATCACAGAAAAAAACATATGCTTTTATGTTACTGTAAGCCACTTTGAGAAAAAAAATCTTGTTCTGTAAAATGGCTTGCAGGGAGTGTCTCTCTATAGAAGATAGAGTTTTGAGTGTTCACTAAACCAGTTCAGAGGGGACAGCTTGCATTGTCTCCTTTTACGGCCCATGATAAAGCAGTATTAGAATTCCCACTTCCTGCTCCTGTATGCATGCCAAGGCTCTTTGTTCCACTGAATGCAGAGTCTATTCATCTCAGCGCGCACAACAGAACACAGTAATAACACAGTCATGAGTTTTGACTGATGTCAGTGAGGCGCAGGGCTGCTTCTGTAAGCAGGAACTAGGGCTGGTGTACAAGCCCCCTCACCTTCTCTTCATTGCTCAGTTGACCACTGAGGCCTACTGACCTCAATGTGGCCCCACTCCAACTCTAACGGCGGTGGGTCTTTTACGGACTTAGAGGGCCCAACAATAACAGCCAGACTGCTTAATGCCAAAGCCAGGTTAACCTCCTGGCCTCTCTCGGGCCCTGCCTTCTGTGACCAGTGGAAGGCCAGGCCTGATGTTTCATAGAGCTATTTTTCACAGCTAATGATGTGGAATAATATTGGTATTACTAGCTGTGTGAGGCATCAGCAAATTTAGTTTTGTTTAGTGGTGTTGATTGCCACATACAAACAAAGAAATTACAGCTGCCCCAATTCCTCTTCATATACTCTGCGCTGCTGTGCATTGTATTCTGCTGTGTTTTGTTGCATAAATATGACTGTATGGCAGTATGGCAGCAGATGTTTTGAGCATCAAACAATACAGAATGGGTTAGGAGCTGTCATTACATGGGAACTAGGTCACTATTCAAGCCCATTCGCTTGCATTGACTGTTTCGAGTGACTATTGATTTTCTGACTAAAGCAATGACTTCATTAATATCACCATTAGTCTGCCATCTGACACAAATGGGTAGCTTGGCTGCTGGGCTAGACAATAATTCAAGTGGATATGAATCAGAGATTGGATGAATTAAACATACGGTCACAGTAAATGTGCATTACATATTGTAAAACTGGAAAAGGTTGTGGAGCGTTTTCATTTTCATCTCTCTTTGATGCAGAACTGCATTCAAATGAAATCACTGAAAAAGAAAATAAATGTCAACTTTACAGCATGCACAAACATAAACAGACATTACCATCTAATTCTTCTTTCATCGTTCAATTTAAACTTAATCTGTGAAAGATGAGAGAAAAATCAACAGATCGCTTTTCAGCAGGTTTTCAAAACAAAAACAACAATAAAAGAAGGATTATTTTCCCTTTAATCCGAGGGCACCAGCTTAACTAAAACAAAAGCACGACCATGGGAACGCATGGAGGAATGAGAAGGCTCGCTCTTCCCACCAAACCCAGCTCTCCAAGCAAACCACAAAAGAAGAACAATGAGTGTGTGTGTGTGTGTGTGTGTGTGTACAAGTGGAAAGGAGAAGGGGGAACAGGATTTGAGATCTATATTAAAACTGCAAATAGCTTTTAAAGATTAGTGACGGGCAGAAGGAGGTGACAGCAATGGGATATGTGAAAAGTGGATTGCCCCTCCCTACTGTGACTATTTTGATAGCGGTTTCGTTGACAAGCATCGACTTGATTGTGAGAATGCAATATGCACTGAAAAGCCTTGACAAGTTTCTTTGAGGCATGTACAGATCTTTTGGTGACTGAAAGGAACACAAATCAGGATTATGTATTACATAGCCACATTCAAACAGCTGGCATTAGGAGCTCTGAAGTGTCTGGCAAGATCCTGTTGTTCAACAATGTGCCTCCCTCTTTCCCTCTCTCTCTGCACTGTAATTACCCAGATCTGGGCTTTTAGAAAACCATTTCTTCTGAAGGCATGCAATCATGACCTGAATACTCACAGTATGTCCAATTTAAATGTTTTTCTTACAATTTAAAGAGTAAACATTTCACACAAAAATACAATTCACACCTCTATATTTGGTGTCTTTTATTTTGCTAATGAAGAGATCCAAATTTTTGAAACATGTGATGCTTTCCAAGTTGTGAGACCATGAGAGGACGTCCTGTACCCTGCTCATATATAAACCGATCACCATGGTCATCTCCAACTGTAGTTGCTCCGTTGTCAGAGATGTGTCTCACTCTGCAGCATTTGTCAGGATTAGAAAGGAATAATCCCTAACCAAACTCCAGAGGATGTAATTTGGAGATATGTGCTGGAACTGAAACTGTGTCGGCTTACCCCCACAAACCCCATCTTCCACCCATCTGAGCTATCTAACTCCTTTTTGCCAGCCCTCAGACGTGTCCAATATTTTGAAAATATAGGAAATGTAAAATACAGGGAGGGAAAGTGGAAGAGGTAGAGCTGCCCTTCAACTCACTTTCTCATCCCCCTCCTGAACTAACCCTCCTCCAGGCAGGTGGAGTGCTCACGATGTCAGGCCCCATCCCTGATATCCGTTCTAATATCCCTCAACACTCTGGATGTCGCATCACCACCCACCATTAAGTCATCGCTTGTGTCCGACACAGGGGCCAATCTGTGTGCTCTGGCCCACTCCCAGTCCTGTGCCTTTATCACACCCCAACCTTTCTGTGACAGACAGCACTGATCTCCCCTGCAGCAACCCTACACCCTGCCAGTAAAAGGACAGCAGTGGAAAAAGCCCCCCAGGGCCCACTGAGGATGGACTCATGAATCAAACATGTGCCTGAAGCTTCCTTCTTATCACCGAGGTCAGCCCAGGCATTAATACGCCATGGCTCGAGGGAGCTACCTACTGTGACCTCCCCCAGTTTCCCTGAACAGAAGGGCACAGTCCTCAGGAGCCGGTCCAGCAAGAGAGGGCCTCCCTCTAACACAGTCACTTCAGATTACATCCACACATTGAGAGAGAGAGGGTGAGAGAAAAAGATAGTGATGAGCGAGAACAAAAAGAGGTGCCGAAATGAAGCATGAAAGATCAAATAGACAAAGAAAGAGAGGAAAAGAAAAACAATATTCTTTGGCCCGATGCTGGGCAGGGAGTAACACGTGGGTAAAATCGACTGTGTATACAGACCCTTTCAAACACCACCAATCTTCATTGGCCAGACGGGGTGTGATATATGTGACTGTCTGCCAGCGTAAATTAGGCAGTCCAGCCCGCTGTGTGGTAAAGCATGACGGGGCCGGACAGTGCACTAACTCAGGCGGCCCAGTGCCATGCACACCAGCTTCTCTCTGCTTTGCCGTGCCATAAATCACCAGCTGGGGGAAATGAATCGCTGTCCGTCCGAGCTGGATGCACCAGCTGGCACCGCCATCACCTGACCAGCAGGAGCCCATGCCGACACTGGAGCGGCTGAAATCAAGAAAAATGATGCATGGAGGCAGACGGAGCCATACCCCTGCGCTCTCTCATTAGTCTCCTCTGGGCTTCCTCCACACTGAGCTCCTCTGAAGTGAAAGGGCACACAAAATATATTTCAGAGTGTCACCTGAGGGGAGAAAAAAAAGGGAAGAAATGATCACCCCTGGTCTCCCCACAAATCTACGTAGAACTGAACTGGCAGACAGTATTAGTGTTTCTGAACCCAGAGCAGTGGAAGACAGCAGGAGGGACTGCAGCTCAGGGAAAAGTAGAGGCAGCATGTGGGGGACAGCTTTGTATTCACAGTTATTTAATGGAGTTATTTTACTGAAAGTAATGACTCAACCCAATTGGGGATTCCACTCTGCATTCAGATGTAGTTAACGGAAAAACATGTTGATGAATAGATTTTCACTTTTCAATATTGCTGAGTTGTTGGTGGAGAGCCCACTTATATGCTGACCGCTGCGATTATGAGAAGCTGTGTGGGCGTCAGAACTGAGGCACTCATCAGGAAAATGGGTTGAAATTACATCAATACAGGCACATAGAGAGGTGGAGAGATCTAAAATAATACATACTTGATCCTCTACTATGGACATAAGGCTGCTGTTTACCTTTGAATTATGGATTCAAAGTATTTTCTACACAAGTCTCTAGTGCACATCACAATGCAACAACCTTGCATTGAGAGGGAAATCAAAGTAGGTGTTACATATATTATCATTATGAGAATAAATGTTTAAACATGTAAATGAACAGATGCGGTGGAGACTGACATTAAATTTGAGCCTCGTGGTACAGCACAGGGTTGCTGTGTATGACTGGCAAGGCCAATTTCCTCTGAACCCCCACAGCAGTTTTAGCCTAATTTCATTGGTCCTGCAGCAGTCCTGTGGAGCAGCAAGTCTATCACTGTCTCAGTTATGGAGGATTAGCCCCTCTTTCCTGCTCAGATGAATTTGCCTGTCATGCTGTGGTGATGAATGGCAGGAAGGCTGAGGAAATGTACTGTGGGCTCATTGGAGGTGGCAAGGTGAAGTCTGGCCTGGCACCCTGCCCCAGGCTCATACCTCAATGAGCTATCTGCACCCCTACACTGCAGTGGTGACCCCCCACAGATGTCCAGCCGAATATTCACAAATCAGCAAACACACCATCAGTCACTAACAGGCTACAGCATCACTTTGATATCAGTTTTGACAAGATATGTAATTCCATCTGTGTCTCAATAGCCCTGGATACACCAGTATCTGATATTCAGCTTCGCCTCTAATCATGTGAAAAGAGTATGTTTAAAGGTCAAGCATAGTTTAAGCACTTACACCTGCTTTGAGCTTAAGAGCAATACATTTGATCTGATAGTCTGTAACAACAACCTCAGTTAAATTCAATAAGCTATGAAAATGTATTTAAATTAAGCAAGGTTTTTATCAGACTTCGGGGCCAAGGTATCAGTTCTTTCTAATCAAAACATTCACATCATGCTTCTGTAGATGTAGCTCATCAGTAATAAAAACAACTGCTCTCCATTTCCTGTCCTTCCCTCTGCAGCTGTTACCATCACCACCTTCCACCTTTAGCCTGACCCTCAGCACACCTCTTCCATTTCAGCTGCAACCATGCAAATGCTGTGCAGTGAGAGGTTCATCTTGCCCTCTCCGGGGCATCATTCCCAGCTGCCTGAGCCCTTGAGTTGACCACCCAAGGGAGGGAGAAGGGGAAGTCATTATTGCTATCACAGTCAGGCACAGTCCCTATACTGCCAGACAGCCCCTCCAACTCATAAAGTCCTTGACGACTTCACTAAAACATCCAATTTCAGTCGAACCCCATTTATAATGACGAATAGAAATCAATCAAACCAACCATCGCACACTCCTCCCAAATCTGTCTGCTTATTTGGCTGTCCAAAATGGCACAGAGAAAAGGAATCTTTTTCCCCTAACACTGGTACCCTATCCACATCTCCGGGATATTCATAATTCATCAACTTCGATTCCTGACATCTGCCACTGATTGTGCCGACGGGTTGGCTGGAATTAGCCACTCCTGGGAGCGGCGTTAATGTGCTGATGGGCCAGCCCATGCACCTCAGCTGGGGAGGGGTTGTGGGTTGGGTGGAGGATTGAGGCCGGAGCGGCAGGAGCCTTTCACACTCCTAATGTGTAATTAGGATCCATTTTGGAGCGCTGCCTTCCTCGACTGAAATTAGCTGCTGTTTATTAATCAGACAGACCACTTCAATGGCATGGTGGGTCTCCCTATAATCTAACAAAAAAATGTTGTTCTTAATTACAGAGGGGGGACAGACAGAGTCCAGAAGGGGGCTGCAGCCCCTGCATGATTCCCTTGGGGTCAATTTCTGAACTGCAGAACACAGGCAAATTGAACTACAGCTGAATGACAGTCCATATACTGTGCTAAAAATAATAGCAATATTGTGTCCATCATTCTTCCAATCTGAGTATAACAGCCTGCTTCTATGTGCTTTACATAATGGGTATATGCATCATACCAAGCAAACACGGAGCAAAACTATCACAGCTCCAGAGTACACACAAATCCATTTGCATTTGCCAAATGTCAGCTCCACTTGAATGAGAGATCATACATATTATGTGATTACAAGCACTGGTCCTCCTTTGGAGAGTTAAGTGCTGCGACCCTGACCATGCTCATCAGTGCTGATGCCCTCATGACTACAGATGAGGACTAAATACTTTACTGTTCACGCTCAGCGGTTAGATTTTTTTTTCCTCTCCTCAGAGCACATTTAATGGAATAGATCAGAAGTACTTGAATTTCAGTCCAGGCAATACAAAAAACTCCTATACGTGTGTGTAAAGTATGATGGGTTAGGACAGCAACCTTTAAAATGAATCCATTAAGTGTGAATGCATTTCTTTCTGCTTCACTCATGACTCAGTCTCCCATGTACATTTCAATTCAGTATACGATCCTTAATAAAATAATGTTCTTGTTACATGAACATTATTTGTATTAACAAAAAAATTGTATTACATGAACATTATTTGTATGTACCCAGTATGTACATAGTTGGAAATATGTTAAAACACTAGTGTAAAATGTTTATTATATTCAATAAACTGAAAATTTATGTAAAATGGAATATTTGGAATGTACAAAGTTGGAATCATTTTGTTTTCAGACACATTCTTCTTTTTTATTCTTATTCATACTGATCAGAAGTCAACTTTGACCCAGTTTCAGACCCAGTTACACTTTATTGATTAAGAATAAATAACATTGTCACAATCATTTTATGAGAAGAGTTCAAATATTTTATTCCACATTCAGGGCCTACAGTGCACTGTGTGTATAAGAGTATAACAATTTATATATTTAATCTTTCGGTTGAAAGTCTTAGTTTTATTTTACCTTTTAAACCTGCACCATTTGATTTATGCATATGTTCTACACTATACCATATATTTATGCATAGATAAAACAACCTCTACTACATTATATACATGTCAAGTTCTTTCCTGTGTTATAACCTCCATCATAAAGGGAAAAAAATTTCCTCTTAATAATGATGCACTTTTTTAACTAATCATAAACTTGAATTTCTTCTGCCACAATACCATCATCCTGTGAGTAAATGCAATCATTCAAAATGGCCACTTCTGTTTCTCTAAATTATTAAAATTGGTACTTGACCAAAGTTTCTGTGACAGCTGAGGACCCTAACAGCTGATTAACAAACAGTCATCACGCAGCGAGGGCACACCACTAATGCACAGCGGATGATAAAGTCCTCTTCTTGTCTGCTGATGGCACTGCAGCAGGATCATCACAAATCTGAGGTCACCACTTGCTGCAAGGCTGAATTCACTTTAGCATTCAACAGAGCTGCTGAACGAGGAGACCCTGCCACTCAAAAGCCTTATTGATAGAATCCTGAGCAAAAAAGTCTGATGAGGGGTCACTGAGTCAACGTCCCAGCCTGACAGTGCTTTGCTTAAAACTATGTCCAGTGAAAATAAATCTTAGTACAAGCACAGTCACAACATACATTGAAAAATTAAGTAAACAGACTAATACTACTTATTCAGTTATATAAACAAATTGGGCAAATGTCTTAGGCCACCTCTGGCTTTGTTTTTTTCTTCAGGTACAACAAGAAATATGGGAAATATGTGCACCACCTGAACTAAATGGTTATAAGAGGTTAAAAAAAAACTATTTAGAATGACCTCTGTCCTCTCAACAAGAAACAACACAAACAGTTTAAAACATCTGACATGGCTTGAATGTTACGTGGTATAAAACCTGAAAAATGTACGCTATAACTTTCATGTTGACTGAACAGAAAGGGTAAATTACATATCAAGTACAAAGGGAGGTCGCACTAAATGCTCCCAATTTGTTTTATAGAAGCTGTTTTTTCCTGAAACCTTCATTTTTTTTTTTTGCTGCTGTTCATATTTTACATGCATTCAAAAGTATCTTAATACAGAGACTGAGAAATGTGTGTGTGTATGTGAGTGTGAACATGTGTGGTCAATCAGTTTGTTGGTATTTTGCTAAACTAACAACGTAATACTACCCATTGACTTTTGCACATTATCCTAGACATAATAATTAATTTTACTGATTATAACTGACAACAGTGGAGTGTGAGTGTGAGCACATGAATATCAAGAATGAGAACGCGAATTGTTTTACCTTCAAAAAGGATGCTGGTCTTTTAGTACTGTTCCAATTACTGTATTACTAAACTGCAGTGAACACATTGACTATACAACTCATTGAATGTTTAACATCCCATACCTAAAGGTCTCAGTGTACTCTTTTTATTTTTCCTGTTAAAACAAATGGCTAAATTTAGTGACATGCCCAACTTCTGTGCTTCTTATAAAAATAACAGTAGTAATAGTTGAAATGGAAGCAAAAGTACTACTGTGCAGGGTGTGAATATATAATTAGCATTCAGTGTGACTGCAGGATCATGTGACTGTTGGCAGAATTTCTAAGTTCTGGCCCAATGGACAGAAAGTACTCTACAGGGGAGTCCCTGGGGAGCGAGACATGCTGGGTTTCAGAAGGGTTATTGGACTGTGCTGTCTCTCTGACTGTGAGCCACTGGGGACCAAAGCAGAGGTGCCTGATGGTGCACTGAAGCCTGAGTGTGACACCTGGGCTGTCTGTCATGGCCACAAACACAGACAATGTGACACTTGACAGGATAGGAGTTGAGGCTGCAACACCAGAAGTCAAGACCCAGCTGACAGTCAGGATGAGACGTATGCAGTTCAACTCAATAATTTCCCCGACACACTTAAATCTAGGCCTGTTTGTCTCCTAACTTCTCCTTTCTTGTGCTTTCATGGCCCTTTAAATAAATCAGGGTCCTGAGGAGGCTGAACCCATCAATTAGAGTCGTCTGATGAGACTGTGTGTATATTAATCAACAGTGTGAAGCGTGTGACAGGCCGAGAAGAGACAGGATGAAGGGCTGCTGTACCAGAGAGCTTTAAGAGGAGCTTTGACAAACAGGCTCTAAAGATGAATTTCCTGGTCTGCATTGCTAAACTAAACTGATATCCAATTATGTTCCCTACATCGACAAGCTAACGGAGCAGCTGTATGGAGACTAGGCTTACAGTGTCAGAATTGGCCAGGCACGAGGCAGAGAAACCCAGGACCTTGAAGGAGATGTCACAAGGAGGCCGGAGTCAGTCGCTTGAGTGAGCGATGGTCCACACGCTTGCCTGAAAGCATGACATTGCCGAAGGGGGAAAAACACCATTTTATCATTCAGTGCGATTCGCACCCTCTCTCCCTGTCAAACATGCCATATGTCCCCGTCACAGGTCGTCTTGCTGGCTTATCGAGTGTGACAGGGCTATTCACACACTGCTCCCAATCAGACACCATCTCCTGCAGAAAAAAATCACCACCATAGCACAGTGACAGGCTGTCAGGCAGAGGGCACCAACCTCCACAGGGCCTTGGCTGAGAGTCTGCCCATCTGGGGAGGGGGCAAAGGCCAAGGGTTAGGATGGGAGACACAAGGCGGGCATCTACACTCACCTCATACACACCCATACTGTCGACATGTTATTTTTTATTATTCAATCAACAGCTAGGCAGCTGTAATAGTCAACGTAATGTATAAGAGTACAGATCCATAAGCACCAAACAACAAACACATAAAATGTTACTGTTGCTGATGAGGTTATGTGATCATATCCATCTGTCTGTCTGCAGGGAAACAAAAACTACCACACCAATTGTCATGAAACTTAGTGGAAAGGTATGGGGTGGACCCCGTCAGTTTTTAAGTAGACTCATAAAAACGAGAGACTCAGGGATCCTTTTTCATGTTCTTTAACACTGAAAGCCCAGGAAAACCTTCAACTAGAAAAGACATCTATTGATGAATTAACCTAAGAGCAGCAGAAACTTACACTAACCAGTGACAACAATGAACAAAAAAGAGGAACAATCTGAAGGAGCCTTCATGGAGGTCTGCGCTCTGAGTGACCTTCCAGCTTAAGTATGACAACAGGTCTGTTTCGTATTAAGTTTACATACTGCTTTCAATAAGATTCAAACAATCAGAGGGAGCTCTTCAGATTTTTTTTTTAAATAAGTGGTCTGTGAGAAGAATTTGCTTTGACATTTCACAGGATGATGCAGCAAGTGTGACTTTGAAACAGATTATTTGCCTGACAGGAAGCTGAAGTGGTATGTAAACCTTACCTGGGACTTTACATTGTGACCTGCTGACCAGTCTATTTTCTTAACCACTCGACCATACAGGCCCCTCATGTGGTATGCCAATCTGAGGCAACCAGCCAGGACAAACAGAGGTCACCCAAATCCCCATGTAGGGTGAACAACCTCAGTGCTTTGAAGAGGAAGATTTGCCTCCGTCAGTGCACTTCTGGAGTCTGCAAATGTTTACTTTGACGCCAAAGATTCTCAGTGGTACTTAGCCACTTGGCTCCAAACACAATAACACTGCAGATGCTGAATATATTCACTAAGTGAGCAATCAGTTGCAAAGTGGGCTGAAAATTACACTTATCCCCCCTGTGATGATATGCATAGAGAAATAAATCAGAGAGCAAGAGAAGGAGCAGAGGGGCAGAGGGGAGAAGTAGTATCACCTGATCTGTCTTATCTTAAAAAAGAGACGGGATGTGTCACCTCAACTCTTCAGAAAAAGAGATAGAACCCTCCTGGCAGATTTTTATAGAAAAGATTTCTGTGAAATGATTGCTAATCTATGCAAAAAAGCAATCAGTAACTCATTCATAATGCATGAGCAACGAGATACCAATTTTGCAACGCTTTCAGATTATTAGATGTTATCGTGAATGCAGCAGATGAAATATGAACACTCCTACCTGTCCCATTGTAATTACACGGCTGCAGAGGTTTAGAGATACACTAGATGGGAGGAAAATGTGAAGAAAGACACATACAGACTGACAGACAGACAAGCGGATAGAACATCCATTACATCCAAGTGCAGATAACCCTAGATGGGAATATTTGTTTCTAACAGCTTTATGTATCCATTTGTGCCATGATTTATCAACCTAAAAGCTGTGGTTTAAGTACATCTGGCTGACATTTTAATGGTCCATCAATCACACGGTGTCATGTGATAACATTTTGATTATCCTCCTCTCCTAGCATAAGAAAAAAAAACTGAATCCAATGAATTGGCTGCAATCCCAGGGAAATGATGAGAACCTATTTCTAATTCAAAGGAAGTTCAAAGTATGAATGTTAGATAAGCTGCTTCTCAAATTAATGCAAATCAAATTTCATTTAGGATATTTTTGTTCTGTATAGGCCCTAATGTACTGAATATATTTCTGTGCCAGTTTCTAAACTGCACTTTAAAGGCTGACGGAAAAATAACCACCAGAGTCTGGATTAAAGGCATCATACTATTGTTAGCAAAGCAAAATGTATTTCAAAACCAATACACATCATTAACTAATGTAAGGAATCTCATCCTGAATATTCAGAATAAAATTTAAAAAAAACTACTGTTAACTGTGTATGTGATATTTTCTTTTAACACAACAGGAGAACAACTACGATGAACTCTGAACATCGACTTTGAACCCCTGTGTTTTATCAGAGTGATTTTTTTACAGAACTGGTTCCATATGTAACAGAGACAGGCAGACTTGTGTTTCCTCCACTGTTTAAACATAAAACACCAAAGCACGACTTTTTAAGCTTCAGTGTTAACGTGTCTGGATTGCACCTGGAAGCCTTGTGAAAAGCGCTGACAGATTTCATACTTTCTACATTCGAGGCAAGTTCGACACAGGGGATTTCCTCTTAAAAAGGAGCATAGCAAGGATGAAGGGTGGTATAAAAATCAATGAGGCTTTTCAAAGGCAACAAGAAAAACCATCGCCTTAGCCTGCAATTAAACAAGAGAGCTCCTGGCACTGAGGGATGATGGAGTGTGTAGCAGGTGCCCTCTACTTCACAGAATCAATTATAAGATCAATACAATGACATGATACAATTCCATGATGGAAAATAAAACGTGGGCTGGGAGTCGCTTTGTGTCATGTGTTTCAGATGTTTACAATAATCCAGCTCAGACAGGTTCACACACTGCAGGCTTATTTCATAAACATCAGTAAAACCCGACAACAGACCAAACAGATGAGACGTTGCTTGAAACGTTATCTAATGAATTGCATAAGGCGGTTTGTTATTCACCAAGGGTTGGAATTCAGATAAATTAGAGTTTGCGAGATGATTATGCTGAGCGTGATAAACAGGGTTTCAAATAAAAATGGCTTAGATTGATTTCACCCATAAAACATCACAAAACATTATACACTATATGGACAAATATACTGGGACAATCACAACAGCTTGCAGCTTCTCATTATCGCAGATCTCAAATATAGTAATAATAATAATAATAATATAAATCAATAATTACAATGACAAATGTCAGGTCAAATTTTCCTTAAAATTTATTTATTTCCAGCTACGTATTTTTAGTGTCACCAATAAAACACGAGAAATATCTAAAACACATATACAAATCCATTTAAAAAAAGGAAAAATAAAGTAAAACAAATACCTATTTCTGATGTATTTTGTGACATTGATGACAATGTAAACAAAATTAAAAGAGGTGATATTTATGAGTGATATTTATTGCAAAACAAAATATTTTATATTAAAATTTATATTTTATATCTATCTATTTACACTATAATTTTACAGGGCCTTGCCAGTGATGAAACACCTAAATTAAATAATACCCCTTACCTTTATTCTGAATAGAATAGAATAGAATAGAATAGAACAGAATAACTTTATTGATCCCACAAGGGAAATTGCTTAAGGTGTATCTTGCAACATCAGGGGTGAAATAAAAAAAATCCAGGATCTACCCCTTTTTACGCATCTGCTTAAAATGTAATGGTTTGTGGTTAGCCTTTGACCTATCCCTCCATCACACTTCATGTAAATGGATGCAGTACTGTTTTACAGGCAATTCCATTACTTCTCTGGCAAAGGTAAATAGCCTAAATGTAAGTCCAAGAAAAGACATACGGGCAAAATTAAGGTGAATGGAAAACTTTTTTCTTTTTTTTTTAAACAGCACTCATGTAGCTGTTTTTAAAACATATCACCTACTTTATTCAGTTCACAAATTAAAAAAATGTATTACTGTAATTTTTTTCTATTTTTTGTGATTTAATATTAAACGATTCACAAATTAGTTGTCACACTATCTGTCACATGTAATATAAATAATGGTTGTGTGCAGCCCTGAGCAAAATATTTTCAGATTCTCTTTTGAGAGATGAAGTTAAAGTCTTAAAAATTCAATTAGACAAGGGTTTGTGTTGAGTGGCAACAAGCTAGAAAGAAACATTTGAGGTTTGATTCTGAAAATGAAATTCCGGATGTATTTTTCAGGAAAATCTAATGTCTCGTTGAATAAACAAGGGTATTATAAGGAGCTAAGACTAAAGTGACAATCCAACATTTGTCCTTAAAACTAAATCCTCTGACTTCTTTGACAGCACCCTTGTTCCCTGCTGTGTTAATCTGACCCTTAGTACTAACACCATCTCCCCCCGTACACACACTGAAAGGGCAAACACCCCCCTCTACCCCCAGGATGATCATACAGCCCATCATTACTGAGAGTAGCTCATGATGTTGACGTTGCCTCTGTCAGTGAACACTGGGAGAGGACGGACACACTGCATCCTGGGTCTTATTACAATCAGATTAACACAAGAAATTACCATATGCAAAGGTTTTAATATATGTCCAATCTGTGAATAGATGCACCTGATATAGGAGGTTGTACATGCATTTGAGTCCTGTTAGTAAAACCGTTGGCCATCAGCAACATGATATCTTGTCAGTCAGGTCTAATTCTGTATTCAAACTTAATGGCTCCTGACAAGCATTTCACCAGTCGACTGAGAAACCAGAGGGAAAGTGCCACAGCGAGCATGACCACTCAGCAAATTCACATTTAACATTTCATTCCTCCTGCCTGGACAAAATGAATTATACATCCTTGATTCTCCCACATTGATCTATCAGGACAAAACTCCCTAAACGTTAAATGTTAAATGATTTGTGAGTCTCCCAGTTTCACCCCTGGGACAGCCTTCTGTTTCCACTGTATCTCTCCCAATACTGACATTCTCCCTCTATCCTTGACCCCCTTTCTGACTCCCTCTGTTATCTGAAATAATCTCAGGGCCTCCTTAGATTCTATTCATCAGAGCAGAAAGAAGCAGGCGCTGACATTGATAAAAAAAAAAAAAAAATACCATCTGTGCCTTGCAGGGGTAAAAGGAGTGAGAGAGAATGAGACAGAAAAGAAAGAGGGGCTTCAAATGAAGCAGGCTCTGTTGTCTCCCTCTTGTCCCCCCTCGTCAATGCCATTTCAATTGAAAAGCGCAGTGGTAATTAAATTCCAGCAGGGGTTAGGGGCAACTGTGCGGCGTGCTGACGGGGGGCTGCCCTGACATAAAGATGACACAATTCAAGAGGACAGAGGGGGCGCCGGGCGGAAAAGAAGGGAGGGTGACAAATGTCGTTTATTCACGTACACTGCCAGATTCATACTACTCAATCTTCATGACATTTACAAAACACAAAATGAAATGGATATTCAAAACTCATGAATCCCACAATGACCTTTTCCCAAATCAGGGATATTCTAAACAGATCCGCTGTCTTTATCTGCGGCATTTTGTAATGCTTAGGAGGATGAGCGATTAGGTGGAGGAGAATTTGGGAAAGCTGCTGTGTGTGCGTATGCATATGTGTCAGCACAAATGTGTGAGTCACAGAAGGACGCTGGTTGTTGTTGATTCATATTACAGTGCCACTAATCCAGAGGCTCTGGAGAGGCCACACACTCCTGCTGTCCCCTTCTTCTCATCCTCTATTACCAAAAACAACCAGGCCAGTTATTTATTAACAGAAAATTTACACAACTACTGACATGTTCTAAAATGAGAATACCACTCAAAATCTTAGTTATAAATTATATTTGCTTTATTAAATATTATTAGTTCTTTTAAAAAAATGCAGAAAAATATTTAGCTTTACTATTTTACAGTTCTGTTAAATACAAGCATATGAAAAATAGATTGCAGCATTATACAGGATGTTGTTATCTGTCATAACATTCAAGGTAAATATTTCCATGTATTATATACTGTTCGGTATTTTATATTGCTGTCTCATCATCATTTGCAATTAAATAGTTATGTTCTTATTAATTTTATATTTATTATATCGTTGTTGTTTTTTTTTTATCATACTAGACATGTAGATACTGTAGTAGTTTCCCAACATTGTTACATATCACAGTCAGATGTGGGTAATTAATGGCTGACAAACATCTAATCCACAAAAATAGACTAGATAGACAATATATATTTATTCCGCCACTGCCCACCTATCAAAATAAATCAAATTTTTAGAGCCGTTTCCCCATTTATCCTTATTTATTAAAAGCACTCATGTAACTCTAATGCCATCTACTGGACAAAATATGCAGTACAAGTAAATACATCCTTGAATATGTTTCATCCTGAAACAGTTCATGGTCTGTAATCGAATGCTTTCTTTGCAGTTAAAAAAATAAAATAAAATAATTATATATATATATATATATATATATATATATATATATATATATATATATATATAAGCAATTAAAAGAGATATTGAAATTATTTTTGTCGTTCTTGCCTTCTGTGAAAATCTGAAGTTCATTTCAGAAAGCTCTGCTCAGCACAAATGTACCATAGCCCAGTCCATCTAATCTAACAGTTGAGTATATCCCAGACCATGAGGCAAATCAAAACAAAAAAATAAGCCACATAAATAGCTGCTATGTCCCCTTGTTCAGCCAAGGCCAAGGATGAGAGTCAATACTTGTTTAATATCTCCAGAATTTCTTCCTTTACAGACATAGGTGAGTGCTGCTGGACACCAGGACCCCCGATACTTGTTTCCCAGCAGTCAAAGCCACAGTCTTTCAAATCCTGTACTGTGCTTTGGACAACGAAGGAGTCGGTTTCTACAAAATAAACAAGTCCTGTTAAAGACGGTGGCATTTACAGAAAAGGAGAGGTGTTTTCAGTTTAATAGTATAGCTGTTGTAAAGGCTGCTAAAGAATGGAGCTACGGTTTGATGAACATATTGTTTGTGTGGCTTTACATCCACACTAATGTTACAATACATCTGGCTCTCAAGTTAAACACAAAGACTCTGGAAGCTTTAGAGAAGAAAGGTCCGACCAGATCCATTTGAAAATCATGGCAATTCAACAGATGGAAATTCTTGCTAACAAAACAAATAAAAGAGCATGTGGAGATCTATTTAGAGGATTGTAAACTTATTATAATTCAGTGTGTTACAGGCTGCAGGCATAAACAAAACCTGAACTTGCAGGTTCTTTGCTCGTTGTTTGTTTTGTCAAAGAGATAATACAGTTTTCCTACAAGCCGTTCTATAGTAGTCCCTGTACACCAAAGGAGCTTTTTGTGCAGCTTCTCATCATATCCTGCCACTCAAAATGTTTCAAAGAGGGAGGGTTTGTGAGAAACAGGGCATTTGTACTGACATTTCATTGAAATGACTTCATCTTGTTTGATTCATTATCAGATGAATCCATGTGTTCATCCAGTGCAATTTCATCAAATAGGACATTTTCCCTACATGCTTGAACCAAAACATTACTAATACACTGAACCACATCAGCTATATTAATTTCCTTGATGCAAACATTTATATAATTACATAGAGTTTAAAGTGAAAGTACCTGGTCTCAAAAGGGTGATCCCACAGCCCCCTCCTCCAGCACCAGTTAACTTGCTGTGGAGCCCTTTGGCCAGTGTGACCTGGCAGAGGGTGTCCAGGACAGGATGTCCTACTCCCATTACATTCAAATGGTGCTGGTTGATGTCAATGAGCTCCTGTAAGTCATTAAATATACCTGTAATTCATACCTGTTGCGCTTGAAAGCCCAACCTTACTTGGATCTATTGACAGGTTAAAAACATTTGGAACATTTCAACATCTTGTTACTTGCATTTCATCGTGCCACATTACTAACTTTTTCAACCTTTCCTCATCCTTTAAATTGTAAGAATTAGAAGCTAAAATTAAGCTTCACTAAAACTGAAAAGTGAAACAAAATTGAACAAATATTTTGTGTTATTAGGTTTGTAAACCAAATCATCGTTAAAATACTTAAAATTGAATTAAATATTGAACTGTTACTCTATAAGTGGACAAAAACAACTGTATTACAATTGTAAACTACAATAATTACCACTGTCATAAAACATTTTTTCTTTTGTTTATTCAACTATACTGTACTATCATCTAAGGCACTTACAAAGGTTAGCATGAATGATTTACCTCCAAGATGTTGTAACAAAAGAATACATTTTTTTATGATGAAACCAATTTTAGTCATATCACCCAGCCCTCTGGACTTTTCAAAGTGTTACAAAAACAGTAATTCATACTAACATTTTAGTTATTTCTAGTACTTTAACAGGTTTATAATGCTATGTTTTACAATACATAGTGCTTTACACAATCCATCAATATTATGTACCTCTAGAATATTGTAGTGTTCTCCAGTGATGGGCTCACAGGTCATTTCAGAGAGGACTCTCTCACAGGTGCAGGAAATGGCATCAACTGAGTCAAGAATGGGAGTCATGATCGTGGGAAACTACATCACCAGAAAACACAAAGACAAAGGAAATCCATTCAACCCCAGCTCCTTCACAAGCTCTATGAAGGTTACAAATTTAAACAACGCATTTATATATGTATGCATTAAAGAAAAACAGGTTAATGATGAATAAGCTATACACAAATATGGGTTAATAAATGGCACGTTTGACTTTGGTTTAGCTCGAGACTGATCACAACACTGCCACAACACCATCTAGGCCTATCTATGTCTGAGACAGAAATCTGCACACCTGCTGGTGTCACCAAGGCAACAGCACACAGGGGTGCTGCCTAAGAGTTTAATTTCAATATTTTATGAAAGCACTCAACGCCAGGCTCTGGAGTATCTGCCATGCAAAAGCGCCGCCTATTATATTAATTACAGTGTCGGCAAGTAACACACGGGGGAGGAAGAAACCATTTAGTACCTTGTTAATTTTGTCCTTCACCCTGGCAACAAGTACCTTGGTGCTACGTGGTATTTTGGTGTTAGTGAGGAGGATTCTTAATAATGGCACCCTAAAGGAAAGCAGATAGAAGTCAATAAAAAGAGATCATACAACCCTATAATTAATCTTTATTAATCTTTTTTTGTGTCTATTTTTAAATGAAAGCAAAATTAAGTGTTGGTACCTGCTCAGTGGTATTATTTTCCCGGCCAAAAATCTCAGCATGCCACCTATATAACAGGAAATTGATAATCATTAAAATGATCATTAGCAAGTGATTATCAGCAATGGTGGTCGATCACCTCAAGTGTTAAATGTGGTGTGTTTCTCAGAAAATAACAGGACAAATAATGCTGTCATATTAACATATCTAAGTTTATTTTAAGCCTCACCCCAAGTTCCAACAGCATTGTCGACTCCTGAAGGATTACCATGGATGATCATCTCCCCTTGAAAAGCCCAACTGTTGATCAGCTCCAGGTCCTCCTGACACCACCTGTCATTAAAAACCATGTGCTCACTTTTACAGCAGCCTTGTCTAAATTGCTTGATGTTTTCCAAACTTATTTCTCTAAAACCAAAGCTAAGAAGAAATGTAGACTTGCACAATAAATTTCTAATGACTGAAGTATAGGCCACCAAACCTTTTAAATAAAAACCTCTATCTGCAGTAACATCAATATTCCATGAAAATGTACAAAGCATTTCACTGTCAAATATTAAACATTTATCATCATTTAATGTTTGGTGACGAAAAAAAAACAAAAGCTTTTCTTACTTTTAATTAATCTTAATTGTCAGTTTAATGTAGAATTCCAAAACAGTCATACTTGCAATTATTTCAAGATAGCAAAAATTCAGGATTTCGAGATAATGGTGTTAAAAAAACCATAACTGCAAGCATGCCCATTCTCTGACTTTAAAACAAACACTGGGGACTAAAATAACTGCATCAGCACCTTGCAATGAGTTAGTCGACATATTATGACAAGCTTTTAGATGAGCTGCCGTGCCAGCAGCTCTGTGAGGTTATACCCAAGGAGGAATAATGCTAATTTGTGTTTGTTAAGTGCTCGAGTCAGCACATGAAGTAAATTCCGATGTGTGGCTTAATATGCTTTTTTATTTTTTAGTCATTTGCACATTTATTCAAATCCCAATTCTTACTGTTCTTTAAAAGATGGAGGCCATACACAAATTGCACGAAGAGCTGCTGATGGCCATCACCTTCCTGTGATATGCTATTACATAGTTTTGATTATTACCTGGCAGTATGATCCCACTCTTTAAGAGGTGCTGGTATGGCTCCACTGGCACAGAGTAGAGCAGCAGATAAACACACAGTGTAGGCAGCACTGGATCCAAGTCCTGCTCCAGTCGGCAACTCAGACCACACAGACACTGTCATGCTGGGCAGTTCACTAACAGCATAAACAATGAGCTTCAATTATGATGTACACACATTTGAATTATTGATTGATTTTTTTTTCTTGCAGATGATGAATACCATAAAAAAATTAAAAATAAAAAATCACAACCAAAGTAGCAAAACATTTACAAAAACAACAACACATTACTAAAGCTTTTCAGGTTAAAATTAAAAATACTGTACCTACATATCCAATGAAAAAGTAATTTGTTAGATAAACCACAACTCCTAGTCCATTATTGGTCTATCAGGCCTTCTTGTCAGTACATCCACTGTTGCAAAACGTGCATAATGTATAGTAATGTATATACTGAATGATACAGAGTCATGCTTGACACTGCTGTCAATGTCTGTCAGCGAAGCTGCTTTTGGGCAGACAGGAGAATACTCTAAACTAATTGTCCAGCTCTTCTCTCAAGGGAAAAGCACATCCAGACTTGTTAAAGGCTGCAGTGTGGCCCAGTGCCAGACTCTCATTAGTAGCCATCCTGTCAGAACCCATCACCTTTCTCAGACATGCCAGCCTCATGTCAGTGCCGATTAAACATCTGACAACCCAGAACTCTAATGTTCCTGAGCATTTTTCCTGTTCACAACTGCTGCAGTTGCTAAAACTAATATCCTGCCTTTCTGTCTCTCTCACTTCACCTTCATTTCAAAGTTGAATGTATTTGTGTTTTACATGCAGTAAAAATGACCATATTTCCCCCAAAATCACATTAACCAGGTGTACATTTCTCAGAAATATAAATAATAAAACCAACAGGAATATAAGTACTTTAGCACTGAACCTGGATAAAAATGTGAGTATTTGACAACCATAAACCAGATGCTCCATTGGCATAAATCTAGAGGCGATAAATGAGCAGTTTATAAAGCTCTGAATCATTTGTAAAACTCATCATGTAAAAAACACAAATAAGCTACTTTTCATTTTATTACTTTTATCATATTTATTTTCTAAATACTAAAAAGGTGTCATTAATTAGTCACTCAAATAAAATGTGTCAATATGTTTTTTCTTACTTATTCCTTTACAAACCTTCTCATGTTAAGAAAACCAGTCAACTAAGACAGCAAATCATAAAAATCCTGAAAAGGATTTGACAAATGGTCAATAAGGGGTGATTCTGATGAAGTGGTTAAATCCTATAATATTATATTACTGTAAATGAAAATGTGTTTTTTCCATACTGTCATTTTAAAACAGCCATAATTTTTGGTCTTTGAATTAGGGCAAGACATAACAATAAATAAATGAATGAATGAATGAATGAATAAATAAGTAAATAAATACAACTACATATACATGTACCTTATTATATGTCAAAAGTTTCATTAAGTGTGTTTTTTTTTGGTTATTTTAATAATGAACATTCATAATATTTCAAGAAAAGATCATGTCTATGAGTCGCTATTCTCATTACCACAATATATTTGAGAACTGCAATGAAAAGCTATAGGAATTTGAATATGAGCTAAAACTACCCACAATGCATCTGTACTAACAGAAGACCCAAGATGGCTACAAGGTGAGTCACCTTTATATTATGCGCCTGTAAAATGTTATGATTTCTCGCATAACTGCCTGAACACGACAAGACTGAAATTAGTCAGCATTTCAAAATGAAAATGTGCCTTTTTCATTTTACATTTGTTTGGCAATAGAGTATTCTTTTTCAGAATGTGACAAAGATCTTGGTCATAATACCTAATGGTACAGTTACCATTATTGTGCTGAGTCATCAAATCACCACAATGTAGTTTATCATTACCACAATAGTTTCACGTCTGGTGAGAATCACCCCTATGAGTAACTTGCACATATATCTGTCATATATCCAACTGTTTTTGAAAAAAATCTAGCATTTGGCCTATGTTTTATCAGCCAATGTCAAAACTAAATCCCTGAAAGAATCAATAGTGGCTTCTCACCCAGATCCAAATATGGAGCTATAAATGTAGAGGAAGGATAATGTGGCCATGTTGCAAGTATCCAAGTTCCCATTTGTTACACCAACAAATTCACGTAGTCTCCTTAGTAGTTCAGCATCCAGAAGTTTCCCGTCCTCCCTCCTACCTGATAAAAAAAAGCACATCAACAGTCAAATCTACTACGGAAAGTTGAAATGAAAAGACAATACATGTTTCAAATGTAACTGCACTGAACAGAAATGATGTAAAATTGAATAATGTGCATACACAATATTTATCATCATCAAGTTTAACCTACTTAAAGTTCCTTTCCAAAAATAATGCAAAATTTATTCAATTATAGTTGGGTTTTGATAGAAAGCAACATTACTGACAATTAATAGGAGAATACTGAGAATGATTTTTCACTCTGTTTTCTTATGTGTCAGAAAAGCTTCTAATTAAAGTTTTCTTGTACACTAAATATGCTTTCCCCAAAATTATTTAGGAACCAAAATGGATCACATAGCTATCTTGGTTGGGTGCTCAATTGTCAGAGTAGAATTCTAACTATAATATATGTGGAATGTGAAATCATTTCAATTTTTACAATTAACAAAGAAGATGTGTGTACACATGTAAATGACATAAATAAAGGAAAGCAATGTAAAACCTAACAGGACATGATCTACATAAAAATAACATGCACAAGAAAACAAACATATCCATTTAAATATTTCTTTCTTTCGGCAGTAAAGAAGTGGACAATTCATTACATGTCTGTAAATCTGGACCCCCACAAAGTACTTTTCCCCCCAAAACAGAGATCACTGTTTTGTACTTCAAGTCTTACCACCAGAGCCAGACAGGAGTTGTTTCAGTTCATTTGAGTCCCAGCAAAAGAATGTGTCGATATTTGGAAGATTGATGCAAACTTTACCATTATTAGTTGCCTTCAGCTGTAAATATGACCTGAGGTTTAAACTGACAGCAAGAGCAACCTGTAAAAAAAAAAAAGAGGAAAAACAGACCATATTAAATACACCTGTTCCCTCCATACTCTCAAAATAAAGATGCTATAAAATCGTTATAACCAGTCTGTCCTTTTTTGATGCATGGTTTTGTCATTATTATTTATTTAATATGCATCTCCAACTTTGCAAGCAGTCGCAGGCCTCCCATTTCAGCTCAGAATGAAAGCAGTAATTTGTAATATGTGAGATATTTACTTAAGACCTAATATCTATGAGATTTTAAGGAAACTAGTTATGCACTGTCAATTGATATCACTGACATTTCCAGCGTTATCATACATTTTAGAAACTAGTTTTCCCCAGTCCTTCTGCTTCATTCTTCAGTTACCTTTCCATGCACAACTGCATGCTCTCCGTGGAGTATAGCCTTTCCCGGAGCAGACACGATGCAATCCCTCACTTGCATTTCCGCTCAGTATACAAAACGTGTCAAAGTAGAACTGACCAGTAACTGGTCCCAGTGATACAACAGTATTATTATTAGCTATATCTGCTACTTTAAGCTAACACTAATCCCCTGGACCAGTAACTGACAGTCCACAGCTATCTTCCACTGCTGTGGGCTTCTCAGAACAGCTCGCGGAGTTTGTATCAATCAGCAAATGACTAAATAAACCAAACTTCTGTATCCAGTCTCTTTTAAACACGGCGTGATCAAATCATGTTGTTATTAACCCAGACGACACTACGCAGGAAGAGCGGACCGGGATAGGTTTGGGCTTCAGCATCCAATCCGTGCATTAGCTAGACGCACAGATCCTCATTTGACCAATCAGCGTCTAGTAACCTCCCATACCACACAATGAGTTGACCAATCGTACCACAAAAAGAAACGCCCACAAACTACGGCCAGTGCCGAGGAACTAAAATTATATATTACTACCGTTCGACTTGTACTGCTAGCTTGTAGGTTTAACATGCCTTCGTTTATTATGAAACCTGCTCATTTGCGCTGTCTTATGGGGTTAAGGAGGATAGTTTACGAAAATTGGACCTGGGGATCGTTCATACCAGAGAGAAGGTACTTGTATATATATATATATATATATATATACCCGTTCTGTTTCAGTGCAACCAACGTGAAGTCATGAGTCTGCCATTTGTTATGATGCAGATGTCTAGCTAGTTGCTACCATTTAGTAAATATAAAAAACAAAACCCAAAATTTGCCAGGAACAATTATTAAAATTGTAGCTTTAATTTTTTTCCCTCTCAACAGTTACGCCACTGAAAAAGACAACAAAACACCTAAAATATACACCAAAACTGGAGACAAAGGTGCAATTTTTATTTTTATTTGTGTTATTATTACCTATAGATCATCTTCCAAAGCAGTATGATGCGAACAACTTCATTCTGTTGTCTCTAAAGGTTTCTCAAGCACATTTACTGGAGAAAGGAGACCAAAGGAAGATCATATATTTGAAGCATTAGGAAATACAGATGAATTGTCATCAGCTATAGGGTAATGTATATTGATCAAAGGACACAAGTCATTTAGGAAATGGTTCTGATATATACTAAATCTTAATGGAATACTGTGTATTACAGCTTGGCCAGAGAATTTTGCCTCGAGAAAGGTCACAAATTCATTTATCAGCTTGACAAGGTCTGATAATTATTTTACATTTATTTACTTACCTCACATTTTTCAGAGGATATGTTATGAAATTGCCCTGTTTTGATTCCAGATACAATGTGTTTTACAAGATGTGGGCTCCAACATTGCCACACCTCAATCTTCTGCAAGAGAAAGTCATACAAGTATGTATACCTATGTATGTCCACCGAGGAACAATATTTTGTGTTGATAAATTTCTGTGTGAACTTTGTTTGTTTTTTGTAGAAAAAACTAAATTTAGTAATCAGCCAATTGCAGACCTGGAGAGCTGGATCGATACATTTACAGAAGAACTTCCTCCACTGAGCAACTTCATTTTACCCGTAAGTTAACTTCTGCATCAATATGAAGTTTAACTGTTGTAGCTATGGTTAATATTTGTGCATTGTACGTCACAGTCTGGAGGGAAGAGCAGTGCAGCTTTGCACATGGCCCGGGCAATCTGTCGGAGAGCAGAACGCAGGTCAGTGATACTTAAAACTCTTCATTTATATTATTTACTCGGTTTGTTCTGACATTTATTATTGTAATTGCAGTGTTACTCCTATTGTGCGTTCAGGGGAGGCAGATCTAGATGTTGCAAAGTTTTTGAACAGGTTAGTCAAGTGTTGTTTATGAGAAAATATCTTAATACATGTGCTTATGTCCTAATACTGCATTTTCATTCAGGTTGAGTGACTACCTATTCACGGTAGCCAGATATGCAGCCATGAAAGAAGGTAATGAGGAGACAATCTACAGGAGACCCCAATGACCAGATTCCCAAGTGAAGATTAAAACAAAGACCTGATTTACTTTTCATATACTTGAAGCATTTATTAATGACAAGGTTCAACAATGTTTTTATTAGCATTACATAATATATTGCAAAGACTATCTTTTCCCAGTTACTGCATGTACATTCAAAAAAACGTAATTTAACTTTGTTGAAATATTGTTAAAATTTATATTAAATCCTGATGATCAACATTTTTGTTTGATAATTTTGTGTAACATTCAGTTCATTGTTAGATGAGATTGTATGCCACAGATTTCTTTTTCTGTTTATTAATTGCATGTCTGGACAATTCAGGACACTATAGGCGGTTTGGGGGTCTTGATTTCCTTCCAACGTGGCTCTGTCATAACCCTCCCACACAGTCACAGGATCTGGCACCAACCCTGGCTCCTCTGGGACAGAGTACTGGCCCATGTCATTAGAGACAGATTGCGTTCTTCATAGGGTGGATAACGCAAATAGGTGACACACTCCAAATGTGTGCTTCTTAGAAGGCATGACTTCTTATGTGAGAAGGTATCGAAGCTGTAGCGCCCATGGTACGAGCCTATTCCACTGGCTCCTATCCAAAAAATGTTTATGTAAAGTTGGCATAGTGTATGGGAGATTATTCCATATATATATATACAGTACATATGTACCATATATATTCATTTTGCTTATTTAGTGCCCCTAACTTACCAACTCCTCCAAAAGGCAGAGCCACCATTAGGCTCTGTAGGACACTGTCATTTGAACAAAAACTTCCACTAGAGGTCTCACACATTAGTCTGGAGATGACCTGCATTGTTAAAAATATAAACAGAATAATGTGATATCTGATGAATAGTTATAGTGTGAAAATAATGTCTGAAGTTCATAGTTTCTGCTGCATACCTTGTTGTTGCTGGAATATGCATACACGCACAGGGGTTTTTCATGTCTGTTAATAAACGCTATTGCCTCGTCCACATTGTCAACAGTGAGAACAGGAAGAACCGGGCCAAAAACATCCTGTTGCATGATAGAATCTGACTCCCTTACCTCTGTCAGAATTGTTGGGGCTGCAGACAGAAGACACATTTTCTTTTGTCTGGTTGATATTCACATATCCACTTCTCCATGATGCAGAATATTGAATGGTATCACTTTAATCTCAAAAAGATTAGCTCCTAGAAACTTCTTGCTCAACATCACAATGTTTTTGTTTTTTGCAAATGTCTTCATAAATAAATAGAACATTAAGGTTACAATCACTAAAAGGAAATTAATTAACACACCTGCATGAATAAGATGGATGGACCATTATTTAAAGCATAAACGTACTGTAAGCAATTATGTTACATACTTAAAGCCATGAAGACTGAAATATCATGATACAAAGAAATATACATTTATTCTGAGCAAGAGAAAGTTTAATTTTAAAAAAATACACAGAGAGCATCCTTACCAATATATTTCTCTCCTTCTATCACGTGTCCACCCACTGCCACCTTTCCAGATCTCCACAAAATATCTTTTGTTTTGCTGAAAATTTCCAAATTAACCATGCGACCAAAACTTCGAGACTCTCTTGGGTCACAACCATAGAACTGCATAAGGCAGCACTTCAGGGCCTGGACAAACCGAGCTTTGATCTCTGTGTGACACAGGATGTAGTCAGGAGCCACCAAGCTTTGTCCTGCATTGTGAAAACGGGCCCATGCAATGCGCTGTGTGGTGGTGGCAATGTCACAATGTTGGTCCACGTAACAGGGGTTCTTGCCACCCAAGACTAGAGTGACAGGTGTGAGTGTACGAGCTGCAACCTGAGCAATTTTGTTTCCATCCTCCTTGTTTCCTGGAAATTGTCAAACATTCATTGCACATTAGGATTTGAAAAAAAAAATCTATAATCACAAAAATTATCTTGAGGTTAATTGTTCTACCTATAAAGAAGACATGATCAAATTTAAGTTCCACAACCTCAGGCAAGTCATTTGTACTGGCGAGTATCACATGGAAACATTCCTTGAGGAAAACAAGAAGAATAAATAAAATTAGGGTCTTTATAGATCCTCTGTCTCCTTGACTGAAAGTTGTGTGTTCCCATTCTGAAATGTAATCATATTCAGCCTTAAGTCTAATTTATATATAGACTGCTGATGTGAGACTATGTGAACGTCATTTAAATAGCCCAGACAAAAAAGTACAGTATCCACTTAAGTAGATTTAATATGAGTCATTAAGCTGCTTTGCTGGAGGGAGAGAGTGGTTATGGTCCTACCGGAGTAAGTAGAAATGAGGTTGTGCCCTTTATCTCAACATATTATCCATGATGAAGGCAATCTAAAGTGTCCACTAGGAATTTACACAACCAATCACTATTTGTACAACTACAGGATACAAAAGCTGTACAGTAAATGTCTGCTGTGTAACTGCTTACATTGTCCAGGTAGGAAGGTGTAAGACGGTGGAGAAGTTCTGCTGTGTGAGTAGTATATTCAGAGGGGCTGATGATTGCACAGTTTCCTACACACACACAAATCACATTAACTTTCCAGTCCTCTGTAAATGTTTAACAAGTTGATATATATATATATATATATAGTTCTTCCTGCACCTGCTGCAATGGCCCCCACCAACGGCACCAGGCACATTTGGACAGGGCTACACCAGGTCCCCATGATGAACACCACCCCCAAAGGCTCACTGATCACCAGACACTCATCCATGGAGGTAGACTATTCATAGACATGCTCAAAATTAGTCACAATCTAAAAACTAAACAAATAACTTTTGGCTGACCATATCAGTAAACTATGTAAAACACAGCCCACTATAATCTCACAAAAAGTACAAAGCAGCTTAGGTTTTAATCTGATTTAGGGGTTGGATTACAAAACATTTCTTTGTTTGGGGAAAAAACAACATTCTCTCCAAAATGTTTTGTAAATCTTTAGCAATACTGGTATTATGAAGACAATTGAGAGAAGGGGCTTTAGAAACAATAGTCTCACCAGATTCCTTTCGACATGCTGTGGCTGCATCCACTTTTTCAGGTTATTGATGGCATACAGGGCCTCATTCTTGACAAGGATCAGCTCTGACACAACTGTCTCAAACCGTGGCTGGTCAAGAAAAGAAAAAAGTGCAGAGGAACCACTGCAGTTTTCTTGTTCTATGAAAGGGAATACCATACAATTGTACTCTTAATTAAAGTAACTTGTATACCCAGTCATTGACTCCCTCACCTTATGAAGGTCCCTTCCAAGAGCGTCCACAAAGTCACACTCATGTTCCTGCAGCATCTGCACCAGAGCCTCCAGCTGAGCCAGTCTGAAGCTTTCATTGATTGTGCGTCCAGCGTTAAAGGCAACTCTAGCCCTTCTTAGTAGATCCACACACTCCAGTGGGTAAGTCTTCATGCATGGTTCTCCGAACCTGGTCCTGGAACAAACCACCCACAGTTTTAGTCCCTCCAAGGCTATCAAAACCCATAGACCATAATTTTTAATTTTACCTTCTGCATGTTAAGCGACCATTCCTCCGACAAACAATACATGCCTTAAGCTTTAAACTCATGTTTGTAGCAGGAAAGTTTGCTTCTGCACTGGTATTTCTGAATGGAGGTATTGTGCTCTTTAAGCCCATACAGCAGGTCAGTAAAAGCCCCATTGGCAGGAAGTATCATGAAAATCCCAATAACTCCAGCCAATCATGTGATGAACTTAAACTAAACTTTCAAAGCAGTGTAACATTAACATAAATCTGGATACAGAGCCTTACAGACACAGATAATTCAAAACTGATCACCCTCAGAAAAGAATATATAAGTTATAATGAAGCTGTCAGAATGTGAATGTGAACTACTTAAATTTACCTATGAACTTTAGCCATGTGTTCACATTCTTTTTAATATACTGTATGAAATTTTTTTTTTTAATAATTTTATGTAAAGACCTGGATCTGTTGTCTATCCATCTGGTATCAAATCAGAATAAACCTGAGTTTTACACTGAACCTGAAGCAGAAAAAATAATGAATAACATGACATTTACCTGCGCAGTGCTCTGAACCATCTGGTAGGAGAAGGGCTCGGTGGACTGCTCATGGTTCAGCAGGTTCAATTCAGGTACCTTCAAGAAAACTGCTCATACATTTCCTCTCAAGAAGAGCCGTACAATGTGGAAAGTAAGCGCTGAGTATGACTCAGACGTGGTATTTACACCATAATCCGCCTGTTTTTCAGGAACATTGAGAGGTTTTCCACCACACAGCCTTCTGGTCTGGTGGAGGACAGAGTATGCAGGACTAAACTCCACAGTTGTGTTTAAGGCTCTACAGGTGTTTGTGGTGAACCAATTAATAAACCAGACAGGCTTCAAGAGGAAAAAATACTCATGTTTTAAATGATGACGTAAATTATTTATATAATACTGCACATGATTTTAACATTACAGGAAAAATATCTTACACATAGACAAAGCTTACATAGGACTTTCCTTCTTCAACAATATTCTCATTATATTGCATTCAGGTTTGGAAAGAATGGAAAACAGTACTTTGACAGGGACAGTGATACATTTCCAGGATGGGTTTTATTTTTGTACTAAAAAGAGTGGATATTCAAAGTCAGCATTAGCAGTCCACTGGTACATTTAAGGTCTACCCTACTCTTGACATCATTAAAAACAGATGAGTGGCCTCATCAAACTAGACAGACAAGCTTATGAGGTATCTTCCATCTCTCTTGCACATACTCAGTGTAGTGTGGTTTTAAGGAGAGTTGATGCAAAATCCTCCAGACTGAATTGTAAAATATTTGAAAGGAGTTTCAATCTCATTAGACATGTTATTATGTTTTAAATAAGTATAGTTGCATTTTCATATTTTTTTTTTTTTTTTACTGTTTTCACACATTAGTGGCCAAGATATTACTGGTTAAAAACATGGCAATAATAACCAGTATGTTCTACAGCCTGTGTTACTTGCTAACAAAATTAACAAAATTCATATTTGTGATAGAAAGCATTTTTTGCATAATAAAGAACTGGTTAAAGAGATAATATATATAGATAGATAGATTTTTTTTTTTACTCGCAAATATCAGTCTTCAAACTGCCTAATTACTAAAGGTCTCTTTCTTGAATGCATGGCATAATTTAACCCTGTGTGAAGTAATATTTTAGGCTTACAAGGTAACATTCCCCCTAATGTCACTTATACAGAAGACACAAACAGCAGACACTTGTGCAACATTGCCATCCAAAGGTGTCGAGCAGTCACATTTGGTTTGACAAACCAGTCCATGACATCATGTTGAGGTTTGAACCTCAAATACTTTTCTACATGGCTTAGAAAGTCCACAGAGAGCAATTTTTTTTAGTAAAAGCCTCCTTAGTTGTTGTAGTTGTAGTACAGTGGTTGGGTTTCTGCACTTAGTATTTTAGTAGGAACAGGTAAAGTCTAGGTACATAGCCCCCATTTCTATGGCTTGTTTCCGATATATGTGGATATTGGTTACAGTTTAATACAGTCAGACATGATAGCAGGGGAAATGGCAATACATGAGGCACTCATTACTTAAAGAGAGAAATCTTCAGTTTAACTAGTCGTAAATACAAATACTAACATGATTGACTTTACTCTTCATTTTTTTAAGTGAAGGTAAAACACAGATGTTTGACAATGATCAGCTGTATCTGCTCTATGGGGCAGATACAAACAGTGGAAAAAAACCTTTCCAGTTCTTTCTCTCAAATGTACAAGATGCTACAGCAAAAACAGATTTTCTTTATATACTTCAGCATAATCAAATGTTTTTTCATGTTAATAAATTCTTCACTGCTTCACCAGGGCTGAGGCAGATCGTTGGCATCTGAATATGCCGTATCTCCTCATGGAGAACATAAAAACCACAGGGCCAAAGTCTTGGTCAGGTGAGTGTAGTGTTTTTTTTTTAAAGGGGAGAAATGGAATGAGGTCAACAAGATTTTTTCCTCCAAATGGTATATAATGTAATAAACACAGGGTCACTTTTATGAGCCACTCCTCCTTCATGGAAGTTTAACACAAGACATTGATTTGTCTTCCATTTATAAAAGACGCATTATGTTCAGCAAAACATTTTAAGACTCATCCAATATCAGCTAAAAGTTGCTTGAAAATGGAGCCCAAGCTCATAAGTATATTAACAATGCATCGCTTGGTTTCACTTAAGTGAGTCAACCACGTGTCTAATGGCTTGCATTGCTTCTGTATTGCTTTCCAGTTCACTTAAAATGGGAGTGTTAGATCCGAGGATGATTCTGTTAAGCCTGAGAAACAGAGATTTAGCCACTGTATATCAGTATTTCATCAAGTTAAATACATGAAATATTGAATTTTAGGAGTGGCACAGGGAGATGCCAAAAATTGGATTGTGCTGCAACAATAGCACCCCCCTTTGATACGACGGAGTGCACTGAAAGTCAGAACTTGTCCACATTAATGAAAGACAGAGGGAGACACTGAGGTCCTTCAAGATTCCACAGTGTTTTAATAACTCCCCACAGACATGACAGGCTTCTGTCCAAGTAAACTGGACCTGTTGTTGAATCAGGTTGCTTCACACAACCCTCCTGTGCAGCTTGTCTCATTGCACTTAAGTTAGGAGAGCTCAAAGCCTGTGTTCATGCTGATGGCGTATCGCAGCTTATCACGTAAAATGCTCTTCTTGCTGTAGTTGGGCAGCTTTAACAGGTTGAAGCATGTTGAAGAAGTGGGAAGTCGACCTCCAGGTTCCTTCTTACGGATGGTAAAAAATCCTCTAAGAACGCTGCCAAGAGTATCACCAGTGTCCTGTAATCAGGAAATTAAACATATAGTTTCATACAGTCCAACTGCATAAGCACATGAAATCAAGCTGCGGCATAAAGATGAGAAGCTGTTTCTGCATGTTTGAATAAGTTACATTTAACACCCTTTCAAGAGCCATTATAAATGTAATTTCAGATATTGGTGATGAGTCCAATACAATATGAATACATAACAGTAGTGGATGTTTTCTTCCACAAGGAGCGATAGGCTTCACACTATTATTTCCAAACACTTCATGAATTAAATTAAATTAAATTCATTTAATTTAATCACTTTGGAATTACCAAAATCACATTTCGCACATTTTAATACCTAAAATTAAGACTATTGTACGCTAAACCTACAGAAACCATATTAAAACACAGCATCATTGTTAACCATTTCTAACTCTTACCTGATCATCTGAAACTTCAACACAACGGATGGAGAAAGGTGGTTTGAGGTAGGCAAATCCAAGGAGAGGTGGCCTTGAACAGCTGGTGACAAACTATAAAAATACATTTCAGATTTTAAAAAAAGACAGTGGTTAACATCTGGTAGCAATTAAAACCTTTTGGCTATAACAGTTAAGGTAATAAATGTGCTTACTTTAAGGAACATAGCCCTCTCTTCAGCATTAAAGTCACTGGATAAGATGTCCCACAGCCATATGATGACTCGGTGGCTGCTGTGAAAACCTCCATAATATACCGTGTGTTTTCTGAGAAAGACAAAAGGGGAGGATGTAAGGACACCCGCTCCATTCATAAGAATCAAAGATGAAGAAAAGCTGCAGTTCTATCAGTGTTTGTTTTAAAATAATGGAATCTACTATAACACCTAGGATTGAACTATAAACAATGTAATTGTTTGTGTCAAATTGACTGAACTAAGGGAAAATGTCTTCTATTGTTCTGTCTACATAAATAACTTTTTAAAAATATCATCATCATCATTATTATTAAAAATGACTGGAAGGTCCCATACTTGAGGTCATCTAAATCAATCTCTGCGTTGTCGCCAGATACAAGGCGCTGCACTTCAGGGGTAGAAAACATGTGCAACCATTCTGGGTTAATGATACTGCGGAACCCACGAATGAAGGCAGCAGTTTGCTCCTTAATCTGCGTGTGCATCCGGAAGTGAGCCATGAGGTGGATGTAGCTGATCCTGCAAGAGTCAGCAGAGATGTTAGGAGATGATTTACCATGAAATCACCTTTAGAAAGATCTGCATCGATACAATTTATTTAAAAAGTGGTTAAAAAATTACATACTTGTTTTCATTGGTGACTGGCATAGTTTTGCCTCCAGGTATCAACTCATGACACACAAGCTGTAATGGTAGTTATTTTAAAACTGAATGAGAATTTTGTGATTTGCCAGCATTGTATGAGATGTCTTATTTTTAATCTCAATTACCTGCCCCATCACATCCTCATCATAGGATAGTGTAAGTCCTAGATCTCCTACATCTCCATCGTAGCGCTGAAAACATTACATTTCTCATAAATATTACAGTGACAACAAAAAATACCACAAAACAGGAAGAAGCTGCAATCATAACCAGCTATGCCTACCTTAATTGAAGTAAGGTTTTTGTAAAATTCAGAATCCAGTGATGGCAGCTCATCAATGGAGCTGTAAAAAGTGCTGTGATGGTGACCCAAAACTTGACTCAGAAAGAAAGAGGCAAAGGGGACATCCACCACAATTCCCTGAGCACCGAGGGTAAAAACAGATGCAATTACTTAAGAGTCACTTTAAAGGGAAAGAACAACCAAAGAGCAGCTTTCCTCAGAATACTAACTCACCTCATATACAGCTTTCCCAAGCATCTTGCCCACAAACTCAAACAGCTGCAAGTGGTTTTCATGAATGTAAGATGTGGGTGAAGGATAAAGTCTTTCATTTCCACTTGTAGTCTACAGAGAACAATTATCAGGTCATCCAATCATCAGTTTAACTGATTCAAGTATCATAGATGATGAAAAAAACACACTTTGGTTGAACTACCTTGAACAGGTTGAGAGCAGGATTGAACACTTTCTTAATGATCTCCTCTAGAAACTCCTTGAAAACACCATCCTGATCAATACCAGCTTCATCTACTCCCAGGTCATTAACAAACTTAACACGAATCACTCCTTTGATAGAATTTACTGGTAGTCGTCGGAGCTGGTCATATCCATCCTATGGTGAGGATAATACAACCATTATCATATCAGCGAAACAGGAGAATACTAAACTACTGTGATGCAAACATCTGTTTGACATGTTACCTCCAACATCCGTGAGCGACGAATGGTTATATGGGTGACATGTGGGGAGGCAGAGCTTGTTTCCACCAACCCTAAACTTTCCTTTTCCTTTGTAACAATGTTCCTAAAAAGCAGCACCCTCTAAAAATCACAGAAGAAAATATTATTCATGTGTACACAAAAACAAATGTTTTTTTGTGAAAGTGAAAACTTACATTTTTATGTGGAATGACATGTGGGATGTACTGCAGGAGAAGCTGGGCTCGTTTCTTGCCTTTCTCTAGCTCTTGAAACAACAGACTGGGCTTAAGGTCCCTGAATGAAAAAATAGAGACATGCTACTGTGAGCTTTCTGCATGTTTATCATACTGACCATTAGTATTATGGTGTATGTACTTACTTGCGTAGCCAGTGGTCATCAGGGGTAAATCTCCGTCTGCAGTCTCGTTCATAAAGCACCATTAGCCAACCATGAACACTGTGAAATAACTCCAACTTCTCCCCTTTTGCATTTTCTAGACAAGAAAGCAAATACACTTACATTAATTGATATCTCTTACTATAAAATATTTTGTGTTCTATAAAGTAAAATGTAAGATTCTTTACTCACCTAAGATACCATCCCAGATCATTTTGTACACAAATGTGTTCAGGAATGATGAGATAGTAATCAGCTCCTCTATCTTGAAAGATGTTTGTTCTTCATAGACTTCAATGTCATCTAGAATCCTGCAGCACAGAGAGACCATTAGAAAGGTATTAAAAGTTATGTCTGCTTATATATTACTAAGTATCTTCATGCATAGTTAAAAGAGGTCCTTGAAATTACGTGATAAGGTGCCTAGAGCAGTCACAGAAGAGCATGAGCATAGCTAAGAGCTGCTTGGACTCATCAGTGTCATTGTTCAGACACTCCATGAAGAGTTTAAGACCTCCTTGAGGACCGAGCTCACAAATGAAGGCCCAAAGCTTGGGCAGAAGGTCATCAAGATGGGTCAAACCTGAAGAAAAAGCAGCATTACAGTAACATATTGCAAAGCCATATTTGTAGGAACCAGAAGTTTATTGCATAATGTTAAGAACTAACCAGTAAGTATTTGGAGTCGTATCTGTGTAAGTGTAGACAGTGCAGTCTGATAAAGTACACAGATGCTGCACACCTTCTGAACTTCAGCTGAATCAACGCGTTTCCCACCAACTGGCTTCAGGATGTTTCGAACTGAAGCCGATTTCTGAAACGCACGCTTGAAGAGATCTGAAGCAACACAGACATAAGACAGATGTAAGTTGGGATCTCTCCAATAATTTCCATAAAACACACTTAATTCAATGCCGTCACTTCTTCAACTAAGTTGATATCTCACTTTTAACAGGTAGATTGTTTTGTGAAGTGCTAGGCTGTGGTGGTGGAGGAGTGGGCTCCTGACTCTCCAACTTTTTGGAGAGGACATCATTGAAGAGTGTCCGAATGATCGAAACACCCCACAGGTTCTGAAGTTGTTTAGTGACGAGTGGCATTGACTCATTCAAACTGAAGAAAATGGAATGCAAAAAGAAGAACACAAAGTGTGAGAAAACGTTAAAACACAAAGACTAATCAGTACATTGTCTACTTTGAGGAGGTCATTCTAAAGCTCCAAACCCCTAAAACATCAGGCAGTGGAAAGCTTGATCATGTTTTCTGGATTGCTTCATTCGTGAACCATCTTTTGGGTATATATTGGCTGCTTTGGGTGCATTTTCAAATATATACAGGCAAACAATGTCTTCATTTCTTACCCATAGTCTACAGTTTGGGAGAACCATCCCAAGACAGGATGCCAGTGGGTAAGGTTAGACTTCTTTTGTGAGACGTATCTCTGACAGTAAGATAACATGTCAGTCAGATCCTTCACAAAATGATTGGCCTCCTCTTCAAGGACTTTTTCATTAAGGGTGCCCAAATGAATAAGGTTGCCTAACATACACAAAAAAGATCCAATCACAGGCTTTGTATTAATTTAACACTTCATTTTATCCATAAACACTTATCAGTAGTCATAAAAAAACATACCTAATAAGCAGAGTGTATGGCTCCCCTCCAAACACACACAGATGTCTAAACACTGTTCCTCTCGACTGAGAAACAGAATGAATTTCCGCAGTAGATCATGAGTCTGGATGGTTGCCATACACTGAGGAAACATCACATATTAAAATAAGGGATGCCTGGCACAACAAACCACACCCCCTTGCACATATTTTACCTGATTTGCCCCATCTCTTATTATTGCAAAAACACATTTTTGGTATGATATTTGACTTCATCAAAATTTAATAAGATCTATTCTGGACCACCTAACACCTTTACTAACAATTTAAAATAAATTGGTTCAGTAGTTTTTGCGTAAAGCTGCTTACAAAGAAATCAACAGACAAACAAACTCAAAAACTGGGTAATAAATCCTTTTAACTATTACATATCACTTACAAGCCATTGTGTGTATATACTCTGTAAACATTACCTCTGGAGTGAGCACGCTGAGGTGGTGCACAACTGCTGGAACAGACATAATGTGCAAAAGGAATGATCTTAACAGGTTGTCAGAAAAATGAGCTGCAATGACCGGCCTGAAAAACATTTGACACAAAGAAAAACACATTAATCACAAGCTTACAATGATGATTTCATACTGCATTAGACATCAATTGGCAGCCCCCAACTCACCTTAGTGACAGAGTGAAGATAGCTGTAAGAGTTCCTTTAGAAAGAGATGGTTTAGAACGAGCCAAGCCATTTGTCAGCAAGATCTAAATGAGATAAATGTAAATTTCATATACTTAGAAGTTTTAATACAGGTGACATTTGAGACATATGAACTAAAACATACAGGTGAGTCCAAAATCTTGACTCAATTTGTGGAAACTAATAAAAAGTACAACCTGCAGCATTGAATAAAATCCCTTTTGATTAAGATGGCCCATGATATTCTCACAAATTCTCATTAGAGCAGGTCTGAGAGCTTCTCCTGAAATGATCAGTAGAAAATATTACTTTTTCTTTTGTTAAGAACGTGTCAAAAAAATGTAATGTTTAGAATAAAATCCTTAGTTTGCGATAACACCTACCCTTTCCTCTAATTATCCGCCACGTTGAAGTGTCAGTGAAGGTCACCAGCATGGTGAGGTACAACGTTACTAATTTATTGTCCTGAAGTATGTCAGGCTACAAAGGGCAACACAGGCACATTTGTATAAGTAATGAAAAAATATATTAAAGATTGTACACAACTGCTTGAACTGACATTGAATACCTACTTTCAGATTTTTCAACAGTGAACAACAGGTCCAGAGCACATCTTTTATCTGTTTGAGCCAGGCAATGGTGAGGTCTTTGGAAAGAGCCAAGGATACATACCAGACCTGGGGGTATAATAGGAGGAAAGTTACAGATATGGTTTCCCAATGTTTTAATGTATAATTATAACATGGTAAAAAAAAAAATCAATGTGTGGATACTAAAACACTCACTTTAGGTTCATTTTCAACCTCCATGCTAGAAAGAATAGCACGACAAAGCTTCTCGAACCTCTGCTCAATAGAGAAAATTAGAGTTATTGACAATACACTGCTGAAAACATGTTTCTTAGCCGTTGGGAATTAACCAAAATAAGATTTATATTCCAGTGACTAACATGCATGTACTATTAGTACACTGTCCATTTTAGATATTAGCATAAGTGATAACTCACCATCTTGTCCTCTTGGCGGTAAATGAACAGTAATTTCCGAGCAATTTTAAAAATTGATAGTGCATTTCTTTTTGATGTTCCAGTCTCAGATACTTGAAAATAGTCATCAACCTCTTTTCTGTTAACACACACACAAACCAGAATAAAAAAAAGTCATGAAGTACATTTTCATAAAAGTTATTCCAATTCATACAAATTCAAAAAGTAGAGGCCACCTTATTTCTTTCTGGAGTCTGCATCGACAGAGAAAGCTCCTGACCAGAGCTTGGATTTGAATTGCTGATTTCTCCTTCTCCTTCTGTCCTTTCCTTTCCTCCCTGGCCTGTCTGGCTTTATCCAGGAACTCAGACTTGGAGCTTTGTGGTACACTAAACATTGTGCACCCTGTCAAAGAAGAATTTACATCACTTAATTGCTTACTACTACATTGGACACTGATAACCCATGTGCTTGTATAAATACTATCTTGACAGTGGCTTTGAACTTCTGAAGTTTGACAATTGTGGCAGTAATGTTGTCATCCTACTGCTTAGTTAAAGTGATCATAGCGGTTAACTTACCTGCTAAATTCCTCAAATGAAGACGTTGTCTGGGCCTGAAGGCTCACCTGGCGCTATAGCGCCTTACTCATTTGGTTGTTCTTAAGATCCAAGCACGAGAAAGCCACATAAATATGCAGACTAACTTGTCATTTCTGATGAAGCGAGTGATACAGTAAATATAGCAGGACAGTTAGCAAATAGGCTAGTTCACGGCAAGTCGGCTTGATACTAACTCAGGTAGAATCTTGTCACATTAACTCAGTCACGTTTATTATGATGGAGAGATTAGGTTTAATCATTTCCCGATGACAGCTAAAAAAGCACAGACAACAATACCATTTCGAAATGTAAACAATGAACAGTAGCGCCGTACATTGACTGCAGCCATTAATCCCTTGTGTCACATCAAATGGATTCCGGGCAGTTTTGTGATAATGTATAAATGTTTATAGAAAAGTCTAAATAAAACAGTATATAACAGGCACGTTATAATCCTTGTTTATCTTGCTATAATAAAAAAAACTTTTTGTACATATTTTGGTGGTCAAAGCTTTAGTCAAGTTATAAAGGGTGGAAGGGGGACTGTTATTACTGTTACTCTTCAAACAGCGGAAATGTGATAAGAACTGTTGTGGTTTAAAAGCCGTTTTCTGTTATATGTGTGGGGCGGGCTGCAGCATAGAAAGTGAGTTAAACTATGACCGCACCTGCCTTTTTGGAGTAACTGATTGTGAATACTTAACGCCCCAATAAAGAAAATAATGTGACTATATCTTTAAAATTCAACAGGTGACGTCATTTTTATATCTGCGCAGCGTTAGGCCGGAAGGAAGTGGGTGTTAGCTGACTGGCGTTAGCAAGCTACAACTACGAAGTCTGTTGCGGGTTCTATGGTAAATATTTCTTTAGATTTTACTTAACAGACAAGCTATGAACTCCTTAATTACAACACGCAGCGATTATATGCAGTTATACGTTGATTTATTTTTAAAAGTTCATGTCATATTTATTCAATTATTCGTTTTTGCTAATGCTAGGTAACTAGCTTTGTCGTTTTCCCGTGGGTCAGCTTAAATATACGAAACAAGTCACTCTTGGACAAAAGTATACGTATGTAGTGTTAATATTATATTAGTGGAAAACTAACAAACTGTCATTCATAAGTAAGAGCGTATATACTGGCAGTAGTCTTTCCACCCAGGATGTGTTAACTATAGTGTCTCTGTCCGGTCTTGTTTTTCCACCCATAGCTTTATCCGACGACAGTTCTTGGTGTTGTCAGCTAACTTTTTAATTATCTAGGATTTAGTCTTCTTTACACCCTATTTTAAACAGAACCAGTCTTTTCTCATACCTCTCTTGTACTTTATTTTTTCTTTATATTTGCTTACTCATTTTGTCATTGCCTGTTCATATTTCAGTGACATTTTTTGTTATGGGTGGGAAATTATTATTATTATAGAACTGAATTAAATTTATTCTCGGGAAGACTGAGGACTTTGTTTTTCTTAAGACCAAACCTATGAAGAGAGACAACACAAATATTGACTAGCTCAAACTTGACTCTGTGCTTGTCTTTTAACAAATGTCATTATACTACAGTATAAATGAGTGTGTATTTGTAGTAGGAGGCGTTTTTTTCCAGTAATCTAAATGGATATAGACATTAGTTTTGTTCCTCCCAAATAGATTGTCCTACTGTAGTGAATTATCACACACAATGTGAATATCCATTAGTTAATTTAATTTAAATATATGTTATAAGAACAACTAGACTCGGGGTTGGCATCAAAAACCAAATGTATATGTTGTGGAACTAAACAAGTCGTCTTTATCATTCTAGTTGTTAAAACTTTGGAAGACAAGATAATTCAGTGACCAACCTGACCTGACTCACTTTACCTTACTCTGTCTCAGGAAGAGATGTCAGGAGAGAGTGTGGTGAGCTCGGCAGTGCCAGCAGCTACAACACGGACCACATCTTTCAAGGGCTCCAGTCCAAGCTCTAAATATGTGAAGCTAAATGTGGGCGGTGCACTGTACTACACTACGATGCAGACACTAACTAAACAGGACACAATGCTCAAAGCCATGTTTAGTGGAAGGATGGAAGTCCTCACTGACAGTGAAGGTAAGAAATTGATGAATGTGCTTGAAACAGATGCTTATATTTGGCTGAAGTAATTTATCACTGATGTTTGTTGTCTTATCCAAAGGTTGGATATTAATTGATCGCTGTGGAAAACATTTTGGTACAATCCTGAACTACCTTAGAGATGGGGCAGTGCCACTCCCAGACAGCCGACGGGAGACGGAGGAGCTCCTTGCTGAGGCCAAATACTACCTTGTCCAAGGTCTAGCTGATGAATGCACAGCTGCCTTGCAGGTAAATAGAGAGCAGTACTTTTTATTTTTTTAACACCATCATTAATTAATCTTTTAATTTGTAAGAAGGAATGATCTACAATTATGCCATTGAAATGGAATACTATTAATGTTGGAAGAGGTTATGTCCCAACAAGGGAACAACAAAGGGGCAACGTCATAACCATTATGTCTCTTGTCATATTCATTACCCTGTTTCTCCAGGTGTTTCCCCCAATGCATTTTGTATGATTTCAGTAGCAACATTTTGTAATGGACAAAATTGTTTTCCATACAGAATAAAGAGACGTATGAACCTCTTTGCAAAGTGCCTCTGATGACATCCTCTAAGGAAGAGCAGAAACTTATCGCAACGTCTAATAAGGTATGTGTTCATGTATAATGTTCTCACTTTTAGTCTTAAACGAAGACAAGCTCACAATTGTTATCCTATATTTTTACAGCCGACCGTCAAACTGCTGTATAACAGAAGCAACAACAAATATTCTTACACCAGGTGAGTTTTTGCCATATCAAAACAGTGTAGAAACTTCAATAAAACTGGCTAATCATTTGTGTTCTCACAATACAATCAAATATTTGTCCTTAATAACAAGTTGAAATATTCAATTTCCTCCTTCAGCAATTCTGATGACAATATGCTGAAAAACATTGAACTGTTTGACAAGCTGTCATTGCGGTTCAATGGCAGAGTCCTCTTCATCAAAGATGTGATTGGGGACGAGATCTGTTGCTGGTCATTTTATGGCCAAGGGCGCAAGATTGCTGAAGTTTGCTGCACTTCCATTGTTTATGCTACTGAAAAGAAGCAAACAAAGGTGAATACACGGTTGTCTCTTGTTTTCGTTGCCTAGGAGTGGAGCCATTTGGTTTAATTATTTCTCATGTTTGATGCTCTTCCAAGGTTGAGTTCCCAGAGGCAAGAATTTATGAAGAGACCCTCAACATTCTCCTGTATGAGTCCCATGATGGTAGAGGTCCAGACAATGCCCTGTTAGAGGCTACAGGGGGTGCTGCAGGACGTTCTCATCACCTGGATGAGGATGAAGAGCGAGAACGAATTGAACGAGTGCGTCGGATTCATATCAAACGACCTGATGATCGCACACACCACCACCAGTGACCTTTTTTCCCAGGACCACTTAGCCTGTGTCTCTGACCCTTAACAGTCTTTGCACCACGCTTGTGCCTTACAACACCCAACGCCTCTCTTTTCCACTTCCACTTTTTTTTTTCACCACCAGCTTTCACAAGGAGACTACTATGAGACACATGTCAGGCAACAGTGTGTAGTGGTGAAGTGATGGTATGTGTCTGTTTGTCCACTGGTCTCTTTGTTGTGTGCGCTCTTACAGACTGTAGTTTGTTAGTCATGATACTGTGTCCTGCTATCACTGAAGTCCAGAGTCGTGTATGTTTGCAGTCACTCCTGCAGGTGGTGACAATGGTTTCACCAAGTATATGAACAAAATGTGTTGTCAGTATAACTTTTTAATTTGAGGTCCTATTTTCATCACAACCGGGAGAACAATAATTATATAATCTAAGCAGCTACAAATGTATGTTAATTTTTGTTTCTCCTCATTGTGGATCATTATATGGGCATGGCCTTTCTAAGGTCATCAGTGAGTGAAGTGGGTGTTGTATTCAACAGGGCCACTTGGTGGCACCATTTTATTCTTAGGTGTACCAAGGCTGTTTTAAAACCTTTTATAACAAACCTTTAAAAATGTTACAGATTTTAATATAGTTGAAATACCAGAGATGGATGCAACATTTCTAAGTATTCCTTCCAGTATATTTAGTTTTAAACATTTATTTTGTTTCACTTCATCCCACAAAATGGTCATTTTCAGTGGAAGGAACTTGAGCTGTGACCTGAGGTGTTAAATGTACTGGGGTGATTGAATGATGGATGCTGAGCTTGAAGTGAATGACTGTAACCAGAGATCTCCCTGGCAGGAAGGGAATCCTGTCTACAAGCTTTTAACAGGGAGAGAAATTAGACCTGTCTTTCATCACTGCATTCATCAAAGAATGTACTGTTTGCACACAATGGGTTTGAGCTGAAATATGTCTAACAATCACAGTACTTGTAGGTGTGTTGTACAGAAGTGAACATTTATGTATGTTTTATATTTATACATACTTTATCACAAATAAATTTCTACAAACTTTTTTTCTGTTTTATTTTTATTCACATATTCCCATTATTAGTGAACATACAAAATTATGAAATATATGGCTTTATTGTTCAGAAATCAGAAAAGACTCTTTAAAGCAGTTAAAGCAATGAGTGTTGCTGAAATTTTTTGTTTGCTGATGTGACACTCATTGCTTTATAATACTGCAGGAAACAGCACAGATAGACACTGCCCTCATGTAGAAATGGTAAAACTTTAATTCATGATTTACATTTTAGTATTTGTTAATTAGATGAATAATTAAAAAATGTTTCATACAGATTATGATGTAGAATTATATTAGCTCATTATGAGTTTCTAAAGTGCTGCTGCTCCTGGTGTGTGTCCTACAGACATGCTGATCCGCCACTTAGGGGTCGTCTGATGAAATATGCAGGATGTCTTGTGTGTCTCTTCAACCCCCACACGTTACCGTGTTCTGACCCGAGTAGCAACCTGCAGTGACAAACAGTCTGGCTCATGCTGCATTCTTTTATTTGGCAATACATTTTAGACAATATCATCTGGCACTATCCAAACACTGCATCATAACCCTCAACTCACCACCATGAGGTGTCCATTCTTGGCCTTATATGCCATGGGCTCCTGCCCTATGGTGAAATCCACCGCACTCTCTTTCCCTGCTTGGATTTCAATCTTGATGCTGAAAATAAAAGTGTTTTAGAGCAGCACATGTTTCAGTCTACCTTCTCTGTTTCCTGCTGTGATATAGACTTACCTGCCCTGAACCACTTTGATTGCACTCTGTTTGTTAGCTATGACACTAAGTTTGGTCAAAAACTCAAACAAGTGGTCACACTGCATTACTAGATCTCCCTAAGACAAAACAGAATAAAATAAGACATTGTCAATCAATACACTTCTCTGACTTTCATTTTCTTTATTTTCTCTCGCAACAGCTAATACAATCATTTAAACAATATAGAACCATATTCATGAAATAAAATGAAAACAATGCTGCTAATATTAACGATGTTCTGCGTGTATCCAGATACCTTCTGTTTAGGGTCCTCACATGTTATATGGAATACAATGATGCCATCAGTCAAGTTGCTGACTGAAATACCTGAAATCATCCAATTAGTGGCATTTGAGAACCAGGTTGAAAACAATACTGGTGACAGGTAATCTGCCCAAGAACATACTGTACTGACCTTTCAGGGATGTGTACAAGACTCTCTGTTTGATCTTGGCATCCTCGACCACATAGGCAGCAGTCTGGGTGAGGATGAGCTGTCGTGGCCTTGGTTTAAAACCATTCCTGTCATATTTGATCACTGGGATACTGTACTGCAGAAGCAGAGAAGCCAACACTGTTACTTTCTTGTGACACTAAATGTGTTCATTCTACTTCATGGCTTTAATAATATTTAATTACCTTAATGTGTTCATTGCGAATCATCTGAATGACTCTAATGTTTATATCTTGTTCACCTGTAAATGTTAAACTGGGTAAAACAAATATTTGCTTATAATATAAAAAAAACAGCATGTTGAAAAATCTCTGATACTTACCAATTCTAGTGTCAACAAAAGGTTGAGCAACACTCTGAGGATAACTTTCCTTTTTGCCCTTGAAAATGTTGCTTGCAAGAAGTTTCAATTGGAGCTAAAAGAAATTAAATTAATTAGCGCAAAACAAAAAGACAAGTATGCAATGTTATATCATGTGTTTACACATATGTTACCTGTGCTTTTCTCTGGGGTGTGATTCCTCTCACATATTTCCGAACCATGAGACGGTAGTGGAGCTTCCGCAATATCTCTGATGACTGAGAAGGAGCAAATGTGCACAAGATTAATACACAATCCAAATAATTTGCTCCTTCAGACTCATTTTAACAGTTAATCAGATAACTTTGTACCTCTGTCATCACAGGCGGTGGGGGGACCCAGGTGGTTTTATCTAAAACTGTTTTTGGCAGATTTTCCTTAAGCCTATTCAGGTAATTTTGTCTCACAAAAGCCAGGTACTCTGAGTTGTCTGTGGTTTTTGCTTGCCCTCTTGTCATGTACCCTTTGATAAATCTGAAAAAAAAAAAAAGAAAAAAAAAGTTAGCATCAGCCTTAGGAAGAGTCATGTGATGGTGCTGCATGAGTGTAAATGAATTCCTCACTGCTTGATGACTTTTACGGCCCATGCTCTCTTCTCTCGTTCTTTCCTAGCCTGAACCCCTCGCCAGCAAGTTTCAATTTTAGTGGCTGCAAAGGTCAAATGTCACATGTTCCAAAAAATTGTTAGTGCATGTAGTGTACTACTGTATGTTAACAGCTTCAAAGAAATTGCTTCAATTACCAGCTTCTTTCTGCTTTCTGAACTCTCCCTTTGCTTTATATCCTTTGTATTTGGCCTGGAGTCTTGTGGCTACAATTTCAGAGCGAAATATAAAAAAATAACAATGCACTTGCAATGACTGGAAATCAATCAGAGTGGATATCCACTCACCCAGCTCATGTTTACATCTCTCAAAAGCGTCTTCTGTGGCATAGAGCGTCCTTGGATGACGGATGAATATTTTGGTTCTGAAAAGAGGCAAACATACAGCTGGCATATAGTTGATCTGTTCATTTGAGAGAACAGCACAGGAGAAGGTGTCCTCACCTCCCCATTCTGTATTCATTTGGCAAGTACCCCAGATGTTGAGCAAGTACTTCCACTCCATCAGCAGGCACTCCTCTCCAGTGTGGCCAGGTGGCTGGGCACAGAGGTTTATATCTGTGACATGAACATGAAATGAAACCCACTCAACACCATTTAAATGCAATAGAAAATTGGTTTAAAATCATGCATAAAGTTTAGGTTCTCTGGTGTTTTGTACCTCTGTAAAAACACCTCATATTTACGTCTATAAGCAAAACCAGCCCGTCGGACTCTGAGGTGTTCCATTAGACCCAGGTACTTCACTTGATGTCTGATCAGTGCTTCATCAAATTGACCTGTTTAATGGAAGACACATCACATTTTGACCATCCCCACCCTGTTAAAAAAGCAAGTTCCTTCTGTTTATTAAAGTACCTGACTGCTTAGACTCATTGGACTTGAGACAGCGTATGTACCAGGCCTCTTTAGCCATGAGGATCTCTGTCAGCTTCAGCAGGCTGCTCTTAAATTGGGTCGCCACCTACAGACAAGGCACACGGGTCATAATCCCTAACAGTTCATCTGTCAGAGACATATGGTTTAATGATGAGACAAAAGACTGCTGGTGACAGGAGAAGAGTATGAGCAGTCTGGAGACGATCAAAGAAGAATTGTATGACATGAAGGGGTCAGACATGTAAAGGACTCACTGTGGTTGGTCTCCGTCTGCTATCTAGGTCCACAGAGGCAAAGCACTCTTTGACTATGGCATTTTTAGAGTGACATAACAGCTGTAAGTAGATGGGATGTCATATATTACCATATACACATTCACCATAAACATTAACATTGTTCAGAATAGATTAATCTCAATTTCACTCCAATTTTATATTCCAGTTATTCACAGACTGGCCAAAAAAAATCACTACTTAGATTTTACTAAACAAATGACAGTGTTCCACTGGATAATTGTGGCAATGAGTAAATTGCTCAAGCTGCAACAACTTCTTCAACTCTTGTGGTATTTGATAACAAGCATAAAAATTGGACTGTGTTTCAATGAAAAAGATGATGTGGTCTGATGAGTCCAGACTGACCCTGTTCCAAAGTGATGGATGCATCAGGGAGAGAAGATAAGTGAATTAAGTGGTTCCCCATCATGCATAGTGCCTAAAGTACAAGCCTGTGGGGTCAGTGTTATGATGCACGGTTGATTCATTAGGTGTAGGTTCAGTAATATTATGTGCTCATAAAATTAATTCAGCTAAAGATAAAGTGAAAGATCAGGTTTATCCAGCAGTGAACTTCATCTTTCCCAGATGACACATTCCAAGATAATGATACGAGGACTCATCAGGCTGAAGTTGTGAAAGAGGGGATTATGGATCATAAGAGATGTTTTTCACACAATGAAAAACACTAAGAATCTTTGGGATGTGCTAGAAAACAATTTATACAGTGGTTTGAGTCTCCCATCATCAATACAAACTCTCATACATAGTTATAGTAATGCAGCATTGCACTAAAATGCCATGCAGCTTTACACAACAACTACTGGACCAATTTCTATGATATGTTCAGAAAAGGTGTGATGTGGTCCAGAATAGATCTAATTAAATTTTGGTGAATGTAAGTCAAAGGTCACAGTCACATTCACCAAAAATGTGTTTTTGCAATGATAAGAGATCAAAGAGGTCAAATGTGTGCGGAGGGGGGGTGGGGTTGTTGTGCTGGCCACCACTTGTTTGTTTTTTTATGCAAAAGTGTATACGTGTAGAATTTGTACAACCATTTTTGATACCTGTACAAACAATTCCTAGTTACCCTGGCCCCCAAAGGGGAGGTAAGGTATTGTTTTTCATTTGCTCTTGTCTGTTTTGTTTGTTAGCAACTTTACACAAAAACTACTGGACAAAGTTCCTTGAAATTTTCAGGTAAGGTATAGTACAAAGATCCAGAATAGATCCCATTAAATTTTAGTGAATGAAGGTTAAAGGTCAAAGTCAAGGTTGCCAAAAATGTGTTTGATGATGATGGCAAATCAGGTAAAACGTTTGTGAGGGGTGTGGTTTGTTGTGCTTGACACTCTTGTTGATTCTATTTTCAATAACCAATTTCCATTTTAACATCATACACAATGGTTTTGTTTTTTTATAAAGCAGTTTCATGTTATATAAAATAGAACTGTTTACCACACTTACAGCCAGTTGTACTTTTCATCTTTTCAGTTTCTGTGCCGTCATGTTTTACAACCAAAGCAGGTTTAGAACGTACAATAAAAAATAACATTTTATTATATTTGTGCTAGATGTTCTGAGGTACTAAAATTTGGTTTTCCACAACAAGACATTTTTAATAATTGAGTACTTAAATAATTTGCTTGAAGCCATGGACAAATTAATATTAATGTGTTTTATGGTGTGTTCATGGGGTAGGTTGGAGTAGAGGCATAGTGCCATTAGGCTGTATACATGATTATCCCTATCATATTTTAATCAGGATGTTGAATATGTATTTGTACTGTGTATTTATTGTTGTATTACTTGGTCAAGGACTGCAGATAACAATCAGCCAGAAGTTCAATTTCTTAGAAAATAAATGTTTTGGATAAATAAATAAATAAATAAATAAATAAATAAATAAATAAATAAATAAATAAATAAATAAATAAATAAATAAACCATAAAGTGGGTTCTAAGAACCAATGATGAGAATGCAATGTTGCCCTTTTATATTATTTACAGTCAGTCAACAGTGTGGTTAATAATTAAAGATCTAATTAAGGATCTCATTGTCCCCTAAGAGTTAAATGCCAAGTAATCCTTTTATCACATATAGTGTTCATTTGCAGACTTACATCTTTTATGTTTCTATACAAAAGGTCATTATTTTTGTCCAGGAAACCTAAAGTGGAAAAAAAAAACATATGGATGTTACAATAATGTAAGCTTAGAAGTCTGGGTGATGAGGCCTGAGATTGTGGTTTCTTTTACCCACAACACAGTAGGTGACCTCCCCGGCATAATGTAAGAGACGGAAATCTCCCCTCTCCAGAGTCTTACGTGTCATTTTGTCAGCCAGTTTGTGCCTGCAGTGAAAGAGGTGGAGAGAGACACAGGGATGAAGAGTGAGAGGCTTTACAGACAAATCCTAATCCTCCATCTCTATCGACTCACTGTTGGCTACCTCACAAGCCACCAGTCAGCAGGCCGTTGATAAAAGGTGTGAGACTTCATTGTTGAAAAGAGGGAAAGCTTTAACTTGCATTCTATCACAGAGAATGTAAATGAACCCATTGAACAACCACCAAATGTACTCAGATGTAAACATTTGAACTCAATCCTGTATTGTAAACAATGCAGATCCAAAATTACATAAAAGTTTTGACTCACGTGACAAAGTGAGGGTGATTTCCCATCTTATCTTCTAGTCTCTCAAGGAAAGTAAGATCTGTAGCATCTCCTGGCCTGAGACATTCTTCATCCTACAGAACAGTCATCAGCACATTACTACCTTCATTAATAATGTTATAAACAGGCTTTTCTTGAAGGACACACCAGTATTGAGATGATTCCTCTGTGTCTTTCCTCAACAAGGTCACATATGATCTTGTTGTTGAAGAATTGTACTGGCTCCCACTGAAGAAAAAAACCCCCAAAGAAACAGTCTGTCAATAAATCTCTAATTAATTTGATCACACACTGTGACATAAATAATTAATTCTGCCTCCTGAAATACTGTTTCATGTTAAAAAGGATTACCTCAATATCCTCAGCTTCATATTCTTCCTGCTCAGCCTTAAGCGTCAACTGTATGAAAAGCTGCTGCAGCTTCTCATTGCAGTAGTTTATGCAGAACTGCTCAAAACTGAGATAATGAAAAATTGCAAATGTGTAAGAAGTATTTTCTGATCTATTAATAATAAAAGGGGATATAATTAAAAAAAAAAGGTGTCAAACTGTGAAACATGGAAAAGACCTGTTAACATAGAAAACCTCAAATCCATATATGTCCAAAAGGCCTATTACTGTCTTTCTTGAAGAGTCCTGGTAATAAAAAGCACAGGATAATAGATAAGAACAGATAAGATACTAAGGTAGACACAACATCAATGTTGCTGCCTATGTCTCAGCCACTCTCACCGTATTTTCTATGGACTCATTGATTATGTTGACAAGCCATGTGAAAGTCTGTCCATAGATGGCTTTGGCCAATGCGTCTCTGGCATAAATGGCATGATCAATTGTGTATGGGCTAAGAACCTTTAAAACATGTATTTTAAATACTGTTACATAATATTATATTACTTTGTTGCACAGTACGTTAAGTTTCAACAGCAACACAAATTCAGCATTCAGATTGAAATTTCACCAGATCCTTTTTGGCTTCAATCTTCCTATATGTTAATCCCTCTTGAAGACCAACACCATCAATTCCCAGTAGCTGTGAACACAAATTATGTCAATAATGAATGAAATAAATTGTATTCACTCCTTAAATATGATTGTGCTTCTTCCTCACCTTTGACACCCAGTGCAGCTCTTCGTTGTTGTTGTTCAGAATGGCATGACCTTTACTGTCACTGTTAAAGTTAATGTTCCCCAGATGAAGAACACTTGCAACAATTTCAAACAAGTGCTGAAACAGATTAAATGAAATGAAAAAAAAAAATATTTCAAGAGTCAGTGCTTTAAAGAAAAGCCTGAGCTACAAAATCAAACTTACATTAGTGTGAGTCTCATCAATGTTGATTACTTGCATTGCATTTTTGACGGTCTTCCAGTCATTTTTGTCATTAATAGAAGAAACAATGGCACACTCTCCCTGTCAAAGAGAACAAATAACATTGTGACATAGGTTTCTAACTGATGTGTGATTATGTTATAAAACACATACTTGTGTTAGGTAGTTATAATGCTGGCAGTCCCTCTCCAGGCCCAGCTGGTGCAACAGGTTATCCTCTCCTCCCTCCACAAGCTGATAGAAGATGTGAAAATTTCTCTCCCCATGATTCTGATGTACAACCCTTGACTTCTCCAGAAGGTAATTCAGGATATGGCCTCCAACAGCATCCCCCTATGGGCATCATTAACCTAAAGACAGCAATTCTACAACTTGCAGGAAGAACACAGCCTGTGGTCCACTGGCCAAAACGTATCAGTATTTAACCTTATAGATAGAGTATCTTCATTATGCAACCTGCTTTTTTTTTCTTTCTTTTTTTTTTTTAGAAAAAAGTATGATATTTAATACCTTTCCCAATTCTTAACACATACCTAGTCACTTGAAAAAGAGATTTTAATCCCAGTCAGACTAATTAAATTACATTTAATTTAAAAGTGACATTAACAATTGGATTGAACCTTTCTGATTTTCCATAAATGATATTCCATGTCTATCAAATATCAGTAACAATAGCAAGAAATCACACCTTCATAATCTGTTAAGCGCCCTAATTTTAACCTTATTTTTGGAAGTATACAGGAGGTGCTATGTGTAATTCATGATCTTGAAATCTGCCAGTATGTGATTATTACCTGGTTGTCAAACTGAATGTCCATATATTTCCCAAACCGACTTGAGTTGTCATTTTTCAGTGTTTTGGCATTGCCGAAAGCCTAGAAGGAAATCATATTGTACAGAATAATTATGTTGCTCTGACCTACTCTGCATATGTCAAAACAATAACAAAATTAAGTGACATTCATACCTCTAAGACAGGGTTGGACTTGAGCATTTTGTCCCTGACTGTGTTAAGCAGAGTGGTGCTTGGACAGCTGACAGCATAATACTGCAGAATCTTTTTGGAAGCCTCTGTCTTCCCTGCTCCACTTTCTCCAGAGATGAGGATGAAGTGATTGTTATATTCTGTCAGCATTGTGTGGTAGGCATTGTCAGCCAAGGCATAGCTGTAGGTTGAAGATCCAACAGAAATTTTCACAATACAACCTCAATGCACTCTATAACATTGTATTTCCATAGTATTAGAAAGTATTTTAACATTAAATCAGGTGGTTGTAACCACGTACTGCAGTTGTACACACTATCTGTAGAAATACATACAACATTTATAAATATAATTTATTTATTTACATTTTATTGACTTACATGTGTGGTGGAAGCTCAAAAAAGTTGACACCCATGTAGATATCCATTTGTTTCTTATTGTAAATGTCCAACTCTTTGTAAGGATTAACAGAGACCACTAAAGTGCCAATATATGTCTATAGAAATAAGCAAAAAGATTTTTTTTGTAAAATGCACACAGACTTTGCTTTAGTAATATGTATTTGCATAAGACTTACATAAATTAGATCTTTGCTAAAGCGCTTTTTAAGGTTGCTAAGGAAAGCTTCCTCTGTGGTTTCATCAAGTAGGACGAAGTCCTGGATCCCAACCCGATCCCTGGCAGTCAGGGCCCCCTCCATGTCCAGCTGACCCTGTCCAATAAAGTTTAACAACAGCAGTGCTAAATACACCCTCATAATAGTGAGAATAATACTTAAATCCAAATTCCTTATTCTTATCAGCACAGTTGTTAGCTTTCTGTGGAACACATTCAATATTTCAGTCATAGTCATTTATATCTTTACATTAATCCTGAAATTTAGAGGCAAACTGTCAATGTAAAAAAACACATCACATTTCATATGCATGACAATGACTCTAAAATTCCCAGTCATGTATTTTCACAATTGTGGCTTGCTGGATGAATGAATGTTTAAATAAATAGCTCCATGGGGGAGGATGGGGCTGAAAAAAGCACCAGAAAAAGCACAAACATGGTCCCTGTTTGTGCTATTGAAATAAGAGGTCTAGAGGTCCTATGTGTCTTTGAAGAAAAGCTCAATGATTGTGCAGATGAACAGACAGAAGCTAATGATCGCTACACAGCTCACTGGGACCTTGGCTGGCAGCCCATAGTTCACTAGAGCTGACACACCAACCAAACATAACACACTGTGCAAATGGACTCAGGGTGCCCAAAACAGCGGCACATTTAAGAAGCATAGTGGGAAAAATTCCACCAATCTGTTTTGCATTCTCAGCACCAACATTTAGACCAAAGGTTTTCACAGCTTTTGTTGGTTTTGTATGTTTTTTTTTTCTCTCTCCTTTGGAAGCAGAAGTCCTTTGATTCTCAACTCTCTCTGTAAAAACATTAAAAAAGATAATCCATTGGATCTAATTGACACAAAGCTCTCCGTTCCCCCCTCCTTCCCTTGCTTCTATCCTCTGCCTATGGCCCTCATTTCTTCTGAGAAAGGCCAAGTGTTTTTGTCCTGTAAATACCACGAAGCAGAGACAAAAAAGACGTCTTTAAAATGCAGTCTACAATCCATTACACATATTCCCCCTGCATATCCATTCAGTAATTATTCATTAGAAAACATTTAACGTCACAGTGAATTTCACACTAGGCAGTCGAAACACAATAGAGGAGATTTGGCCTATTTTTGGGTGAGGAGTTGGGGGGGTAGGTTGGCTGTACAGAGGAAGGGTGAAGGCGAAGGAGCGGGGAGGAGGGGAGCAGTATTTGTCTGATCTGAGAACCTCTGAAACGGGGCCATCTTGAGACAACAGGGACAGACTAAATAGTGCAGTAACGGTCTGTGCCCCGCTGCTTGCTGTGACACTCATTTAGTGCGCCCCGAGGACGAACAATAGAGGCTTGTTCTTTGCAATCCTGTGCTGTAATTTGGACTTCATTACTTTGCTCACACGGGGCCCCATGCAAGGATAGAAGAGGCTAGTCAGATGAGAGTGTTTTTTTCCACCTGTCAGCCCCACACCCCCAAATGCCCTCACCCCTCTCTGTAACAATACCCCTCACCCCGTGTCCCCACCAATAACCCTCACCCGACCCCCTTCCCATAGCCCCCCCACCCACTTTAAGCCAATGAGACAGGTGAACAATATCATTGAAGGAACCCTTTTTGGGACGTCAGAATCAATCTGGAGATGTGATGGTAGTCCTGCTTTTGCTGGATATCTGTGACACCCCCTTTTTTCATGGGAACAAACTTCTCTCAGGGCAGCACAAGCAGACAATATGCTGGGACAGCGTGACTTAGGGATCTGCCATACAGTATTACAAGTAATAACACGGACAGATAAGCTCCTGTCAAGAGGAAGATTAATGAATGCAGTGGTCATAATAATGCTAATGTTTTGAGGTTTATTCAATTCACTGAAGAATCTAAAGATTTGATGTCTGCTTTCTGTTGTGTATAAGATTTCTTTGTTGTCTTACAGGTATTTTTAAGAGCGCCATCAACACCCGGAGTGTTTCTAAGAGTGGCATTAAACTTTGAGTAGGTCTTCTCAGTTGAGGACCAAACAGCGAAGAGTGACGTGAAGGGAGTATTTGTGTTTAGGGAAATTAATCTGGTGATCATTTCCTAGATTACTTGATTAAACTATTCTTTTTTTTAAAAAAAAAAACATTACAGCCCTAAGTAACATCTTTGAATTTCTACAATCCTAAGATACAAAATTTACTTTCATAGAAAAAAATCTATAAACTGGAATAAAAAAAATATATAACTGATCGATCAATTACTAAAGCAATTGACAATTAACTGAATAATTGACACAAATGTAATTAATCAGATAATCATTGTACCTCTATCTGAGAACAGAGAGAATTTTCATCCTTTGTTCATGGTGGCTTAACAGTATTTAAAATATAATGCAAAACATGTAATCTGGGTTGTAATTCGTGGCATAATTAAAAAATCAACCGCTCAATTGGATGTAACAGCGGAAAGAATGATTATGTAATGAATCCACAGAGCCATTGTCAGATCAGGTGAGCCTCGCTACCTCATACCACAACCAATTGTATTTTAATTAAGAGATGGTTCCTCATCTTGGTCTAGAGTGTCAGTGTTGCCTGAGACTGAGTGACCTCATCTGTTTCAGAAGTAGAGGTGGCTTTAGAAGACAGGAGAGGCAGAGGCTGTGCTAAGAGCAAAGCAATTTAGCAGCTAAGTAACAGGAAAGTGTATCTTCCTCTTATGGAGGATTCAAATTGGGCATCTGCTCCATTGGTAATATGTCCTCTTTAAAGTCAGTGACACTCCAGCTATTTTTGGATGAGACTACAGTTCAGGGCTTTCTTCACAAAAAGCTTGTTTCAAGACTGATATAATCAACATCTCATCTTCCAAATGTATCATATGATTATCTTCCATTTGATTTAGGAATTGTAGATCTTGATGTTACATAACTTCACATTAAATTAAAACTTGATATTCCAACTTTGTGCAAACCTAAACTGAGGCAACTGCAAACCTTATGACACACAAGAGGACACACATTTTTACAGCACACAAAAAACCCTCAAACCTGCATTTTAGTGGTTGTATTGTTCTGCTGTCAGATGCAGACTCTCTTAGATCCAAACTGGCAAAGGATTCCCTCTATCCAGAGAAGTTAAGCAGAAAGAGAGTGTCCTCCTGTATCTGCTTGCATCAAGACAATCAGTGAACCTGTAAACAGTGGATTGTGACAGTTGGCAAAAGTCCAGTTGATAACACTTTTATATATGTAAAAAAAAAAAATTAATAAAAAAAAAAAAAAGAATTTGCTTCCTCGCGAATAGTCAGTAGTTCATTGATCCAGGTCTCTGGGGCACAAGGGCTGGATGTTGCATGTGCACACATCTGCTCCCCCACATCATCCTGAACCAGGCTCAGGGCACTGTGGCCTGGTACTTAATCATTAATGTTGTGGGAGGTGGAGGAACGGAGAGATCTTATTCAGTGCTTACCTGAGTATCTACTGCTCTACTGAGTGTAACATAACAATACAGAAACAAGATCCAAACCACAACCAATTCAACCACCCCCTTCTTTATCTCCTTCAACCTTTATTTCTACTTTGCCTTCTTCTCCTTCATCTTTTTCTTCTCCATAAGCTCTGCTCTATCACCAATAACAGCAAAATCCATCAGTGTCCTCCCCTCTGTTGGTACAGTCAAGGTCTGATTACTGCTCTTTGATTAGATGGATGCATTACTTGTTAATGACTCACTGCATCATACTCTCCTTAAACATAATTTTCAACAGTGTTGTGAGCTGCTATTGCTTGACAGTTTTATAAAACGTTTTTGGGTTGAAGCCCAGATGCAATTACTTCCTTTATTGCTTGACTGGAAAGAAGAATCAGATAAAAGTTCTGCTTCTTGCATTCAGGTGCCAGTGCTGTTACTCTACATCCAACTTATCAGTGTCACTAATTCCTCTAATACTTATTTAAATAACATAACAATGTGTTAAACCATTTAGCTTTGCAAGGATGATGTATACTTTCCTTCATATGATGTATTATGGGCTGAAAGGAGCTACATGGAGTATTTCTACTTTAAAATAAAAAAATGTTAAAGTCCTAAAAGATCATTAGTGTGTTTAGAATGATGACTTAAAGTTATGCCAAAAAGGTCAATACATTGGATTTTTGAGATGTGAAAGTAATATCTCCTTATTGAGAGTCTGGGGATTTTTGAGACCACTTGAGTGAGGAGTGACTCACTATGTTGGTCTCCCTTGGCGAAGGAAACTGACGCCACAGGGCCTTTGACCAAAGCATTAGAAAGTGACAAGATATGAAGAGAACTGCAAAGGAACAAGTTTTAGCATCAAGGAAAATGACAGTGATAAAAGCTGGAAGTGTTGTTGCTTTCTTCACCACTGGACACATCTCTCAATGAATAGAATGGAGTTTGATGATGACATAGCAGCATTTCTTCTACATGAGTGAGTTTAATTATGAGACTTTTGAAGATATGAAGTTACTTTATTATGTGATGTTATCTGTTTTTAAGTTCACTGTTCACTGATCTATAGTCGCTCTGACCTTGTTTGGCTGATTCTAACCATACCATTTATTTCCACAGCACAAATTGTAGAAAATAGAGGTGATGGTTTAACTGTGGCTGTTTTCAGTCCAAAATCAAAGCTAAACCAATAGAGCTATAATGTAAACTATCACCTGGTGCAGCACAGAAAGATTATTAGAAATAATGGTATTTTGACTGATTATCATAATGGCTAGTGAGATTTTTATATGAAGAATATGTGATGATGCCATAATATAAATGTACTGTATGTAAACAATGAGTTTTATACTTTATCCAGAAAGTGATACTGTCTATAGATTTATTAATTTGTCTGTGGTTTTAACAGTATTGTAGGTGCAGTCTGGTACATAACCCCAATGTTGTGAGTTTAACCTTTTCAAGTATAGTCTCATAAAATATAAAAAGTTAGAACTTGTCTGGTTAAACCTTTAACAAAGAGACAGAGATAGCCATAACATAATTTAAATTAAATAAACATGTTTAATTTGTAATCATAAGGTACCGGAATGCCAAGCACATATGGGGAGATTACGTCACCGCCCCTTCCGGGAGGCTCATGGGGCCTGAGATCGGAAAATTAATTAATGGTATTCAATGGGAATGGGAATTAAAATGCTAAAATTGTATCTGGTTTGTCGTGTGCCCTGATTCACATACATGTCTTACCTCATAATAAATTGCAATTATTAATGTGCGTGTCAACTGCTTCTGTAAACGAATGGCTGATTCATTTGCGAGTAATACCCGTGAATAATTTGGACTACACGCCTGGCGCGCAAGTGACGTCATCACAGACTCCACACCACAGCTGAGCGGAGTGCGACGTCACACACGCGACACATTGTAGTCTCTTACTAAGCCCACATAAAACCTAACGTCACGTTTACTTCCCATCAAAAACGAAATGTCTGCCAAGGCCACATAAAGTATCTCTTATTAATCGTTATCATATGTGAATTCCAGCGCACTTGTCAAACGGAATCAGAATTTTGCACGAGCTCCATTTCGCGAGCCACGCACCCATGGACCGGAAGTAGAAGGGCATGACTTAGCATCTCCATAGTAACACAGCGATGACAAAAAAAATGACAGAGGTCCCGGTAAGCATGTGAGTGGCCACTTGTGCTGTGGCACTTAAAAGCCTACATTTCAGACAACATCCCTATTATATGCTATTATGACAGCAATCAACCAATAATTAGCTTAACTACATTCTCTGCACGGCACATGCAACTGTAAGCACCAGGAGCGACTAACGGGTCCACGTTAAAAAGGTCACCAGAATTCTCCTCCCTCTCCCAGTTTCGGGTTTGACTGCGTCTGTCCGTAGCAGTTCTATGTCCCATAGACACCCACGACCTCACGTATGATTAACCTGATTCACTGCTGTATCGTTGGTATCAGCCGTGGCTAGCTGTCTATGAACCCGCAGGCTACTGTTGAGGCGGTAACCGTGCTAGCTTCATCGCTTGCCTTCTGACTGCTGGCATGAACAGCGATGCTGCTGTCCCCGTTGCCGGTTTCTTTAAGTCGTTTAGAGGCATCTCCCTCTTCCATTTTCTTAAAAAATTATATCAAACGCATCTGTCATTTAGACGTGAACTCCGCATCGCACCGCCTCTATTCATGTCTGTGAGAAGCAAATTCCGCTTCTGCAAAGCATTCTGGGTACGCTGCGCGGGTAGAGTAGCCATTGCAACGCGTCCATAAAGTTGAGCAGAGCCCAACTTTATGCAAATGAATCCGTCGACAGCGAACACAGTTCGAGGTGAGTATCCAATAGTCTGCAGAGCCAATAACATTTAATTTGCATATCCCCCACTCGACAATCATGGAGGACAATAAATTAATAATTGCGGTGCCCAGCAGCTTTCTTTATCTTTAGAATCCTACAGGGACAATGCACCACAAAAGTAACAGATAGTTGGGGATGATGACAGTTAGGCTAGTTGTTCATTTGTTTAAATTAGATGACCTTTATAAAAACAACTGCTGTGTATAGGAAAAGTGTAGTTGCAGTGCAGCAGTTGTTTTGTGTCCAAAATATTGCATGGACAGCATCAATACTGTAGTTGTTACCGCCCACACCAAGCGTTTAGGGAATGCCCACCAAGCCCACCTAGCGTCTGCTGGGTGGGTCGATGCGAATGAGTGCTGCGGCGCAGAGTTCACATTGCTGTCTTGTGTGCTGAAGCAACGCAAAGGGCACATTTCCTCTGTGGCGAACCGCCACAACCAGCTCCAGGTTGACAAGGAACACTCTGAGGACGAAAGTGGCTGATGGCTCCAGCTGCGAGCTTTTTAACAGCGCCCTCCGCCCTCACTTCACCACTTCCCAGAGTCTCCCTAGGCCCTAGAACAACGCCTTGGAAGGGACAGGACCCCATTTCCCCGGTGCGTCAACTGCAAGTTGCCAGGGCAGGGACTGGCCCACATACAACAGGTGCCAGGGGTCAGCTGTGATGTCGGCAACCCACCGGCACCTAGTTCATGTGTGTATGGAGGGGGGGTGGTCCCAGATCCTATTCTGTCAGGATCTGGCTCAAATTAACCCCTGATTAAAAGTATGTAATTTCCACTTCTAGTCGTCTCTAAGTCAAAACAATGACAAACTATGTGGTTTGATGAAGTTTTTTATGATTGCTGATAAAAAAAATCAAATTATGACTATTTTATGTAATTGCATTCTAAATGAAATAGCCAAAATGTTAACGTAATATTAAAGCTCAGGTAACATTAGATGAGTCGACATTACATTACTATAGGTTACTGATTATCTTGGTGGCATGCATGAACAAGTGGTCACACATTGTGATAACGTAGATTAATCAAAACTGCTGTGTTGCATTTTTAATGACTTTATCCCAGGTTTACTGTGTTTCCACACGTAATGGAATTTAATGCCATCATCAGATGACCTGAACTGGACTGTAAAGTTTAATATAATTATAGCTTTTTTGACTTCATAGGTTGCTGGAGGCCTTTGATGTGATGTAAATATACAGGCCAACTAAGTATATTATTTAGATATTTACCATGAAAATATTACAACTTCAGGTATGAATAAGTGTTTAAAATAATTGGAAATGTAAAATTCAAATTCAGAATTGGTGTTGCATTGGTATTTAATAGAATTTCCAGTGGGTTTTGTTACTTCAGGAACCACTGTAAAAAAAAAAATGCAGAAGTGTTTCAAGACCGTCTAAAATTTCACTTTGCAGGGAGTAAGAGTAATAAAGTGTTCACCACTGTAACCAGGTAACCACCACTAGAAAACACACACACGCCCTCCAGAGAAATACAGGTGTCCATTTTCTCTGTTCTAGTGACCTAAATGTGGGTAAAGATCAGGTTTCAGCCAATTTATGGATTGATTCATGTTTGGAAAGAGTCCAGTCCAGTGGTTGTAATGGGTGACCAGTTGAGTGTTCAGCATATTTAAATTATTCACTCCAGAAAAGTAGTCAAGGTTACCTCCGCGGTCGCCCCACCTCTCCCCCGGCCTAGCAGCCCAGCAATGCTTGTCCAATCTTAACAAGCTTTGTGCTACCCACTGGGCTCTGATTCAGCACGAGACCCGGCAAATCCAATTACACAGGAGTCAGAGAGGTTGATTTTCCCATTATGGATTCCATGCTGAGAATGAGAGCTGATGATAACACTCACATTGCACCACCACTGCCCCCTCTCCTTCTCTCTCTTTCTATCCTACTTATTTTGTCTCCATTTCACAGTTTCCCTCCTTTTATTTCTCCCTCTCTTCCTATCTAATTCCTCTTTTCCCAAAGACCCTCTTTCTTCCCCTGTCCCTTTCTTTGGATCTCTCCTTCTTTCATAGTCCATTATTCTAATTTTTCAGAGCAGCGTAACGAAGGTTGGGCCCCGTCATCATTTCAGTCCTAAAATGCTAGGTCAATAAGGTTATTTCATACCCTACATGGACATATTTGGTCAAATATAACTCCACTTTGCAAGAGTGTAGGACATCATCGTGTGCATTTTGTTACTTTGCCATTATTTCTTGGCAAAGTTTTAAGTTTTTGCTAATACTACTATTACAACTAACTCAAAATCGCATTAGGCTTCTGTAAATGAAGAATGTTGTGTGTTTATTCAGAGTGTGGATAACCTCTTAAAGGTCACTGCTGAAGCTAAATGCACAATAATTCAGACAGCTTGACTTAGGGATGTCTGAGTACCATCCTTAAAGAACATCATGTGCCTGCTGCGCCAAATAAAAAGGTAAATAAGACCACTTTTGGAAATTAGGCTCTAACACTCAGTCGACTGTGAAAATGAAGAGGACTTTTGCTCCATTTTCACCCTTTCGGCAACTGAAAAGGACTGACCTCAACCCAGACCAGAGGCTTTGGTGTTGACACAGGTCACACAAAGGCCAATACCAGTGACCTCTCTAAATCTTGAAGATAGGGCTTTCTGTGATCCTTCAGGACAATAGGTCGGCAACAAACAATTACACTCCAGAGATGAAGGCCAGTCTGGAGACGTTTTCTGCTATGTTGGTGAAGAAGGATTGATGGGACCTGCAGGGATATTTGAGTCTGACCAACGTTGACCAATTCTATTCTACTGGTTGATAAAACATCCGCTGCAGTTCAACCTCTCCATTGTCCATTGGGATGAAAACAGATGGCCAATTGTGTAAACGTGAGGTTTTAAATTGTGATAACACAAAGTAAGTGGTATATTATGCTCTTTTGTATTTAAAAGGCAGTTCACCCAAGTCACAAAAACACCTTATTATACTTACTCTAATTAACAAAACACAAAGAGGATTAAATTGTGACACATACACATTATGTTTTCATGCATTTAAGGGACATTAAACTTACACTAATGCTAAATATTACCACAATACACCAAAATATAAATAATCCTAACTAACCGTAAAACAAGGTAGCTCTTAACCCTCAAAATTGATGATTCACGTGTTAGATATTGTGGTGAGTTTTAGCAAATCATGTCTGCACATTGTTACGGTGGAAACAGGTTTCTATCCATTACTTACTCTCAGTTGATTTTAGAGTTAAATCATTCAAGTGATTTACAGTACTTAAAGCAATTGTACATTTTGGTCCTATGTGGGAGCCGGGGAACTACATGTGACAGTATATATAGATTTATAATCACAAAATGTATAAAACACACAAACAGAAAGAAAAAAGCCTTGCTTCCAGTTCTCTTTTATGTCCATGTAGAAAAAAAAGAGGAACTAGAAAACATAACATAAATATAACATGCTGTGTACTAGTACTTCACAGCCAGAATGCACAGACAGACGACAAAATGATTACAATACCACTTTGGACATTCGGCCAAGGGGTAAAAAGGTGTTTGTTTGTTTTTTTCCTAATTTGAATAAACTTTTTCCAATAATTATTTCCCATGTTGTTTTTTGGTCATTATGCAGCACGCCATATTATTGTTGTATCACACCTATGTATAACTACATAAAATGACTAAGATAGGAGAAGTCACAATTAAGTGTTGGTGCATTTGCTTTGTCACCCTGCCCCTCAAAAAAAAATGTAATGGTCCCTCATGATCATTTAAAATAAATTTCATACACTTCTTGTTCAGGTTAGGGTTAGCGTTGTGTCATGCCTTTGTGGAGGTGTAATTACACCAAGGCACAATCACTGAAACATCTTGTAACTTGTCTTTGACTGAATGACCTATGAAACCTGAGGTCTAACAGTTCGGACACTCTGCTTTGCCCAGGTTGAGCAAACCAAGTGTTAGGGAGGACTGATGCTGTGCCTTGGCTAAGTATGGCTGACAGCCGCTTCCTCTGTGTGGCTGGAGGGTCACTGTGGGTGCTTTTCTTTTCTGGGGGACACTGTGTCTCTGCCTGCAGAGGAGATTAGAGGGGTGAGCTGACCTCGTTCTCAGAGAGACTAATGTGTTTTGAGTAAACACTTGATGCAAGACAAAAACACAGGCTACAAACACTGGCCAACCCTCAGGCGGTGATCCCATTGTTTCCCCATTACTCCTGAACAGGCATGAGAGAGGAAAGCCATCACTCCGTGTTCCTGAGCTGCAGGGAGTCCTACAGCTCGGATTCATGGGTGCTACTGAGAACATCCACACAGCCAGGTCAGGACCTGCTCAAAAGGTCACTGCCATTAACTTAACTCAATGTCTTTGATGGGCCATCACCATTATCCTAACGGGTAGAACACAGACGATGTTTCGAAACAACAAATATGTTCTAATATTTATGTTATCGTAATGTGCAGAACCCTATATACCTGCAGTTTTAGGTGTGAATCTTAGAGCTTAACTCAGAGACCATTTGGAAATACTTTCCAATACAATATACTATTATTTCAAGTCAGCATTTCAGATTCCTTCATATCTACACCTACACAATTATCCACATTTCCATTATAATGGATACAGCTGAATCCACAGTGACAATGATTCCACATTGGCTAAGCAAGTACATTTTAATTTGGTTCAGCAAATTAAAATGTAACTGTCTTAATGATGCTTTAAAAGAATGTTACACAGATGAAATTCTAGACTGAATTTCCATGTAAATACATTTTGTGTGAGTTTTAATGATAGTTGATAGTCATCTTATGCTGAAACAGCAGCAATATCAGCTCCTCAGCACTCTGCAGCATTATGCAATGTATTCATAGATGTTAATTAAGCTTGGCAGACTTCCTGCAATTCTGCTGGAGTTATTACATTATATTACACAGTGGTAGCATTTACTTTGCAACACTGTTTGGCCACAGCACACAGCTTTAAATGTGTTGGGTTTTTTTGTATGTCAGTGGTAATCATACAAATACACAGTAGTATTTTTAATTGAACTTGGTTGAAGTGTACTATCCTATACAACTTGTTTTTTAATGCTAAAACAATTTGTCATTTTTCATTATTTTATTTAGTTCTTTTACTACAAATGAACATCACACCACTCTTTGTGTCTGTTACCTTTCACAGTATAAGAGTAAACACACCACCATAAACAAAACGGATAACAGGTATTTAGATTGGCAATAGAGTAAACATGTGAATGACAGTACTGGGCCCGAGAGCAAAGTCATTTTTTGGACCCAAATAGACTTGGACCAACACTGAATGAAGAGATTTCAAATTACAGATCCTTTAGAGATCAAACCAAAGCTATTGTAGAAGTCATCGCACTGCTGCTCTGTTGGACCTTTATAGATGTTTCACCCTGAATGTGACTTGTGCAAGATTTTAAAATAAGATCCCAGTACATTACTCATAGATACTATAAAGACTCAATAGTACCTTTGTGGTAGTTTTTTTCTCTAGATTTCAATGTTTTAATTAGATTTATCACCTTTTCTTATGATATTATCCTCTGTATTATTATATTCACTAATCATATAGATGTTCATAAAAACTCAGAATATATTTGAGGAGTTTTTTAATCAAATATATAATTAACTGAACATTTATTTCTTTATTTATGGATTCCCATTTGTGTCTACCAAAGTAGGAACTATTCTTCCTGGGGTACATTCCAAATATAAAAGTACTACAGTTTATATATTTACAAATACAATCATAAATTGTTTTCATCCACTGTCATTGATAAAATTTCATGGGGTTTTTACTGGTGAATCAATGTTGTAGTAGATGACAGTGTTTCCACATTAACTATGAAGCCTCTGAATATCCAATTGGGTCATATCTGATGACTATGAAAAGATGACAAACTGTAGTTTACACCAATTATTTACATGTATTGATAGGATTAGTGGGTCTAAAGTTATTGAACAATTTAGATGACAAGATGGTTTTGGTTGACGGTGGATGTTTGGGTCTTTATAGGTTAAAGCAGTGTTTTTCAACCTTGGGATCAGATCCCCATGTGGAGTCACCTGCAATTCAAACGAGGTCACCTGAAATTTCTACTAATTAAATTACTAATATTATTTGGTGAGTTGAGAGAGACAATAAAAATACATAAAAGATATAACAAACTGTGAGTCTGAAACTGAAGCACTGGTACTGTCTATCTGTTAACTATTCTACTATTATTGTTTGTTTAGCATTAATTATCAGTTTTGTAAATACAAGCTGGACTGATTGCACATATTCTGACCAAGGAAAATAAAATTCTGAGTCTGTGCCATAATTTCCACCTTGCTTTTCTGCCCCTGATCATAATAACATAGTCTAAATGTTGGCTAAAATCAACCTTTATTTGCAATGTAGTATAGAAAACTATTACATGATTAAAAACAAGTACATTTGACATTTTACAGTTGCGTTATCGGTTGGGTTTAATACAGTTGCTTCAATCTTGATCAGAAATGTTAAATATTCACACTATAGTACACAGTAAAAAAAATGCAATGTCATTATTTCAATATCAAGCTATTTCAACTTAGACTAGCTCGAACAGTAGAGTTAAAACTCAGTGTAAAGTTCTCCACATATATTCAGTGTAAAATTCAACTGTCCATAGTGATTAGTGCCAGTCTGCTGATTGTATTGTGGGTACTGAACATTCATTCAATGTGTTCTATTTTATGTGCAGGAGTTAAAGGGGGGTTTGTGTTAATATTTAATTAGGTTAATATGTATGTTTTACAACATTTATTGGCCTTTTTATATTTACTCTTTTAAATTAATATGATATATGGAGGACTAAACCTACCATAATTAAAAATATAAACAGAATTATAAAAAATGCTTGATAAAACAATTTAGGTAGGACTTATTTAATTTTTCCTTCTTTCATTTTTATCCCTACATATATTTCTGCATTGCTTTCCATTTACATTTTCTTAAATATTCCCTCTTTTAAAATTTTCCTTTTTTTATTCATGTATCACATATTTATTTCTGTCACTGATATATTTGTTACATATTTATTTGTGTCATCTATTTATTTCTCTGTTACCTATTTCATTCTATCACCTATTTATTTGTGTCACATATTTATGTCTCTGTTACCTATTTATTTCTGTAATACATGTATTTATGACATGTATTTATTTCTGTGCTACTTATTTATTTGTGCATAGTTTTGAATTTTTTAAAATATTTTCTTTATGTTTTTTCTTATTTATATCTATATTATCTTTTTTATTTGGTATCTTATTAATTTATTGGTAGTGTTTTGTACGTCATGCTTTTTCTATTTATTCCTGTATTTATGTATGTGTTTCAGACACTCCTTTTTATTTCTGCATGTTTTTCTACTTTGGTTGGAAACATAAAAAAGAATTCAATGTGAAAGCACGAAAAGCAAAAGTATAAATAAAAAGGTTTGGAGAAATAAATACACAAATAAAAGCAAAAGAATGAATGTTCACCTCTTCAATAATAATCCTTTTGCTTTTTTATTCATGTATTTATTTATCCAAACTTTTTATTAATGTTTTTGCTTTTCTCACTTTCACACTGAATTCTTTTTCAGCCTAGGACCTTTAAAGTCCGCCCCCTCCTTGGTTTATGAAGTAGAAATAAAAGCATAAAAAGGAATGATATTTGATGGACGTATCAGCAGTCAATACGTTTACAGATTATCAGTACACTGATTGGCCAGAGTTTTCCTCTGGTTCCACCCTCTAGACTGGACCAAAACATTTAATTTTTTTTGCAGACATTCTATTTCATTGCAAGCTATGTGATAATAAAGATGTTTTCACGCAATATGGTAAAAAAAAAAAAAAAAAAAAAAAGATCTCCCACCCCACCTTTACTGTCTGGAATAAAGATTTTAACATATGCCAAATTATAAATATAGAATAAATATGAAGTAAACTGTGTGCAAATTAAAACAATGATCAATCCTGTGCAGTAACTAAAATGAATGCATGCATGATTATATTTTCTTCCTCCTCCTTTTTGATCATGTAGCATTCAGACTTACATACTTGAAGATAGATTATGTTCATTTGAATGTTATTTTGTTTTATTTTATCTTGCTTTGCCTTGTTTTATTTGTATTTGTTCTTTGCATGTTCAAAATAAAACTCAATAAAATATGGTAAATAGATGCAACATGCACACCATGGTGTTATTTCCACAAACAAAAGTTACATGGGATAAGAGGAGTAAACCATGCCTGTTTAACAAGAGAAGCTGAAGAATATGAGAGGAATATATGAAAACAATACAGAATGGTTTCAATATATTTTCCATTACATTTTAAATTGTGATTACTTAATATATAGACATTTCCATCATAAACTGATACAGAAAAGGTATAAGATCACGTGTGAAAAAAACCCCACCAGAATATAGGAAGTGGAATTCAACCAAACTTCTCACACTCTAACTCTTCCTCAGCATCATCTTTCCACATCCCACTGTAACCCACTGGTCATAACCCCACGGGCTTTAGGACCTTCAGGATCTGCTCCGAGGATGGTCTTGTTTTTGTCCGTTACGTTCATGCATGTAATCATTGATTGTGTCTATTGTGACAGGCCGATTTACCATCTGTATGCTCCCGTGGGACTGATACTGCTGTCACTGCAGTCTCCCTGTAGACATTATGGAATTCCCCTTTAATTTCCGGCCACAAGTTTCATCTCCAACAGGTTTCACATCCACGTCTGACATCAAAATACTGTACCTGTCTATGTGTTCTGTTGTCAGGGGAAATACAATGGAAGTCACCCAATCAAGTATTTTTTTGTTATTAGTCCTTATGTGGACAGTTGGAGGCTTAATCATCCACATTTAGTATATGTGTAGCCTACTTTAGCAAGAATCCTTCCAATAAAAATGTGTAAATGATGGAGGAAATCAAATAAATATCTTAATACATATTGCAGAAACCAGATATAGGCTGGTTACACTGGGAATGAAAATACAAGCCATTCTTAGGAACCATGAGTGTGTAGTAAGTAACATGTTTTAGATCCAAGACAGAATATTTAATTCTCTATTTGCATGCCACACTTTTTTCTTTTTTTTTTTTTTTTTTCCCTGTGGTGGACTTGCTCTTCAGATGTGTGTGCGCCTTTGCCGCCTCCTGCTCCAGCCCACCCGGCCCCTGCCCTCCCTACGCGCCTCCCCGGCTCTTTTTCCCACTGCTGAGAGGAGCAGGACGCGGCCACAGCGGCGGGAAGCAAATTATCTACAAGCACTTCCCCATTAAAAAAAGTTCACACTCACATACACAGATGCCACCACAAGTAGGGACTCACATCGCCTTAGACCTGACCGAGGGAGCTTACTGGGAATAACCTGAGAGGAGAATAGTGAAGAAAATGGATATACTATGACTTTTTTTGTTTTCTAAGAAAAATGATGCAGATATTTATTCTGCATAGACTGGTTTAACTATTTGATAGACTTTTTTCCGCACATGATCAAACTACCTGAACAGGATATAGGCCTAAATGTATGTTGTGTTTTTCAAAACGCACAGACGCACCTGTGTGAAACTGGAGTTTAACGCGCATCAGGAAGTTAAAGGACCCTTCTGCAGAAATATCAACGTATCTCATTGGTTCTGATCCAATCAGAAGACTAATCCATCTGAATGGAGTATGCCTTGATATTTAATGCACTGATCTTAGTGTTGTTTCTGTTGTTGGATGTCGTGGAGGAGTTCACTGCAGCCTTATTGTGATTCAAAAAACCCCAAAACTCTCACATCAAACTCACATCCTCGCATCTATGTGTTATTACAGTAGCTTTGGGAACTCTGGATACTGTCAGGACTGTTACCAGGCACTGCATTAAACAGTTGTCAAACTCATGGGATCCTGCCCCTCGGGCGCCTGGGAGCTCCTCTGAGGTCTCCACTGCGCATGACAGAGCGCTGGACAGCTCCAGAGAGGGAAATTTAAAAACGGTTTTGGAGCACCAAGTACAACTCAGTGAATACAGTACAGGAGCTCACAGCGGCTCACACTACCTACAATATCACCAAAAACAGGTAACATTCTGCTATTTCTATCATTTGGTCTCATTGTCCGTTCCGGAAGCTTGCATTTAATGAGCAAAGTGCGTAATTTTTATGTTTTAAACGGGCGATGATACTTTTTTTTTTCTCCTGTACTCAGGTTGGATGCTAAACAATCTAAATTTAGTTTGATTAAATGTGACCAAACTGTTATCGAGACATTTGAAATGATTTTTTTCCCTAGTTGTACGTTGTAATCTTTTTCATTGTATGTATTTAACTAGATTAGATTAGACATTTAATGAAAGTTATGAGAACAAAAAGCAATCGGTGAAATGAAGCTGAACAACAAAGGCTGATGAAACACAGATTTAATTTATCCTAATTTTTCTGTGTCTGGTCTGATCTTAAAACCCTTTTAGTGTAAAATTTCCTTTTTTATTTTTTTTATTTTTACAAGACATATATCATATTTTCTTAAATAACATGGAATTGTATCATGTTTGTTTGCTGATACTGAGAGTTTTTTTTTAAAATAATCAACATTGTAATAATTGTCTGGGCTGTGTATTCAAGAGAATTCCAATCCTAAATGTGTTTATTTAATGTATTCTATTATTTATTTATTTATTTATTTATTTTTTAAAGAAACATCACATATCCCAGGAAATGATAGAAGGTGGAATTACATCCAGGATGTCAGGAATACTTGAGAATGCTGGGCATCATCCATCTCCTCAAGACTACAGGTAAGATAAGACTGCAGGTAGATTTCTTCACTTCACACAGCCAATCTCACGCTGAACAACATTCTGTTTTTGTTGTAAATAATGAGAAACATGGCTAAATCTGAGACACCTATATGAGAGACTTATTTGCATTCATAAAACCTTTTAAGGTGTTTTCCAAAGAGTCACAGAACAAATTGTCTTCTCCGCTGTCTTTCATCTAAAGGTAAATGGACAGCTCTTTTTGTGTGTGGGGGGTTACATGAAAAAAGAGAGAGAAAAAATCCTGAAGAATACATGATTTTCAGTCTGAATGGATCTGTCAGAAACCATCAGCTCTGTTTACACTCCCGCTGTCGGCACATGGAGAGCCTGAGCCTCTTGGCCCGGCTGCTCGAGGGAGACGGGGTGCTCTGGGTCACCAGTGTGCACAAGTGGCTCCCAATTAGAAAAGGAGGAGGAAAGAAGAGGGAGGGAGGGAGACAGGGAGGAGGTGCAAAATGTAATGTTGTTAAACCTCTGGGAAGGCTTGTGTGACTACTGGATGATACATGGAGACACCAGCTCAACATGTTTTGCATCAGTGAGCAATTTCTATGCTGGTGGTGGTAAAAGAGGGGGGTAGCCCCAGTCTACTATAGTTTTCAGTGTCTGTCTGACATTTATGATCAATTTGTGCAATATGGAGTAGATTTGTCAGGCAAGGTTACAAGTGAACAGCTATAGCAAGACTTGGGCATGGTTTATGTTAAGTAAAAAAAATGGTGGAAGAGACTAATTCAATTAAGATTTTCAAATGTGACTTTTTTCAGCATGCTATACTTATACTTTTATATACCATGCAGCTATAAATAGATGATTCAATTTGTGGGTAATGTTGCAATTCAATGCTTTTTATGATGTTTTCTCCCTTCAAATAGTGTTTTTCACCTTACTTAGTCCTAGGTATTTTTTCATTTACAAACTAGTACACTTAAAAGATATTAAGTCAAAGATTGTGCAAAATTCATTATATTTTGATGCAACAAGACAATGAGGAAAAAATTAAGTCCACCACACAATGGTGCACTAATGTCAAAGCTCTAACTGAGCTAGTCTTCACAAAGCTACCTGTCTGCTTCAAGAGGATCATCAGTCACAATCATTTAGTGACACATACAAGATGCTCAAGGATGTGTGCTGATTCCTGTCTAGGGTGATGTCATTTCTTCAGACAGTAGGTGCAGAGCCCTGACCTCAAACTATATGTATACTCCCTCTGACCTGAGGCTTCGTTGATTTTCCCCATTTAGGGAAGACAAGGGGGGGTGGGGGGTTGGGAGGCAGCAGAGAGGATAGAGGTTGGAAAGGGACAGGGAAGCAGATGGCATCCTATTTGTCCCTCTTATGTGAGGGCTGTCATTCCAACAGATTAATGCAAGGGTCGGGTAAAGAAAAGAAACGACAGAGACAATCAAGGAAGGGTCTGGGGAAGACAATAGAGCCACGTGCCACTGGGCAGATTTGTCGTTTGAGACACAATAGGTGATCATTTTTCAATAGACAAGGCCAACTGTTGCAGGCAACATGTGCTGCTGTCCCATGTTTCAAACGATCTCATGCGTTGTTTACTTATGATTCAGCCAATGGTTAAGGCGAGACTGTGGTCACCTGACACAGGGTTGATTTTTTATTAGGAGATTTCGTGTGCCTGTGTATGAGGGGGGTGGGGGGGTGGGGGGTTCTCCTATACTGTCGACAGACCCACAAAGTAACTGAATAGTATGTTGTCATAGCGACCCCAATTACTAAACCCTTACACAGTAAGTGTGTGCAGAGAAGACTGGAGAGGATTCAAGAGGATTCCTTGCTTTTATTTTCTTTTTCCCTTGAAGGCTCACCAGATAAAAAATGCAATGACTAAAAACTAATCGGAACTGGAAGAACATTGGTTAAATACATGACTTAATCTATACTTGGCATCCATTTTAAATACAATACAGTGAAATAAAAATGCGATTAAATAAAAATGTTGCATCCACTTAAAAACAAAGTGAGGCACTCATATTAAATATAGTATTATAATATTATTTATAATATAACTACAATATTAAAAAGTTACTTTTTGTGTTTTCAATTGGAAGACACATAGAAGAAAGTAGGGGAAACAAAGATCAGTGTGCCACTCTTGGGTAAAAAAAACAATCACAACAGATGATTTAGTGTGAAAGAAAAGCTTGTTTAACCCCCTCATTGTTGATTAGAACTGTCACTGCTAAATAACACTTGTAGTTAATCTTCTTATAGTAAATCCTGCACAGCACGGCTAATACACAGTTTCACTGAGCAGCTTTCATCTCTTTTTCTTCACATTCAGACTCATTACAGCAGTTCTGACTTTGAAGGACAAAATGTTCTGTAAAGTGTTTAGATTTAAATTCCACTTGAGGTCGATGTGTCTGAGCTGACAGCCGTGTTAACCCCCCAAATCCCCCTCCCCCCACTCTTGAAGGCTTCTGACCACGGACCCCTCCCAGCTGAGGGAGGAGGACCTCCCTGGGGACCTGCAGTCTCTGTCATGGCTCACCTCTGTGGATGTGCCCCGACTTCAGCAGATGGCTGATAGCCGAGGCCACAGTAACGGGTCCTCCCAAGGCAGCCTGTTGGAGCAACAGACAGGTGAGATGACAGGGAGGGGACAGTGCAACATTCAAAACCAGCATCACCTCTGACTGGACCAATCAGGACCGCTGGGGTCAGAGGATCATCAGTGGGAAAAAAAAAAGAAAAAGAAAATACACAGGAACCAGTGAGCATAGAAATAGTTGACCTCAGGGATGATTGCGATTAAAAAGTTTCAGTGTTCAGGTTTAAGGTGTTAGTGCTATTTACCTCATTATAGTAGACACCACATAAAGGCCATTAGTAAAAGAAAAAAATGCTCAAATGAAAATATCGGCAAAGCAATGGATCTGAAAATATCGTTTTTCTTCTTGTGAATATTTTTATTGAGGAATTAATAAAAATATTATTACAATTTGTCCTCATTTTTAGACATAAACACGGAATGAACAAACCAATGGCACAGATTTCAGTGTCCAACCCCCCCCCCCCCCCCAGGACTTACATCGTGTCACAACCTAAGTTGGGTGGCTGTGGCTCAGTTGGTTGAGCGGGTTGTCCAATAACTGAAGAGTTGGTGGTTTAAATCCTGCTCTCTACACTTCATCCTCCTTGCCTCCAGTGCTGCTACTCACACTGGTGTATGGATGTGTATAAATGGTGTAGGCACAAAATGGGAGCCACGTTTCTGTCAGTCTGACCCAGTGCAACTGTGGCTACATATGTAGTTTACCACCACCAGAGGGAGAATGTGAGAGTGAATGAAGAGTGGATTCACTGTGTGCTTTGAGTATGCATTCCATAGAAAAGTTAATCCTTTATTATTATTATTATTAGTTGTAAATTCCCTCAAGACCAAATATGGTTAACATTTTTAGTTATTCAAAGTGTATGATGTGTAGAGAGCATATGAACAAAAACAGTCCTTGTAATGGTGTTGCAATGTGTATGAAGTTTACAATTAATAATACCTTTAATAAAGTAAATTAACAATGAATTTTGAAACTTGTCTGCAATTTGTGTATTATAACCGATTGCATTCAGAATTTCTGTAAAGTCTGAAAATCCTCCAGAAGAAGCACTAATCTCACTTTTGTTTTATTTATTGTTGATCAAAAACTAATCTTGAGTTGATTTGGTGTACTGCCATCTCCTCTCATAACATAACTTGTAAAAATCAACTGACCTTGAACAAGCACAGCTTTCAATTGTTGGTGAGTGTGAAAATAAATTAAGATGTGCATCTATACAAATTCAACCCTGTCATTTGTTTTGAAAGATGTACCACCTGCTTCAAAACCTTGTAGCATTTTAGAGAATGAGAATAAGTGTCTCAGTTATATGTATTTTTATTGGAGAAACAGAACATTTGAAATACGCTTCAAATCTAAAAACATCCTTGGTGTTCATCCTTACAGCTCAGATAAACAGCATGACAATGACAGCAGGACAAGGCTCCATGCTTCACCTGCAGAGCAACATGCAGCACAGCCCTCTGGGAATTAGCATCATCAACACCCACAGTGGAAGTGTGAGTTTTAAGAACCCTACAAAGAAGGAAACACTCCACAGCTTATGCATCTTCTGTAGTTTAACATGCCTGCTTGTGTTTTCTAGATGTCTCCATTCTCCATGAGTGGGATGCCCTCCCCAGGATATCAGTGTCCTACCTCAGTCTACCAGCCCACACCCCAGCAGGTGTACTCTCTAACCCAAACAGGGCAACAGGTAACACATTCTAAACAAGTGGTGCAAGACACAACAACCCCCCCCTCACAAATCTGTTATCCAATTTCCCTATCTCTTATTATTGTGAAAACACATCTTTGGTGACTGTGACCTTGACCTTTATTTTCCAAAATTTTATGGGATCTATTCTGGAACACCTCACCCTTTTCCCCTAAAAATCCTGGAAATTGGTCTAGTAGTTTTTGTGTAAAATTGTTGACAGACCAACAAAAAACAGACAGAAAAAAACCCCAATATCGTTCTCCCCATTTGGAAGGTGGGGTAAAAAAACACAGAGCTGGATTTAATGAAGACTGAAAGATAAAACAAACTGTTTCAACATTTTCTCTTTCTGTATTTCCCTCTGTTAGTGTGCAGCCAGTGGCCTTTATAGCAATGTCTCTTTCAACAACCAAAGTCTATTCACGCAACCTCGTCTTGCTCCACAAGACCAGGAGCTGCAGCCCAAGACATTCCCCAAACCAATCTACTCCTACAGGTTAGTATCACTGACTCTGTTTGATTATAATAATAATAATTTGGCGATAAAACAGCTATTGTGCTGCTTATACACAATGCAGATCAGCTGTTTGGAATGAATGTTTATCTGGTGATTTTTTTTTCAGCTGCTTGATTGCCATGGCTCTAAAGAACAGCAAAACTGGAAGTCTACCAGTCAGTGAAATTTATAGCTTTATGAAGGAACACTTTCCTTATTTTAAGGTAAAATATCTGTAATATTCTTTTACTGCAGCACAAAAAAGAAAACACAATTGCATGACGATAACATATGTGACTGAAGAAATTATTCCTGCTCCTGCAGACAGCACCCGATGGATGGAAGAACTCAGTCCGACACAACCTGTCCTTAAATAAATGTTTTGAAAAAGTGGAGAACAAGACAAGCAGCTCATCCCGAAAAGGCTGTCTATGGGCACTGAACCCTGCCAAAATTGACAAAATGGAAGAAGAGATGCAGAAGTGGAAACGCAAGGACCTCCCAGCGATCCGTCGCAGCATGGCTAACCCTGGTCAGAAAATGTGTTTATTCCTTTATGCCAAAGGTCTTAAGTCAGGGGTGTTCAACTCATTTTAGTTAAAGGGCTACATCCACACATATATGATTCGTGGGCTGGATCTGTTCAATCATAACATAAAATACATAATGTTTACATCTACACACTATCCTTTAAAAAAGTGAATAACCTCAATAACCAACAATTTTAACAATATTGTAGCTCAAATTATTTACACATAAAACTTAGCGATCACAAGGGATCTATCAAAACTCAGCAATATCTATTTATGTTAGTTGTTGCATAATATAATATATTGTGTAATATTGTTAAAGTTGCACTTACTTTTCTTCAGACTGACTTTTCATGTAATCTTACATAGACCAAAAACAAACAGAAAAAAATTGGAGTTGTTAAACTTATTTATATGTCATTATGATTGTATTCAACTAGTATGACCCACTTGAGACCAAATCGTTCTGTATGTGGACCCTGAACTTAAATGATTTTGACACCCTTGACTATTAAAATTGTTAGTATAATTTTTGCATTTCATAATTTCACCTCATGGGCCAGACTGGGTCTTTTGGCAGGACAGTTTTGGTCCACAGTCCATATGGTCTAAGCAGTGACTGGTCAAAAACCTACTGTGACATTTTCAAACATTCTGATTGGTTTATCTTATTCTGTGCAGATGAACTGGACAAACTGATCACAGACCGTCCAGAAAACTGCAGACGCAAGGCTTTAGATCCAGCCCTGACCCGGCTGCCCAGCTGTCCCTCTGGCCTCCCGCTGCCTGTCCCAGCCCAGATGCAGTCTCAGCCCATAGTCACCCTGTCTCTGCCGTGTCTTCCCATGCACCAACACCATCAGCTCCAGGCCCAACTCCAAGCACAGGCCCGGCTGGCCCCCATGTCCCCTGCTCCGGCCCAAACACCCCCCCTCCACACAGTCCCAGACCTTTCTCACAGTCCGCTCACCCATCAGCCCAGCAAGCCCTCTGAAGACTTCTACAGTGTCCATGGAGACTCACATACAGAGGTGGATGCCCTGGACCCCAGCATCATGGACTTTGCTCTTCAAGGTGAACACCGGTTTATAGTTAGAAATAATATGCAAAGAGGTGGACCGTAACAAGATTTATTTTTTAAATTAGATTAGTCACAGGGACTAATGTATGCCTCACGTTAATGTTGTATTTTAATCTGGAAGTCCTTCCTGCAGAGTGTGCATAATATTTTATGTTGGTTGAGTCTTAGTCTTGGTTCCGTTTTGGATTTTTTTTGGTACTTATATTTCCACCTAGTGGGCCAACGTGCTCTTTAGTGTCTTCCATCTTTATAGGTTGGTTCTTATGCCCGTCACTACTGGACCAACTGTCCATCTGTGCATGTGTGCCAGTAACTCTACTTGGACAAACTGCTTTAAATGTGTTGCCAGAGACGTTCACGATCATGGTGGTGGATTTTGACAGTTCAACTTTATGTACTAGTTAGATGTAGACTTTACACACTAAGAAAGAAAACATTTAAAACACAGTATTGTAGGAAATTTAACCAGTGCTTTACAAACTTTGTAATTTCAGTCTTGGCATGTAGTTTGCTCACATTTCAAATGTCGAGAACTCCGTCAAATACTGATTTTTCTCCTCCTCTAAACATTTCACATGGTGTCAATCAATATTCATTCCAATAAAATATTACAGAAGAATTTGATGTTAGATGAATAACAGAAACTAAAAACACAGTTGTACTGTTTGTCAGAGTTTCTTTCCTCCCCCATTAATCATGTGAAAACACTTTTTGTCACAGTGTATAAAACTGGACATAAAATAACAGTAAAATCCAGTGATAACACCATTAATCACCTAGTGGTTTCATATAATAATAGTTCAGTACCATTATTGAAAATATTTTTTCTAGATTTGCAGTCAGCTCTTGTTTTTGTTTACTTAACCCTTAAAGACCTAACAAAGGCATCTATTGATATAACCATTGAACCATTAATCTTATCAATACATGTAAAAACAAATGATACGAGGCACAAGAAACCCTGGCCCCCTCACACACATTTTACCTGATTTGCCCCATCATTGTGAAAACACATTTTTGGAGACTGTGACCTTTTGACCTACATTCACCAACATTTATGGGATCTATTCTGAACCACCTCACAACTTTCCTGAAAAGTTTGTAGAAATTGGTCCCATCGTTTTTATGTAAAGCTGCTGAGAGACAAACAGACAAACTGGGCCAAAAACAATATGTCTCTCCCCTTTGGGGGTGGGGTAAAAAAAAAAATCAAGTAAAATGCTATTTTTCATTAATATCGGGTATGACCCATTTGAACATTCAGAGGCTCTGTAGTGAACTTGGAAAACAACATGTTCTACAACATTGATTCACCAGTAAAACCCATGAAATTTAACAAATGACAGTGGTTGGAGACATTTGTTTTAGGTTTAGTAAATGATATGTTTTGTTGGAAAAGTATCTGTTTGGATATGATAACATGTGGAATCATTATGAGCTTTTATGTAGATCCACATGATCAGTAAATGAAATATAAGTAAGTGTAGCTGAAATGTAGTGAATAATTTATTTGGAATTCAACACTAAAATTACTCTAGATCTTATTGCTGAGCATTTACTTGGAATATATAATTCTTTATTTGCTGTAGTGATTTGTTAACTAAAGGATTTAAATACTTCAACCACTTCTAATCATAAACAATTGGGTAAAACACATTAACCATTCAATCTTTCTGCTCAGGTAACTTATGGGAAGAAATGAAGGACGACAGCTTTAACCTGGATGCTTTGGGCACCTTCAGTAACTCACCCCTACGACTATCAGACTGTGACTTGGGATCGGCGAGCCTCCCTCCTGCCTCCAGTGGAGCAAACCTGCCGCTGTCAGATGTGCAGGTGACGGGCCTCTATACCACCTACAGCTCCCAGGATCCCCTCTCTTCCCAGTACATGGGCTCAGCTGCCAACAGCAAGCCAATTGTCCTGCTTTAAAGCCACTGAAAACAGATGAGCTGAACTGTCTCTAAAACATGATCCACTCAACAGTCTGTGTACTTCTGTGGATATCCATTGAAGAAGTCTGAAGTTCATTGTGTGATATAAAGTACAAATCAGTTTGGATCTATCTAAAGAGGAACACTTTTTCCCACAACCCACAAGAAAACATAAGGCATAAATAGTGGTGGCTGTAGAAAAAAAGTATGTAAGACTATGTATGACTTTAAGGCTTTGAGTCTTTGCCAAGCAAAGACTCAAAGCCTGTGCAAGTATGAAAACTATGTGGAGAAGTATGTGTATGTTAGAATCCACCAGTTTTTCTGCTGTTTTAAAGTCCTGCCATACTGTAGCTCCTGGTTTCCTGTCTGTTTTGTATTGTGCTAGACATTATTGCTGTGATGTTTTATTTATATTTATAAAAGGCAGCTGGAGAAGGTGATTTTATCAATCTTTTGCTGTATATATTTGAATGTCTCAAACTGCTATTGCCACAGAAAAGCTTTCTTTCCACTGTATTTACCCGCTTCATCTCATTATACCGATGCGTGCCAAGACAAAAGTAAGCCATTTAATCCAGATTTGACACATTCATATTCACTGTGGTTTAACATGTATTACAGTTACATGTACATTATGTTCATTAACTTGATCATAATAAAAAAAAAAATCACATGGGTAAATAAAGATGTTTCTTTTGCCAAAAATATATCCATGATATTTATTAATAAAGAGCCCTTAGCAGAATAGAGACACAGTGGTGTTATCATACATTCACATGACATGTCATGACTAATATCTGTAGTACTTTTATAAGATCAGGCAAATCAAGCCAAAAACATAATCCTTTTAACAAAACCTGAGTTTTACAAAGAATTAATCTAAATCAAAGACAAATTTAAAACAAATTTTCAGACATATCACATACAGTATCATAGTACTGTCTATTGCTCTTCCCACTGGCTGAGCGCAAAAAACATTAAAACAAAGATAAAGGACCAGAGGGCACAATGAAATAAGTGGACAGTGAAATGACAAACATATCTTATACTGTTAGGAAAAAAAAACATCAGCTGCATTTCTGCAATACTAAACTCCTTAAAAAAATACTCAGTAGCTCTTGAGGTGAAAATTTTGTTGAATCTGACTGGCCTAGAAATGCTGAAATATAAACTATTATGTTTTCAGTTTTATTTGACAATTGATCAAAGAATTGATCAATTGTCTGACCTCATTTGTGTACACTACATTCACAAATGGCTGCAAATCAGTTTTTTGTATAAATTACTTCACTTTATGAAGCCTGTAAAATTCCAGCCTAAAAAAAAAAAGCACCATTATATACAAAAAAAAGAAGTGAAATGTGCATTAAAGTGATAATGTGTGAACCATAATGTAGGTTTTGGGGTGAGCAGCTCAAATTATGGGACTTCTAAAAGTAGAAAATATATGCTCTGTGTAGCTTAGTGCAGGTGTAGGATATGCTATATCACAATATAATAAAGTGTATGATGGAGGGAAGGAACTCTGAAGTGGTTTTGGGATTTGTGTGAAATAATTCAATCTTTGCTCATGTTAAAACAAAAAACTGCCCCAATCCTAATATTCACCTATTAATACTAATGTGCTTTTTAAATTACACTATATCAGGACAATCAGTAGTTTATTTGAAAGCTCTTTAACTGGTGCTGGTGCTGTCCATAGTTGCCAGTAGATGGGAGAGCTTTGCTCTTTGGGACGGGCTGATATTTTGGCTCATGTGGATGATGCAGTCCATTGTTACATCAGGGTTGGCCTGCACCAGACTTTGACAAAAACAAACATGTATTAAACATAGAAATATATGATCGTCAGTGAAGAAGTCTAATTAAATTCAGCATGTGTATTATTGTGTACCTGCGAATATGTTTCAAAGTGTTTTCCCTCTTCAAGTACTTGATGTTCTCTCGGATGGCTGATCGAGCGCCGTCCTCCTTGGACAAATGCTTTTCAAGCCACTCGACCACTTCTTGGTTATTATCCCAGAGGTAGGCCTGTAGGCAGATGCAACCTTTAACACCCCATTATATTAGCGTCTCCCTATAACATCATCCTAATATCGTCCCTGGATAACAATATAAATTTGTCTTGGTAGATCCACTTTACAGATATGTATTCATGCTGGTTATACTGCATGTGATGCATTAATAAATAGTAGTTCTTTAGCACACACCTTAACTGTTCCCTCAGTCTCAACAAACCAGCGGCGCAGCATGGAGTGCATGTGTCCATCACTGAGGTCCTTGTTCGCCTCCAAGATCTCACACTTCACCACCTGCTCCAAAAGGAGGCGGCGCAAACGCCAGTAGAAGAAAGTCCGAACATTCTTCCACTCCAAAATATCCTGTCAGTAGTATAGAGTATGGAATCAGCATTTTTATTACAGCCCTGTCTGTAGTTTAATTTTCTATACATATTCCCTGTTAAAATAATCATATGGTGCACACTCACAGTGATGGCCCCCTTCTCCTGCATTCTCCCTGGAGTGTCATGAAGGTCTGCAAACTGCACTGCCACCTGGTGGTAGATGGGAATTAGGAACTCCTCTCTTGCTTTGAGCTGTGCCTCTAGCTCTCTGCACTGCTTTTCAGAAAGCTCTGGAGAAGCTGAGAAACAATTTGAGTCACAAATTCTCAGCAATGCATCAAAATGGAATAAAAAAACAAACAAGTATTTGTGAAGGAGTAAAAAAGAGGTTTTACCAAGCTGCTCAGCCAGACTAGCGTAAAGTGAGTCTAGTCTTCTCATTGCCTTCAGCAAGTCTTTCCTTCTGAATTTGATTTCAACTGTTCCCTCAGCTTCTAGTACACCACCTCTAAAATTGGGAGTGATGAAAACAACAGAAAACAGACACAGCAATCATTCACAAACACCTGAAACAGGGATCATAGATGAACTTATTACACTGCTGGTGAAACAATTAACCACTTGATTTACAATTCACAGATATGTTTGTATATGTTTTTGTTGATCCTTACGAGTATTGACAACTTTTGTATTTTGAAGAAGTTTAGACTCCATAATTAACATGGCGCCACTATCATCTTCTGCTACATTAAATCAACTGTAAAACACATGACATTGGTGTAAATATTTTTATGTTCAGATAATGACAACTTGCTGAGAAAGACACTTTTTCTCTTCTAACCGATATAGTAACTTAACTTATTTTGAGGTTTTGATCAGTGATCTAAATTTATGGAAATACTTGACAATCACTGAAACAATACAAAATGCAGAAGATTATATTACAACAAATGGTGATAACAGGAAAGGTTGAATACAGAGAACAAACAAGTGAGAAGTCAGCACAAGGTATTTTCAGAACAGAATTCAAATAAAACAGAAAATTATTTCAGATCAATTTTAACCAACCCCTTATTTGACTATTGATAAGAAAACAATATTTAGTGGAGCAACACTGATTTTCAATCACAGCTTTTGTGTCTTAATTGGTTCAGTACTGAGATTGGATTTGGTGCTTTAGGCTGAGCTTTGTTTGAGGTTTGTGACCAACTGTTTTTGTACTGATCATTTTCCATGTTTTCCACAGGGCATATGTCTGTAAATTCACTGCAGTCTCTTCATTTCTGCCAGACTCTACCAAGTAAATTTCACACACCTGCTCTCTCTGTCTGCATAAAGCTCCATACAAAGAGGGTTAATGGTGGGATCGATGACCACCCATGACCCTCCTCTGAGCTCAGCATATGGTGGGATGTAAACTAGCACCGGCTGATGGAAATTGCGTAGAGCATCAACAATGTAGGCTCCAAACTTCAGTACCTGATCATACATATCTGGAAGGGGAATGGTTAAAAACAAGTTTAAGTGAAATTTAAGAGTCTTAAGAATAACACAATCAGTCTACAAAAGTATTCGTCTTATACCCTTCATTCCTCCTGAGAAGCCCCTCCAGTTTGCAAACACCATGAGAGGTAGATGTTCACGGTTGAAATCATTAATTGCCTGAGCTGTTTTGAAGGCAGAGTCTGGAAACCAAACCTGTCCAGCCTGCTGTAAAACCTGAAAAGAACACAAAAACAATGTCTTAAGTAATTCTTACTAAAATCCGATTTTATGTGACATCAACATGTGGATAGATTTACTAACTTTAGACTCTGAATCCAAGTTTGCTGGATCTGCTGGGATGGTGAGCTCTACGGAGCGCGTTTCCACAGCAATGACACCCAGGGGAATTCCTCCCAATCTGTAACAGTTTAGCAGTGTTATCAAAATGCTAAAAACAGGGTTAAACCATCCACACAAAATTTATATTTGGCAGTGTATGAATTGTTATTAATTTTCCTACATTTAGATTTAAAAATCCAAACAAAACACATGGAATCACAACATATCACAATACATTGAATCATAACTCCTGTACCATAATGACTAATTTATTTCCAGATTTTTGTCAATGCACAACCAAGAAATATAAACTATCTTGATAGCAGAAACGATGACACTCACCGTGCTCTACCTGCTACCACTGTCTGAGCCCAAGACCCCATGATCTCCCTGAAGGAGCCGTGGTCGAAAAATCCACTCTGCCAGCTGCCTTTTACAACTAAGGATGTGAAATTAGGTTCATCATAAATATTATAAAGCTCGGAACAACATAGTATAAAAATTCAGTAAATTCACAGTTTAGCTGCTGCCACTCACTGGGACTGGGCCTCCCAGCCAACATCCACCGAGGATCATATGGTGCTTTTGTTGGAGTGAATTCAATCTCTCTGTCTACTGGATCTGTGGTTGGTATTACGGGTACAGGAGAGTATTTGTTCTATAAGGAGCAGAGTGATGGTTAGTGACCTACAAGTTGGTTTAGTTTGTGTATTTTCATCTAGCTAGACAGGACTATTTATTCTAGTTGAACCTTTGGCATATAGGAGAGCCACTGGAGGATGGTGAAAACACCTTCAAAGTCATCTGGCACAGTTGTGTGTGTGACTCCATTATTGTGCATGATCTGAATGCCACCCAGCTGGTTATTGGATGTGTAGACTTCTCTGCCCAGGACCTGCTCACAGGCAATGACATGTTAGTTTTCTTCTATTTTTAGAGGGAGAAACATAACTTTCAGCCATTATGAAAGACTTAAAAAGTGTCAGTTTCTTGGACATGTGCAAATATTGCATCTTGACACAGACATGCAAAATGACACTAAAATGTGCCATTCATGCAAGCATACAGTTGAACAGGAATTATATTGGAATGTGCATTTTCATTAGTCATGCAATCAATTTGGTAGGATTGTTAGTTTGTGCATGTAAACATAGATAATATGGGGCATGTTTCATATGTACACCACAGCTAAGTCTTCTACAAACCTTGTTCAGAGCACCAGCCCCAGTCAGAATAATGTGAGAGTTCTCCACCTGGATCACCCTCTGTCCCAAACGGACTAAATAGGCTCCAATTCCAATGGCACGACACGTCACCTACAAGAGGATGAAGTGACTGTTGAAAGTCTATGATAAATTAAGTACTTCCTTGCTTTTAAGTGAAGTTTTGTGCCTCACCATACTGATGGTAATAATCTCCTCATAGGCCTGAGATGACTCTCCAGCGATGGTGCCAGAACCTCTCAAGTTCTCAACCCCAAGACCGTCATCCTTTCCTACGATATCTGTGATGATGTATCTGTAATAGGTGGATTCAGTGAAGAAACATTATTGTCTATATACAAATCGAGTAAGACCTCTAGAAGTTAATATTTTCAGTGAATGATGCTGTGTATTGCACCTGGACTCTCCACCTTCCTCTACATGGTGACAATGTACGGCATTATCGGAGCTGATACGTGTATAGTCCTGTGGTGTCAGGTAAAGGTACTTGAATCCCTATAGAAATATAACAATCATAATATGTCAAAAAACAGATGAACATTGCGGCTGCCCACCAAGATAAATCCTATAATCCTGTTCCGGGGGTTACCTTGTAGGGGTCAGCAGGGTCAATCCAGGCTACCTTGAACATATGTTTGATCTCTTCAGCGAGGCCAATGCGTGCTCCACTATTGGCTGCAATGTAAATGCGGGGGATGCCTTCTGTTCGAGCCAGCTCAGACGCTCTGAGGAACAGTTCATCCTCTTGAGGACCAAATGAACCGATCATGTGGGTGATGTCGTTACAGATCACGATGATGTCTCGACCTTCTGGGTACTCTGGTGTTTTCATCTTCATTTTGAATGCAACTATTCCCACCTGATGTGAAGGAGTTATAGTGTTAGTATCCTCTCACCATGAAAGCATAAAAAGTAAGTGCAAGGGTTGTATTAAAAAGCATACATCATTGTCTCCAGGCAGGCGGTTCATCTGCACCAGTCGATCGTGTTGGTCAAGAACCAGCTCAGTGCACTGCAGAACCTCTTTAGGATGTGTTTCCCCTGGACCCCACAACTTGAACAGAGCCTACAGGACATTTTTCAAAGAGTCAAACAATTTGTGAGCATCAAACTCGGGAATAAATGTAATTTATTTATTAAACAGTACCTGTCTGAACATCTCAGGGAAATCATAGACGTATGTTGTGCCCAGAGTTTGGGCTTGGAAGCGCTTTGCCTGCAGAAGATCTTTGGTCACATAGGGTGTGTTGATCAGCATGCCATGTAATGGACCTTGTTTGTCCCGATATGACTGGAACATAATCTACAGAGGAAGAGATAAGGGTTTTGTTGAACACTAAAAGTGTTTGCACAGCACTGAAATGATCAGAGTATCCAAAAACAAACTGTGTCGCAAACACAAATTTCCAGTCCCGACCTGTCCAGAACTTGGGTCAGTGACTTCTTTATACAGGCTTATGTCTAAGTAGTAGCCAGATTCATTGGTGAGAAACAGACGAATAGGGACAGCATTCCCAGTGGGTGTCAAACGGATGTTGATCTTTAGCTCAGCTTGCAGGACTCGCAGCTTCCACAGACGGCTGCCATAGCGCATCACCATAGAGCGGACAGACTCCTCTATCTGAAGTAAATGAGGACACAAGGATCAAACTAAGTCATGAGCTACAGAGAGCTAAAAATATTAATCACCATATGCCCAAGTAAATATCTTTGAGAGGGTTTCCCAAATGTATTCATTCTTAATGTATTTTTCATATTTTTGGCTCCAAGAGACAACCAATATAGTTATTTATCAACATAGTTGGGACATGGAAGGGAGTGCGCAACCTGAAAGTACATGAATCCTGTTTCACACCTTAGAAGGGTCCATGATAACCGTGGGGACAAAGTTGAGGAAGATATGGTTGCAGTCTGTGCGCACGCTGGTGTTACTGAAGGCCACCTCCAGTTCATCCATGGCCTCTAGCAGAAGACGTTCCCCTTCATTTTGAAGGTATTCAAAAGACGCTTCCTGATTGTATATAAGGTGGTTTAATGACACAGATATCAGTGGAAACATCAGCACCATAAAGCAGAGTCTGAAATAATTTTTTAATGAAATCAACAATAAGCTATTAATGTTGTTTTGAAAATATTTTAGTAACCATTTTTTCTTTTACCTTTGTAATGAGGTCTGAGTGGCGTATAATAGCTCGAATGAAGAAGCGGTAGTCAGTGACCTCAGCTCCCTCCTGAACACGAGCAGCTCCTAGATAGAGATGCATCTTATGGTTGGCACAAGGAACAGCTGTCAGGTCAAAGTTTCTCATGCGGTTGAGCTCTAGTTGAAATGCTAAAGCTGGCTCCAAATTTCTGTAAATACGATCCTCCTGAAACTGAAGAGAGGCACAGATTCAAGAGGTTCATCAACTCCCATCTCCTTGTCAATTCAATAATGAGGGTATTTTTTCATGGAAAAAAAAAAAACTTACCCCATCTCTGGCTCTGAAAGTGAAAAACTTTGGAAACTCTCTCTGTTGAAATAAAATATCAAAAGGACAAAGTCAAAATTAATAAGTAAATAATGTAAATTATAAAAATGGGGCCAAATTAAACACCAGTGTAAATGTAGTACTACCTTCTGCGCTATCAAAAAAGTGATCCTCCTGATGCCACACTCAAAGAGGACTGTTTTCTGTTTAAAAGACATTCAATTATTGAATGTTTGGAAATGCAATGTAATTTAGTAATATAAAAAAAATCTAAGTCTTTGAGGAATCTGACCTTTGACTGAGCAAAAGCAGTCAAGGCTGTGACCAAGGCATCATCATCCTCTGTGTCTGCTGATTTTATGGACACATTAATGATGTGGATTGGATTCTCCTTTGAGTTCTGAAATTAACAGAAAAGACAGCATTCTCCATTAACATGGGAGCAGAATCAATATTATACCATTTGTTGTAACATAAATCAGTGAAATGTTCTCAAAATAACTTGTACTTTTAGTCTGACAACTTTTTCCCCCCAGTTAGTTATAATCTGGAGTATCTGAATAAAAGCTACAGCTGCATTTTTACATCCTGTACATTGTCGCACCTCTGACACTATGATAACAATGATAGTCAAAATCAATGAAGCAGTTTCTACTTTTTGTTGTTTTCACCTGTAACTGTTTTCCCACACATATCATCAATGTAGGTCTGCTAAGACTCTCAAAGTACTGATAAGACAGAAAAAAAGTAAAGGGTTGAAAATTTCTTTCATCTATTATAGAAACAGTCATTATTTAAAGGAGTTTTTGTCACTGCTTTAAGCAGAGAAAACACTTTCCAGACACCATTTGTGCAGTGAAAAGAGCCAATCACCATGTTTCTTGGCAGCTTATTTGCAGGCCATAAATGGGGAGTACAACAAGTACTATACAACACCAGTTGTGCAGTGTTAGAATTTAATATTACATCAAGTCTAATAGCATTGAATGAACATTTAATGTAATTAGGAGGCTGGCAGTAAGTTACAAGGGGCCACTTGAAACTACTGCAACATCCACACACTTTTATTTCATCATGTATCTTAAGTCCAAACTGGCTTTAACACATTCCCTTACACACCCCTCACCTTGAAGTTGTCTTCCTCGTAAAGACTGGAGCAGGGCTCTAAGACTGACGTATTCTCCAAGAGTGGCTCTGCAAAGCTAGACAGAACTGCATCAAAGTTCCTACAGCACAGAAATGAAGAACTACTCAGGACTACAGTATGCAGTTACTTTGATTTGTATATCATTTTTATAAGAAGAAAAGTATTGTATGAATTAAAATTTACCGTTTGAAGTCTTCAAAACACTGAAAAGCCACCATGGCCCCCATTCGCTGGCAGGGAGGAGACAGGGCTCCCTCCAGAAAGAGCTCACTGCTCTGCCGCCTCATTTGAAACTGTCCTGATCCATTCATTGGAACTGGAATCCTGAAAAAAAGACACAGACAGTGACAGGCAGACAGGACTGCTGATTGAGAATTACAGAGGGGTTCACTTTAGCAAAGAATGCACAAAAAGCCAAAAATAAAAATACTAATGGTCAATTATAGATCAGTTGTCTTATTTTTAACAGAAACCAATTATAACCACCCTTATAATACCATTACATCAACTTATATTGACATAAGTATATCCAATATTTCACAAAAAATTATCAATTGAGGTTACTGTTTGATTTGCAAATTAAGACACAAAATCTTAAACTACAACGGTCTCCTCATTCAGTAGCAATTTAAAACTTCAGGCGAAAGGTTTTTGAGAAGGACAAGAATTAACATGGACCTCTCAAAAAGCTTCTTGTTACTATAGAAGTTGAGAGAAGCAGCTAAAAACACATTTAGAGAAGCTCAGCTAAAAAGTGAATTCGAGTTTTGAGGCTAAAGTTTCTGGTTTTACAGGACAGAAGAGAAAAGCAAGAGTGCATTCGGCATGCATCACTGTGAGACATACACATGATCAAGTTGTTTGGCTGGTTGGGAGGAGCTTTACTCTACCTGTTCAGAGTAGGGCTGCTCCCTCTGAAATAAGACGATTGACAAGTGAACATTAGCAGTGGATGATCAAACTTGACCTCTGTTTCTAGGCATTATAATTGGATTCAAGCTCTGCATAATCACATTAATGTAGAGTGGCATTCAAAGTAAGCCATAAGCAGTTAAGGCCACTAATGATCTCTGTCTGCACCACTGTGTGGAATGTGGCTATTTTTAATAAAAAAAATTTTTATAAAGGGCCATAAGCAAACCACTGAAGTGTGTAGGACCACTTACTGTTTTGTTGCTGGGTCTGTATTTGTTTATTTTGATGGAAAATCATTGTGTGTGGGTTAATTAAGGCTACTGCTAGAAAGGAAACCAACTCTGACATCCACACAGGTGAAAGGTCTCAACAGAGAGGTAGCAGCACAAATAAATATGTGGTGATTTACAATTTCTATAATAAATGGTGCAATATAGTCATATGCAATTCCCACTTAGATGAAGAGCTTTCGGGGTGTTTTTTAGTAATGTCTTACCTGTTGGGATGCGATGATGGAAGCATAAACTGAAAATCTACAGCACATGTTCCATCTTGTAGCTGGTGATGTTGGATACTGTTTAGTTCATAAGCAATGTAAGCCCTGCGCACATACACCTGGAATTAAAGACAAACAGCTAATGACTAGTGAACACATTAAATAAGAGAATCCTCTAGGTGTGCATTTATTATTCAGACCTCCAGTGCGGCCATGCATACAACTTGATTGGCGTGATAGAAGAAATTGGGCAAGACATCAAAAATGGAGGTCTCTGAGAGAATAAGTTTCTGTAGTGAAGGACGAAAGTGTCGTTAGATTGCTTGTTAAGATTCTAAACTTGCAAAATAAGATGAAACATTCCAAAGCAACACTAACCTTCAAATTCTCTGGACAAAACTGATGGCCGTACATGTCAATAGCTGATAGGAAGATGGACTCCACCTGGTTATGTCTCAGTTCATATGATGGTAAATGGGAGGCTATCAAGACCTGTGATACATTTAAAATAATAATATTGTATTTATATAGGACTAAAAGTATCAGAGTAACAGAGTGCACAGTGTTGCATAGATCCAGGTGGTCTTAGGTCTCACCTGTCTTGCTCTTAATGCTACTTTAGAGTTTTCCATCTTACTAAGTTGTGTGAGCTCATTCAAAATGGCCATGAGTTCATCTGCCAGGGTCGGGTCTCTCCCACAAAGCTGGTCCTGCACAAAATCAAAGATATACCACATCACATCAAGGTTTTCATGTAGGAAAAGGGCCAGTGTATGTACATTAGGCTTTATGCAGATGAAGGTCTTACTATAAGCATTGTGACCAGGATGTTCTTCTTTGAGACCTGAGCATGGGAGAAGATGTACTCCAGGACTGAACTCATGTCGGGCTTGTTTTGTTCTCTCAGATTGATGACACATTTGTCATAGTGAGCTGCTCAGGAGCACAAAACATGTATTATGCCATATGTAGCCACAAACATGAATTAAGAACATAAAGCGTAATTTCAGATTTTAATGTCACCTTGCTGGAATTCCATCTCTACTTGCAAGTAACGCTTTAGAAGATCAAGAACCACAGATTTCATGTAACCACGGATTCCACTGCGGTACCTAAACAAACATGACCATCGGTAAACAGAAACTGAAATGGTTATTATATTATAAAAGTCTGGACAATAATCTACAGCAGACAAAAAAGAAAAGCTCACCTTTGTACCAACTGTACGATACTCTGAGTGTTCATGAAGAAAACCTCTCTGTCAGCTTTCCTCTGCAGAGTGGCTGCATGGCTGTCCAGAATATTAGCAATCTGGAAGAAATCAGGAAAAACAGATTATACATCATATATTCTTTCACACTTTCTCCCCTTGAAAAACTGAATGTTTATTCATTACAAAACTTGTTCTTTGACATAAAAGTAGCTGCAATCAGCAGTTCACTATTTTTTACTCTCACCCTTTGGCTGGGGAACTGGCAGAGGACTGAGGTGATGTTGCTGGCATACTGGGCCATAACTTTACGGATGTCCTTCTCCACACCGGCAGGAATGCGGCCTGCCACACTAGTCATGATCTCCTGAAGTTCCAATAGTGGCAATGAGGGGTCTCTTAGAGTCTTCATCAGGGTGGCCACCCACTTTTTCAGCTGCGAAGATGAACAAGTGTAATAAATGACGTGCAAAACCTACCAAAACAACCTGTTGGTAGAGGTAGTATGTGACATACCTTGCTGCTGAAATAGGGCTCTTCAAGGCAGAACCCATCCATCACTTTATCCAAGTTTTCAAGCACACCATGAAACACCTGGTGAAGCTTTTCACCAATGATGGGTAGTGGCTGCTGGGGTGGCAGCACAGCTGTGTTTAGCTCCACCTACAACACAAAACCAAAGCAGGGTTATTATGATGAACACAACACTAAACCAAGGAGTAAAAAGTTCATTTTTTTTACTGAAATGAAAACAAAAACCACAACGAGCAATGCAACCTGAACTAAAATGAAAGTAGCATTAACACTGCATATGAGTGGCTATACCACAATCAATTCATCCATTACGTATAATAAAATAGTTTTGTCCAATATTCAGCTTCTACAAATCAAGGCTTTCTTCATTATACCAGAAGAGCTAAATCCAAACTAAAATATGACAGTTAATTCCTGACAGACTTAACTAAAATCCAAACTAACAGACCAAATACAAATAGAAACCAACATAAATAAATAAATGAGGACAAGTTAAAAAAAAAATTAAAAAAAATAAAAATAGGGGCAATGGCCCTGTGCTCATCTGGACCTCACAGCTGTGATGTCTTACTATCAACAAAAGGGAGTCATTCAATAGATCAAATCAATATCAACGTGTGTCTGTCTGTCTTTTTCAACAAATGCCCAAAACAGTGTAAATGGTATAGGAAGCCCCCAAAGCTCTTCTGGGGTAACATCTGACTGAACAAAAGTAGGTAATTGGGTAATGACATATTACTATTGTTAAGTGCTACGCAGGAGATTGTTGGTGGAAACTAATATTGGTTCAATTACTCTCTTTAATCTTGATTGAAATTGAACTCTGTGAATCAATCAGAAATGCAATCCGTTGACAACTGAGGGAAGAGTACTGATTTTAGTGACAGACTGGAAAAATAAACAAAGTTGTACACAAATAGTTTACAATGGCAAATTTCAACAAATCAAGTGATAAGTGTTGTGCATAATTGTTAGATATATCCAATGAATCAATCAGAATTGAAATCTGTTATATGATTTTAGTGAATTGTGGATGACGACGACAGACGAAGCGTGATGGCAATAGCTCATCATGGACTTTCGTCCGGATGAGCTAATTAAAAAAAAAAAGAAAGAAAACTGGACAAAATACTCAATTTGACCATCTGAATAGTACTATAAACTGTAATTAACTCAAATGATTTAGAACAGAGTACCCGGTGTATACTACTAGGGTCATCCAGGTCCATATTAGCCATCACACAGCCAGTTTCAAGAACTGCCCCAGGTCTCTTGACAAAGTGAATACAACCAGTTTCCTGCACAGTCAGAGTCATCACCATCTTCATCACCTGAAAATACAGGACAGGCATGAAACCCACAGGACCACTAAGGATACTGTAGACTACCAAGATTTTCCCCAAACCCATCACAGTCACCTCAATCTCTGCATAGGTCTCGCCTGCAAAAATGTGGCCTCCATCCTCGACCAAATACTGCAGTAGTTTACCAGCAGAGGGTGACCTCAGCACTGTGGGGTCCTTCTCCTTCTCAAACACACAGGTCTTGTTGCCTACAGTGATGCGGTAGCTGTAAGGATAAACACACTATATTGAGGACAATGACCAAAGAAACAGAGTTACAACAGAATTACAACGCACCTGTCCACTTCCTCCTTCATGTAGGTTGTGTAGCTGCTACCATCATATGACAACAAAAGGCCACCATCACTCAGCCTGTGAACGTCAATCTCAATGTCTGAGCCATTCATGATGACGACATAAGTTGTTGGAGATTGTCGAGCCACCTGCCAGCAGTAATTTTGGTTTTATCAGATGATAAAAACATAAGAAGAATGTAAGAGGGAAACTAAACTGATACCTTAAGACAGTATTTCACTCCTTCATAAATAAGGTCCACATTGACAGAGTTGAGGAGGCTGGCGGCAGGCAGCACTTGACCTCTACAGAAGGGCAGACCAAAGAATGTTTTTAAAATGTATTATATGTACATGCAAATCAATTGTACTGAAACAGCAATTAAAGACTCATGAGCTGCACCTTTCCAGTGAGTGGAGGAAGTCGGACATGCTCTTTCTAAAACTAGCATCCGCCACATGCAGAGCACCACAGACAATACCCAGCATGGTATCTGGTCTCTCTGCCTGTAAAAAGTTTGAATAAATAAATCCAATAATAATTAGTCTCCAAAACAAGCACAATATTTAGTCAGCATCTACTTCACAGCTGTGCAATGATATTTTGCTTAAAAAGGGCAAAGATTCAGATTAAAGAATTTAATTTATGTACCAGTACATGGCAAATAAGGTAATGCTGTCAATTATGTTATACAATTTCCTTTCCGTCACTTCATACATACAAAACATATAGGGGTCTACAGTAGTTAGAATAAACCCACTGGATGGTTTCTTCTGTAATGTTCCACTGAAAATAGGGACGGGAAGCTACAATGTTTCTACAAGATGTGAAGTGCAATGTTGTATTATGAAACAACAGGCTGAAGGTAGGTGATTAGGACGTCAACTATTCCATGAAAGACAATGATGTCTGACATGAAAGGACATGAGAGAAACCTTGAGCCTAAAGTAAAATGCTTTATTTTTTTTTTTTTACAGTACTTAGTTGCCATAGTTGTATTAATATAGTCATGAAACAGTAAGTCCAGTTAATGAATAACATGAAAAACAGCAATCCATTTACATACTGTTGACAGTTTGGGTTAATTTAAGTATTACAAATACCACTTACAGGTCTATGGATTCTTACCTGTACTTTCTCCGCTATTAGATGATCCAACCAGCCAGTATCAATGTCGTTGTTTCTAAAGCTTTCAGTCTCCAGTAACTTAATAAGGTATTCAACAGTTGTCCTGAAGTCACCTCTGATGGACAGCTCCTTCATAGCCACCACCATGTTCCTGAAGTGCAAAACGAATAAGACACCTGATAAACACACCTGTTCTGTGAGATACAGGTAATAACTTCATATTAATGCCATACATTATACACTGCAAAATAATGTTCTGTTTCTATTAAAGAATTCAACCATTATTCAAGAAAATAATTAATATGATATGAATGCATTGCTGTCTCATTTCATTTAATTTTTATGAGATTACTGACAGGTCACCACATTTGCATGACGTTTTTGAATTCGATAATTTGCAGTTACAAGACTACAGCAGATACTGGATTTATGGTTGTTTCTCCAGAGTTGTGACGATGCCTGAAAGCTTTGATTGACAAGGAAGAATAAAGCGCTTACGAAATAGCTTCTTCACGGTTTTCACCCCAGGAGAAACAATGCCCAAATTGGGAATCTGCAAATTCATGCAGTCCACCAGTTGCTCCAACACTGAAGTAACCCCAGACATTTTTACTACTGCGGAAGTTTAGCTCTTGCACAGTCCCAGAACTGGGCTTGAACCCCTGTGAGTGAACACAAGAAAAATAAGTCAATGGTGCACATTAAAAATCCACCAAAGACAGGGTGGTGTCTCCTGTTGATGAGCTGAGATCTACCTCATCAGGGTTCTCACTGGTGATCCGAGCAGCTATGACATGACCTCTTGGACTTGGTATACAGTCTGGAGCCTCAAAGTTAATCAAGGAGTCACCCCATGGAGTTTCTCCATAAAGCAATCGAATGTCCTTAATTCTATAAAGAGGAATACCCATTGCAATCTACAAGAAATGGAAAGAGTAAATAAAAAAAATATTAGACTGGCTTTCAACTTACAGTTTCAAAATGCATGGGAGCGATTATCTTTGTTTCTGTGATTAAATTATTTAAGAGTTCACCTGAAGTTGAGCAGCAGGTAGGTTAACATCTCCAATCATCTCTGTACATGGATGTTCCACTTGGAGGCGAGGATTTAGCTCCAGGAAGTGGAAGCTTCCATCATCAGAGTAAAGGTATTCAACAGTCCCTGCACTCATGTAGCCCACCATTTTGGCAAGTCGTACAGCGTACTGGTCCCAAAAGAAAAAAAAGCAACAAAGTGTGATGTGACAACCAGAGAGGAGACCATAAATCAGGATTGCATTAAAAACTTCAGCTCAAGTAACCAAAAAGATGTTTGGATGAGAGGCCCAAACAAAGATACAATTTTACAATACATCCACGTATGGACAGGGTACTAGTCTACCGTTAGTTGTGCCGAAGAATGTGTCTACCTTGCTGTTCAGGTAGAGTGCGTCTTTAATTGAGGGGAAAAGTTTTCACGGACATCGTCAGTGGAAGAAAATTATTCCCGTTGTTTTAGATTTTGTTGAGAGATATAATAGAACAACAGATTAAAGCCTTTTAATTCTTGACATCCTAAAATCTGCAAATAAGCTACTTAGTGGTTTGAATACTGTATTTGTTCTTTATTGATCCCCCAGACTGTTTAACACCATGCCTGGACTGAAAGAATAAGGTTTACATAATGATTTTTAGCATATTTGAAAGTCTTCTATTAGTTCAAGATTAGAATTTGTTCATGTGAAAAAGTATGTCCTGCAACCAAAGTCCCACGTTAACATGATATATCTTCATAAATTCAGTATACCCAATGAGATTGATCACTGTGACACCTCAGAGGTTGTTAGGCTTCTGAGAAAACATCAAACTAACCCGTTCCATTTGTTCTAACGTTGAGGGAGGAGCTATGGTTGCAGGAGCTTCCTCGATGATCTTCTGGTGCCTTCTCTGGATGGAGCAGTCACGTCCAAACAGAGAGATGGCGTGTCCGTACTCATCAGCCAATATCTGGACCTCAAGGTGTCTGGCATGTTGTGCCAGCTGCATTACAAATATAGGTGAGCCAGGTACCTCCGTCTGAACCTGAAAACAAAATATATATTGACATCAAATACATCATCTTCAACTGTATGGGGGTTTAGTTACACCAAATTTAAACAACCTAATGATACAAACCTGTCTAAAGAAACTCGGAAAATCCTCAGCACTTTCTACTTTCCGGATGCCTTTTCCACCTCCACCCTCAGAGGCTTTGATAATAACTGGGTAACCAATTTTCTCAGCTCCCTGCATAGAACCAGTACATAATAGATTTGACTGAAATAATAGCAAAGGAGAAGATATTTGTACAATAAGTTTGCTGAAGACACTTACAGCCAACCCATCATCCACATCACGAACACAGCCTTGTGTGTAGATTTCCGGAGGAACATTGATTACATTACTAAAACTTTGATCTTCTTCTCCCCAATATACTCTCAAACCTGGAGCACAAATGACAGAAAGGAAAGACATAGAAACATGAATGACAAATGACCTTTAACACAATCACACCTCAGAAAGTCAGCACCCAGCACAGCCTATCAGTGACAGGCACAGTAAGGAGAGGGTGATGCATAACCTGATCCACTCCAGGGTAATGTGGGAATGTCAGCACTTTGGGCCACAATAGACGAAGCCACTTTATCACCGAGAGCCCACATGGCCTGACTGGAAGGCCCTACAAGAAACACACTGTCATTTTAGGGCAAAACCTGGCAGTGCTACAAGTCAACCAAATCAAAGAAATGTGAACATTATGGTGTTACCCAAGAATGAAATGCTTGCTTTGTGTAACAGCTCAGGAAGCTTGGGATTTTCAGAGGCATGACCCCAGCCGGCCCACACTGCCTGTTAACACAAAGGCATAAAATAATTTATCGCAATGGGTAAAAAAAAGGCTAAAGTTCAGCTCACAGTCTAGAGGCAAATGTTGAACTGTACCTGCACTGGGACTCTTTTTGCTATGTCCACTATGAGTTCTACATTGGCATAGTTATTATTGTTGGGTCCACCAGGAACAGGCACATAATGATCTGCCATTTTGATGTATTCTACAAGAGGTTAAAGCAGCAGGTTTTAGGTCATTTATTTATTCAACTCAGGTTCAGAGGAAACGCTGTTCACAGTAAACACAGTCTAGTATTTTTCTTACTCTTGCCAAGATAACTGTATGATGATAAGTGCAGTACAATAAACTCTGGCCAGAGGTGGCTGAGGTGTAAAAGATGATAAGATGAAGTTCACAATGACCTGCATTAGCTTTCAAGTCTTCAGGGGTTACCATGACGACAAAGCGGATTGCTCTCTCATTTCGAAACATCTCATAGGACCACCGACGTATTGAACGCATACATTTCACAGCTGCTATACCATTGTTGGCTATTAGCACCTGCAAAAGAAAGAGAAACCACTTTAGAAACTACAATAAAAAGAATACAAAGATGTCAGTGTTACTAAGGCTTCAAGCAATAAAAACACAACTTCACTCTTACTTTTTCTATGACACGATTGCCACCAAAGCGGGTGACAAACTCAGCAGGGGAGGCCACAGTGAAGTCCCTTGAAAGGTCCATTTTTCTGTGTTCACGTCCCTTTCTCACCAAATGAGGACCAGACATGCTAGGCCTGAGGTGGGAAATTCAAGGTTACCAAAATGATATTACCTGGGTGCAGCCAGTTTTACCTGTGTTAAATGTACTGTATGCCATCAAAAAAACAAACCAAAACCAGTGTTACAGTGTTCTACTACAGTCACATTGATATATGTCAGTGTAGGACTGTTTGGCGGAACAACAGCACTAAACATCAAAATCTCAAAGTTCAGTCTGCAGGCAGGCCACAGCAAACCAATCCCATATAATTCTGACTATCTGTTGAATTTCACTCAACCACGGGCTTATTTAGAAAACAATTTGTCAAATAAATGAAAATATACACCAAGAAACTATTAGCTGATAAAATGTTTTACCTCTGTTGCATATTTGCACTGAATATTCACCACAACAAAGCCAAGAAAGGTTAGCATAATGCATTCACACATAAGGTACTCTCACCAAATCAGCAATACTGCATGTTGAAATGAGGTTTTGCAATTGTACTTTGGATTACATGATTACATTTTATAAAAACTAAGACAAAAAAGCAAGAGGTTGAATATTGGAGTCCTTATCTCTCTCTGTCAAAAGAATCACATTCTCCATATTACTTATTATTATAAGTTTGTTATCTTCGTTTGCAGGAAAAAGTTACAAAGCTAAGTAATAAAACTAAACTTAAGTGCAACTTAGACAATCATTATACAACACTCCAACCCATCTTATTTTGTAATTCACTATTTAAATAAATATTTCTGTAAAAAATAAAAAAGTAATTTTACATACCAGCACTGTGTTCATTTCAAAGACATGTTGTAATTGTACCATTACCAACATGCACCTTCTTAAAGAGCCAACTTCATAATGAGATATGACTGAGAACCATCTGCATTGCATTAGTAGGCTTCATTGTGAAGCTGGCGTGTAATTCTGTCTGTGCTGATCTGAACTTTAGACATAACACCTGTATTGTACAGTTCACTCTGAGATCATTGAACTAGTGTGTTGATAACCCTCCAGCTAAACTTTTGCTCTGGATTTCATATTTTTCTGGACTACAACCCAAGAAAGGACAACGTTTTAGTAATGTCAACATGTTGTAAACGCCCAACTGTCAAAAACATGATAAAGTACAGTCTGATTACTGTACTGTTTGGTGATAAGACCACTCCCCCACACTTACTTTATCCTCTAGTCTAAGTGGTTTCAGAGAATGTTTTTCCCCATTTCCTCATATACACATGCAGCAAGACCAGATGTATAATTGCATAACAGCAGCATTGAGACGCTTCCCACTCTAAAACATGCCTCTGTAAAAGTTTCCATGTATTCTGAAAGATATTTATGCATTGTTCTGCTGATTAAACATAAATCATGTCACAACTGTGCACAAAACAAACAGCGCAGCTAAAGTTTCAGATTACAATACATGGTGTCCCTCCTCTTCATGGGACTAACCTTAGCAAGCATGCAAACCAGCTTGGACTTTCATAGTCCGTTTCCTCCATTTTACAGCCAACTTTACTTTAGCGTCGTACATTAGCTGTGAAAGCACATGCTAAAAATCTAAAACCAAAACAACACATCCACAAAGTGCTTCCTCTCTGCCGTTTCCTCCCTTGTCCCCTCCCATCTATGGACAGATCACAAACTTCTGCACAGAGCACAGCCAACACTGACAAAAGTACTCATTGTGCTTCTTTAGATGAGAAAACAACACACAAGGCCACACGTTTTGGACACAAAAACACTTTGATACAAATGTTGTTGATGTATTTTAGTATTATTTCATTTTTCATTTCAGTAGAAGAATGTCTTACCTTCCTACTTCTTACCTTCATGAGGACAGGGTTTCTTTATACTCCACTTTAAACATGTTAGATTGAACATGATAATCTTATATAGAGGCTATATATAAAAATAACTGGTATCTATCTGAACAAATACTTTAAAATTCTATACGTTTCTAAAGGATATATTTTTGTTTGCCTAAAATTACCTCTGTTGTGACCTGGACTCACACCACAGTTTTCAAAGTCATTGGCTCAGGCTCTGGTTCCAATAATAGAGTTGGGCTGTTTGTAGGCAGCGGTACGGCATGCCAGTCAGCCAAGGTGATAACACACAGTGAGTGGAGACAGGCCAGCAACTTTTTTACTAAGTTATCCCATGACAAACCTTAATTTTATTTAGTATCAGTCCCTCAGTCTAACATTTACAGTGTTTCTATTATTGTTCCAGCTGTCAGAGGTCATTAACATTCAACAGGCCTCCACAACTCTGCAACACCTTTAAGCTGCAACATGTATACTCTCTGTATTTCTGTTAATATTTCAGAGTTCATATGGCACGGCATATATGCATATAATAGAGTCAATTAGCCAAAATTCACACACTTGGCTTTTTTAAAGAGTCAGATAATTTTATTTGAGGTATTAGTGGGAGATTTGGTTTACTTTCCAAAGACGCAGAACCAATAGGCCCAATTATAGCACTGTTTGCATGAGTACTGCACGTGTTAAGTAAAAACTGAAAAAAAAAAAAAAAAGGATTGTATTACATTGAAAAATAAGTCGAAAAAGTAAGCAACACTTAATGTCCTCACTGATAACCCGCCTACACAGTGATTATTTTTGGAGTGATAGCTTTTAGTGTTTTAAAAATATTGTAAAGAACATGTGTGTGAAATTTTAAAAGAATTGGGTGAATTGGGTGGGTCTGTCTGTGTGTCTGTCTGTGAGTCTGCAGAGACATATCACTCTATAACTCAATGAATACTTGAGATATCACCATGAAATGACAATGGCATATACATATAGCTAACATGCATCAGATGCAGTGATCCATTTGAATAAAGGTCGTAAAATCACATTATTGGCTCTAATTCAAGGACAGGTTGTCATAGAAACTTGAGATTGGCACAAAATAGGGGCGAGATTAGGCATTCTCTGAATACTTATTATTGGCTTGGGTGGAGAACATGTGTTAAGAGTGATGCCACAACTAATCGAAATCTTTATTTACCATAAAAAACAACTAAAACACCCATTATTTGTATATTAATTATCAGTCTTTGGTTAAATTTTGAAATGCGAATTACTATTGATATATAATTTTGATAAATATTGTTGCTGAGAGAATAAAGGTGTCCATCCACTTATAATGAAGCAGACCTTATTAGTACATGATTATTACACGAACACTGCATTATTTGACGTAACGACAATTACTTTATACAATCATAATAATGGTTTCCATTCAGGTGTATGAAAACAGCTTGATGAATTGAACATATTTCCAATGTTATCTTCATCGTCTGACTGTGCTCTCTTCATCTCCAGCATTTGTCCATTTCAACCACAAGGTCTAAATATTTAACTTACTTCAACGCAAGTCAAAACAGTCCTATGCAACTCATGTTCCACTGTTAAATGCTCTTCTTCATTAAAAGTACAGGTATGTAATTCGTGTATCGTTTGGTTTATACTTTACTAACATGATAAAATGAGGGAATTGAAATGTTAATAACAATTATATGTAGGACAATGAATCATTAACAAAAATTTAATTATGGTGGAGTAATAAACCTGCAGCAAATGATAATGTAACTAAAAGAAAACTCTTACTTAATTCCTGTGGAGCTGGGTTGTGGTGCTGCACACATCGCCTGCTGAGGAGTATTTTTAGAAATGGATGTAGATGGCTGAGGTGCTCCACTTGGAGGTTTTGTGACCAGAGGCTCCTCGTCTGAAGAATTATCCTCTGATGCTCCAAGAATGAACTTGAGGCGCTCCCTTGCCTCGGGCCCTGAGCCGAGTCTTGGCACATTGGTTTTTGCAGAGGATTTCTGTGGGCTTGGTTTTGATGATGGCCGCTCTGAAGTCACCTCAGACAGTGCCTGCATAGTGTCATTGTCCCTTGTTTTAACTTCCAGTGCAGCAGAGGCATTGCTGGTCTGTGGACTATGAGCTCCACTGTGTGTTGAGGTAGTAACCGACGGGGAATGTTGGCTTGACTGAGGAGTGTGTGAAGCAGGCATGTTGTCCTGAGCTGCAGAGGCACTGCAGCCAGGAGGAGATTCCTCTCCTTTCTCGGGCATCACTACTGTTTCGGTGTTACTCCTCCACAGAAGCAAAAATATCCATAGAACTAATGCAAAAATTATCGGGAGCATTCACAAACATCCTCTTTAAACTGCCTAAATGCAAAGAAGACAGTGTTGGACAAAAGGTTCATCATATTTTACATTCTGTATGAAAATAATGTTCACATGGGAGTATTTTATGCAGAGCCCACATTATCTCATCACAATTATATTGGTTACATTGTTAAATAATATGGGTGTAAACACTATGCATTTTAACATTTCACACATATGTGAATTATTAAGTTGTCAGAGGATAACTATGACACAAACATCAACAGTGTTATAAATATTTTTTTCTTTTTTTCTTTAAGTAAAACAACAGAATTTTAAAATACTTTAAAAGGTAACCTCACCTCACATTGATGGTGTAAGATTCTTAATTTAGATGCCCATGCTTTTTCCTCTGCCTAAAATAAGATGAGACAAACTTAGACTATTTTTAGATTTCATAACTGGTTTTGCACTATTATAATCTGGAAACATTACTGTAGTGATCAGAGGTCAGAGACCCTCAGGACAGGTTGCATGATGGGTAACTAGGACTAAAGCTGACCACTACAAAAGCATGTTCACAAACACTGGAAGCCCTTGTGATCTGTAAATTATTTTAAAATCTGTTTGTAATCCATCTGCAATCAAATTATTGTCTGTATCAGTAAAGAGACAGCAGAGCAGTTTACTCTGAAAACCAGCGGGACCCCAGTGGCTGCATTTTCTAGGCAGTGTGTAGTAAACAGCCTGTCGGTAACAGCTGACATGAGAGCCAAGTGTGTCCACTTCATATGGGGTAAAGGTCAAAGTAATGGGGGAGTGAAGTGTAGGGAGAATTAGGCACAAACAGCCAATGTGAGCATCTGATGGCACCCAAATAAAGAATTAGAAATAGAGAAGACAGGCATGCAAAAGAGGCTTTCAATACAAACAAAGAGGTACTTGTCTAAAGCAGAAATAAAGACTGGACCATCACATAAAGTAGACTTTCATTTCAAGTTTTCATGTCACATCATTACAACCAGTTCAGACTCCATTAACTTAAAAGTAATTAAACCTTGAAATTTATGTTTTAAATAATTTACCATATCTAGTCTTAAAGTGACATTATTTTCAACATAAATAGCTTGGTGCTGACCTCAGATGACTTCTCAACTGCACGAATAGCTAGCAAAAAAAATGGCTGTTTTTTGTGTTTTACAAATAAAAGAGCGACTTCAGTGACCGAATATGACCTGAACCGATGTTAACATGAAAGCTGGTGTTCATTAATTGTTTAATTGTCCTTCAAGAAAAGTACGGATGTAAAATTTAAGTCATACCCGATAAAAAACGCGTGATTGTCTCACCATTGAAGGAAAACAGAAGTCGTTGATGATGTTGTTTCTGCTGCTAACATGCTAACAGAAAACACACTAATATGACATTACTAACTTCAGTTGAAAGAAAAAATATTTCTGGTTAAAGTACATGTTCAATGTTCGCAATGAAACTGTTAACGTCTGTGTGGTTTCATTAGTTTTCACACCAGCAAATGCCACATTCACCTACCAACAGTCCCGTCCCTCAGACCCCACTCTCCGTCCACATCCACTGAGGGTAAACATGTGTCGGGGGGAGAGGGGGCAGTAGGCTCCTCCCCTGTCAGGACTGCAGAGATCGTATATAGCAGAAAGCTGCATCTAATGTTTCCATTTCGTGGAGAAAAATTAATGTGCCTTGAAACATGTATCACGTTCCACGAAAACACGATATATGTGCTTATTTAATTGAAAGGGATAAAACTACTCTGTAAATGGCACATTTCATTTCTGAATCTAAAACTTTAACCCCTAATGCATCAGTGCTCACGGGTTTTGAATGGATGGTTTAGTTTAAAAAATCCGAAAAAATATATTTTTTAGTGTCATTTTACTGTGAATTTTGTTAATGGAACTGATGTACAGGTGTCGAAAAGCAACTGATTAATAAAAAGAGAAAGCCCAAACTAAAACTACTGGAAACAAATTACAATGCTACTCGTTTATTCATTTTTTAACTTCTTTTTTATTTATTTTTTGTGTTACTTGTTATTTTGTGAATATGTATTAGTTTCTGTTGATGTTGCTTATTTTGTTTTTTTTCCTATGGTTTGTTTTTATTTTATTATTTTTTCTTCAATTGTGTTTCTGTTAGTGTCATTTTTCATGTTACATATTATTACGTTAGATTAATATTCATTTTTGTTCATTTTACTTTGCACTTTGGCAGTTTTTGTTCATCGTCTTGCTTATCTTTTTTTTTTTTACTGTGCCTCAGGAGTTAAAGGGTTAAAATACGTTTAGCTGACTTTGAAATTCTTGCTATTTGTTCATAAGTTTACAATATATTTGCTTATTTATTTGAAAAGGATAAAACTACTGTGTAAATGGCACATTTTATTTGTGACTTAAGATGTTTATTTGTCCGTTAAACATTATTTTAGCTGATTTTGAAATGATTGTCATTTATGAATAATATTGTATTTGAACTCAAATAAATAAAAAAAATATTAATAGATGCATTCAAATTTTATTTTAATAAAACAAAAAACAGGTTCATTTGCAGCTTCACTCTTCAATACAAGAAATGTGTGGTTGTGCACAAAATAGACAGAATGTATAAAAGTGGAGAAAAACAAGAAAGTATTATGTCGAAGACAAGTACAAAAATGAGCAAAGTTCTACTAATAATGAATAATAAAAAAAAAATATCTGTTTGCAATGAATGAAAAGATGATGGTGATGATGAGGTTTGACATTAGGCATATTCCTATTAAAATGGCATTCCAAGAAAATATACAGTTTCATGTGCAAATTTAGTCCATAATAATCAGCGACACAATCATGTACAGTATGATTATGTTTTAATTTCTAATAAGATGCTATTTGCATAACTGGATATAATTCTGTAGTTAGTTCTGTCTTCCCCCTGTCTTGCACACAACGCCACGTATACATTCAATTTGCAAAATACTGATTTATTAAATAATTCTAAATACCTGATTATCATTTACTGACATAAACATGACAAACTCTTCTCATGATTTCAATGTGAAGTTGGTCTCAAATCTATTAAATACCATGAGATTTTGTAGTTGGAAGCTGGTTGGGAGTACATCTTTATATAAACGATCTTTGTACTTCCGTCTTTCAGAATCACTCTCGCGGCAACTACGGGAACGCGCCAAAATAGGAAAAACATAAGGCGAGGAAATCTGTGGACACATTTTTAGATAATTTTATGTGTCTCCAACATGCTGCATTAGTCTCAGAGCTTTACAGGAGTGAGCATTTGGTTATTTTCACCGTGTTGGAACTGACAGATCGGATCTGAACATGGTTCTCCAGAACAGTGGACGATTCAAAGCGGACCGAGGACAAAGTGGAGGAGATCAGGAAAACCAGTAAGACGTGACACTTAAGTTTCACCAGACTGAACATTCTGGATTCAATCTGCAGCTGTTTGTGTTTCTGTATTTAATCCGTTCATCTATTCGACACTACTTCACTGGGAAATGTACATAAATCCGACCTTTAATATTTCATATTCAGCCCATTTTGTGTTCTTGTCATTACATCAACATCCGTAACTGTACATTTACGAAGGTTTAATTATTCTTTTTTTTTTTTCAAATAGAAAAGTTATTAAACTGCAGCGTTCTGTCCTCACTATAATTTCCTCACGTTCTTTTTCTTCTAATTATTATTATTATTATTATTATTTATTTATTTATTTTTTAATTTTATTTTTTTATTATACACAATGTGTAATCTATCATTACCTCACTACACATCTCATGCAGCATTCTGAGCAATACCCCCCCCCCCCCATAAATTTCTTATTGTCATCAATTAAATAGTATCGTTGTGGTATGTAACTACTTCCTTATTTACAGCTTTCACGCCTCACTTGTAACATTCATAATGTATTGAGTATATTTTTCTATTTATATTATATTATCTTTATTATTCTTGTATAGTTTGTGGTGGACATTCACTGTCACTGTCATTAATTGTCATTTAATGTCACTGGTCACCATGACATTATATTGATCATGTTTGTATCATTAACTGAATCAACAGTATATCATCTTAATAAGTGTTTAACTGAAGGAGAAATGGGGAGAGCTATTTTGATGTCCAAGGACATATTTTGGATAAAGGCGTCTGCAGATGGGTTTTATTTGTATAAACATAATAATGCCAGATAAGTTGTTTTCAACTGTGAATCTTCTTTAACTAGCTCCAGTCAGCTATAAAACCACTGTTTCTTTACTTCATGGTCAGAACATCTGACAACAGCATGTTCTGTGTGGTGGAGTTAGGGTTAGTGTAACCCTAACCCTAACAATGTGTAACCTGCTAGCAGGTTACACATTGATTGTTCGTCTGGTCAATACATTATTGTTTTGATTTGAACATTTTCTCTCCTTGTAATGATTGAAAAATTCCACAACAAGTTTTAAGCACATTCTGTTTCAGACTGGGTCGTTTTCTTTGGCTTTAAACTTTTTACATGACTAAGAGATCCCTGCACAAGAGTTCTGATGTAACTGAGCAAACATTTGAATCTATTATTATTATTAGTAGTAGTAGTAGTTATCATATCTGGCTCTATCTGTTTAAAATGTACTTCTATTTGTTGTTTGTCTATTATGTGCTCATCAAAATGAGGACAACAAAAAGAAAATGGAACTTGGTATGCCTATTGAATAGATGAGCATAATATGGAAACAATCAAATTAACATACGTATTTTTGAACCAGGGATGATGGATCCTCCATGTCAGCTCTCAAGAGGCTGGAGCGAAGCCAGTTCACCGACGAGATTGACGCTCGCTTTGGATTTGAGAGGATGAAAGAACCAGGGGAGAAAACGGGCTGGCTCATCAACATGCACCCTGTATGTCCACACCATGTGAAGTATGCCCTTTGTGTTTCTATATGAGTAAAGGTGATGCTACATTTGACAACTCCTTCTCTAAATTCAGGCAGAGATCCTGGATGAAGACAAGAGACTGATCAGCGCTGTGGACTATTACTTTATTCAGGAGGATGGAAGCAGGTTTAAGGTGTGTGTGTGTGAACAAAGTATAACCACATTTAAATCCACAAGAGCCTATACATTATCAGTAGGGTTTTTTCATTGCTTTAACCTATTTATATATTTACTGTCTGTAGGTGGCTCTCCCGTTCAAGCCATATTTCTACGTAGCTACTAAAAAGGTGAGTCATAAAAGTCATTTGGAATTTTAAAAAAATAAGTAAATCCTCATACCATATATGTATTATTGAAAAATTATACTCCGTAAAGTAACATTTTGAGCATAAGACCCAGAAAGTGATGTTATTTGGAAAGTGGCTGTATCTAGTGATCTCTATCAAAATCATTTTGATGCATTACACATCCTATCTTCTGTCTATCTTCTATGTACAATTACAATCATCTTCATTATTTATGTTAGGTGAACCATTCTTCTTTTTAAACATTATGTATGCTGTTTTTCCAGAATTGTGAAAGAGAAGTCATTTCTTATTTGTCAAGGAAATTTCAAGGAAAGGTGTCAAAGCTTGAAATTGTCCCAAAGGAGGACCTCGACCTGGTGAGAAACACTTATTTTTGTCTCCATTTGTGGATTTTACATACTTCCATGTTTTTTTATGGTACAAAAACAGATATGCAGCCGATAAGTTCAGCTGCTGCCACCTTGAAAATAAGAGAAATTGTTTGCTTTACTTGAGTATATTATGTACTATGTAAGCACGCTGAAATGTTTTCTATGCTGATTTGTTGTCACCATCAGCCAAACCACCTGGTCGGACTAAAAAGAAGCTACATCAAGCTGTTATTTAACACTGTGGATGATCTTGTCAAAGTCAAACGTGAGATCTCACCAGCTGTACGAAAGAACAGAGAGAAAGAGCAATCGAATGATGCCTACACCTCTATGCTATCAAGGTAGCAGCAAACAACCCAGCCCAGAGTAGAAGTTATTTGCCTTTACATTACTATTGACCTGTATGTCATGTCTGCATGCTTTGTAGTGCTTTATCAGGTGGCAGCATGACATCAACAGATGAAGACGGCATGATGAAGAGCATTTCAGACCAGTTGGACAACATTGTGGACATGAGGGAATATGACGTGCCCTACCATGTGCGGGTGTCCATCGATCTTAAGATCCACGTGGTAAAAATACATTTGTGGTAACTATTTAAATGACATACAATATTATATCTACTTGCTTTTCTAACTTTATATTGGCTTTGATTCTCAGGCTCACTGGTACAATGTCCGATACAGAGGCAGTACTTTCCCCCCAGAGATTATACGAAGAGATGATCTTGTGGAGCGACCGGTCCGATGGTTTTATCATTTACGTCAGAGTTGTTCTTCTGCCTCACTTTGAGGTCTTTTTATTTTATCCCTTTTTTTTTTTCTTGATCGTTTAGGACCCGGTTGTTTTGGCTTTTGACATAGAGACCACCAAACTTCCACTGAAATTCCCAGATGCAGAGAGTGATCAGATTATGATGATCTCCTACATGATCGATGGCCAAGTGAGTCTTTCTTTGTGACTCATAATTGTATAATTAGAATTTTTATTGGCAGTTGGTAACTGACTTTTGTTTTCTGTTAAGGGCTTTCTAATCACAAACAGGGAAATTGTCTCTGAGGACATTGAAGATTTTGAATTCACTCCCAAACCTGAATATGAAGGTCCTTTCACAGTTTTCAATGAGGATAATGAGGTACGGTGCTATAAGTAATAAGCATTGTACTTTATGTTAGGGTTAGGTGGTATAGAGAACACGTCTTTCACAGTACATGAAATTGTATATTGTAAAACAGTAAATGATGAAGAAACAATATATATATTTAACTGTAAGTTGTGGTGACTTTGTCTACAGGCAGCCCTCATTCAAAGGTGGTTTGATCACGTCCAAGAAACAAAACCGAACATTTTTGTTACCTACAATGGAGACTTCTTTGACTGGTGAGCTACTTTAAAATAACCACTTTATGTTTTTTTGTTTGTCTCTTTTTTTAAAACTGTTTTTAACTCGGAAATATCCCATTGAATTTAGGAACCTATTTTACAAGGGACAGCAGCAAATACTGCACACAGTTACAGGATTATACAGTTACACACCCATATAACAGACAATAAACAGAAGTCAGATTTGCAAGCAGATTAAGGAAAACAGGTGCGAGTTATGGCATTGGCTTCAAAAATTCTCACTTTGGACTTAAAAGCACTCAAAGAAATTCACCCCGTTATTTTCCAATTTTTCTTCTATAAGGAGTAAAGAAAAGCCTTTTGACCCAGTTCTGTATGACTCAATATAACATAACTTTTTGTGTGATCATTTGCATAAGAGGATACGTATTAGAATTTGTCTTCTCAATTAATGTACAAATATAGACAGGAAAGAGGCCAAGTATTGCCTAATACATAAACATGTACTGACCCATGGCTGATCCTTCTGGTGGCCAGAGCAAGCCCTGGTAGATGGTATCAACCATCTGTATCCTTACAAATGTATATTCTTTGTACCTTCTCTCTCTTTTTCTATTAGGCCTTTTATTGAAGCTCGAGCTGTCATCCATGGACTGTCCATGTACAGGGAGATTGGCTTCCAGAAGGACAACCAGGGAGAATACAAGTCCAGTCAGGCTCTCCACATGGACTGTTTAAGGTAATAAGAGATTATTGAAGATGTTCCCTTAAGTATGAAATCCACTTAAGTTTACAGTTATTATACTTTGATTTGATTTGATTTGATTTGATTTGAATGATTTATTTCGAACATGTGCAAATTGCAACAATAATCAATACAGCAATAATAATAATAATAATAATTTTAATTTGTTGTGTATGTCAGGTGGGTAAAGAGAGACAGTTACCTACCTGTTGGAAGCCATAATCTGAAAGCAGCAGCGAAAGCCAAACTGAGCTATGACCCTGTGGAGCTGGACCCGGAGGAGATGTGTCGCATGGCAACTGAGGAGCCACAGGTATTGGATTATATATTTACACAACTGAATTGTTTTACAAGCCATCACAATCTTAATAACATTGCTATTTTTTTTCTTCCTTCCAGACTTTAGCCACATATTCTGTCTCAGATGCTGTGGCCACATATTACCTCTACATGAAATATGTTCACCCCTTTATCTTTGCTCTGTGCACAATCATCCCCATGGAACCTGACGAGGTTGGTCTGTTAAGAATTTTTTTTCTAATTTTGTCCAGTTTTTCAGCATCGCATTTTGATTCAAATTATTTGAACTAAACTTCTATTTGAAATAGAAGTTTAGTTGGTGCTAGTGTGCTTTTATGAGAAACATTTTCTTGCTTGCTGTTTTTCTTATCATTCCTCAAACTTGCTTTTCTTATTTGTTTCCAGGTCTTGCGAAAGGGATCTGGGACTCTGTGTGAAGCCCTGCTCATGGTGCAGGCTTTCCATGCCAATATCATCTTCCCTAATAAGCAGGAGCAGATATTCAACAAACTGACCGATGATGGCCATGTGATGGACTCTGAGACGTATGTTGGAGGCCATGTCGAGGCGCTGGAGTCAGGAGTGTTTCGCAGTGACATTCCCTGTCGTTTCAAAATGGTACATCTCATTTTAATCCAGTGTCTTTGCTTGGGCTCTTTCTGTGTATTAGAAGCACCTCATTGTGACTGATCTATTGACAGAACCCAGCTGCATTTGACTTCCTGTATCAAAGAGTTGAGAGAACGATGCGTCACGCCATTGAGGAAGAGGAGAAAATCCCCTTGGACCAAGTCACAAATTTTAATGAAGTATGTTGCATTTTAAGAAGAAAAGTCCCTAAAATATTTGTATTGAATTTTATGTAACTTTCACACAACAGACACGACTATATTTCTCACAATTATAACAGAAAAGAGAGTTTTTTACAAAAAAATAAAAGAAAATGATAATGTGGAACTGCTCAACAACATACAGTAACTTGAGAATGACTGCATTTTACTGTTTTGCAGCAACATTAGTCACCTTTCCTTCTGTTGTTATAGTTCGTTCTGTCATATTTAATTATACTGTGTTTAAAGTGTCTTTGAGTGCCATGAAAAGCGCTATCTAAATAAAAATTATTATTTTTATTATTATTATTATTATTGTAGTGTGACCCCTGTCATTTGATAAGCTATATGTATCTCTTTTTCATTAGGTCTGCGATGATATCAAGACCAAACTGATGTCTCTGAAGGAGGTTCCAAACAGGATTGAGTGCCCCCTCATTTACCATCTGGACGTTGGGGCCATGTACCCCAATATCATCCTCACCAACCGCCTTCAGGTAACTCTGCCAAAGAAGAATCACACAGCAGGTTACGAAATAATAAAGAGCATTGAACTCAAAATGGTGTTTCTCTTTTGCAGCCATCGGCTATGGTCGATGAAGCCACTTGTGCTGCGTGTGACTTTAACAAACCTGGAGCCACTTGTCAGAGGAGGATGACCTGGCAGTGGAGAGGGGAAATCAGTCAGTTACTGTTGTTTTATCTTTTGTTTTTTGGGCAAAAAAATGGCAACATTTTCCACTGTCAATATTGTTTCTTTGCCTTTATCTAATTTGTCAATGGCAGTATGCTTATTACCCCTGTCTGGATATCTGTTTTTTACTCCTGTCTCCTCTCACAGTGCCTGCCAGTCGGAGTGAGTTTCACCGAATCCAACAGCAACTTGAGTCAGAGAAGTTCCCACCACTTTTCCCTAATGGTCCTCCTCGGGCCTTCCATACTCTGAACCGAGAGGAGCAGGCCAAGCATGAGAAGAAACGTCTGGCAGGTGCGTTTATTTTTGCAATTTAGAATATTAAAATTTTTAATTTTTGTTATGCTCCTTCACTGGGATTGTGCAATTGATTGATTAAATTCGTCTCTAGGTAAGTAACAGTTTGATGTTTTTTTTGTTTCAGATTATTGTAAAAAGGCTTATAAGAAGACACACGTCACCAGGCTGGAGGAACGAGTCACCACCATCTGTCAGAGAGAAAACTCATTCTATGTCGACACAGTGAGAGCGTTCAGAGATCGGCGGTACGAATTCAAAGGACTTCATAAGGTACACTAAGCATGAATAATAATAAATGGAAATTAGATGTTTTTTTCCCTTTCTTAAGTCGGCTTCTTGTTTTTAAGGTGTGGAAGAAGAAACTGTCTGCAGCTCAGGACAGTGGAGATGCTGCAGAGGTGAAGCGCTGCAAGAACATGGAGATCCTGTACGAGTCTCTTCAGCTCGCTCACAAGTGTATCCTCAACTCTTTCTATGGTTATGTCATGAGGAAAGGGTAGGAGCTCATTTTAATTTTCATCTTTGGTGTATTGAACTCCATATCAGCCTTTATTGCAGCCAGTACTCTGCTGTGTTTGTGTTTCCATCAGAGCGCGCTGGTACTCCATGGAGATGGCAGGCATTGTGTGCTACACTGGAGCAAACATTATCACTCAGGCCAGAGAGCTCATTGAACAAATAGGGTGAGTTACTTAATGATGACATGGCACCATCAATTCCTTTTTAGTGTTTTGGTTTGGTTTGTTGTCCTTTTTAGGGTCAGGGCCTAAAATGGGATACCAAATGTCAGGGAATGAAGTTTTAATTGAAAGAGGAGAGTTTTCTGTAGCACTTAAAGCCACGTGAAAAAACAAGGATGAAAGTCAATTATGTAACAACATTCAAATGCCTACCTTTGACAGCATTAGTTTCCTTTGTCTGTATTTTGGTAACAATGTTTTAGGTTCTTACAAACATTAATTTCAGTAAACATTGTTTTGACAGTGGAAAATGTGATAATTCATAGCATATTTTTGAGTACATTTGGGTCCAGGGGAGACATTAAATAGATTAGGATTAGACTCGCTGCTGTAATATATTCTGTTGAACAAATCCTAGATGTTGCAGGACCCAGTAGAATATTGGCTTTTAACTCCAACAATGTAGGAGCTTTTGGAAAGAACAGTATAAACAAAAACTAAATATGTAAACTGTAATATTTTTTTTAACATAGCACATTTTCCATTTGCTATATTGTACCTAACATGTTTTTTTCTCCTTCTGTGCCTTAGGAGACCACTTGAGTTGGACACTGATGGTATCTGGTGCGTCCTCCCCAATACCTTTCCTGAGAATTTTGTGGTGAAGACAAGTAATGAGAAGAAACCCAAAGTAACCATCTCCTACCCGGGGGCCATGCTGAACATCTTGGTGAAAGAGGGATTCACCAACGATCAGTACCATGAACTGGTCGACCCTGCATCCCTCACTTACAATACCAGGTCGGAGAACAGCATTTTCTTTGAGGTGGACGGACCATATCTGGCAATGATCCTCCCTGCATCTAAAGAGGAGGGAAAAAAGCTGAAGAAAAGGTACGTAATAGTGGAGTGAATATAATCTACACTTAAATTGTAGTTTGATTTGCCAATCCCACATAGGGAAACTCAATTGTCGAGCAGTTATGATGAGGATTTAAGATTTCTTTTGATGTACTAGGTATGCTGTGTTCAATGAAGATGGTTCTCTGGCTGAGCTAAAAGGTTTTGAAGTGAAAAGAAGAGGAGAATTGCAGCTCATTAAGATATTTCAGTCATCTGTGTTTGAGGCTTTCCTCAAAGGCACCACTCTGGAGGAGGTCTACGCCTCAGTGGCTAAAGTGGCAGACTACTGGTTAGATGTGTTATACAGCAAGGTAAAGCAAAAAGCAAGATTGCCTTTAACTCTCTGCCTTCATTCATTGTCAGACATTTAAAAATAAATAAACCTGTCATAAGATAAATAATCTAATAATAATTTTTAGCGCTGTGCATTATGCTGTCACCTTCCATAAAACAAAAGGCTTATTTTTATTCATTTTACTATTGTTTTCAGGCTGCCAACATGCCAGATGCAGAGCTCTTTGACCTCATTTCAGAAAATCGATCGATGTCTAGAAAGCTGGAGGACTATGGAGAGCAGAAGTCGACTTCTATCAGCACCGCTAAGAGACTGGCTGAGTTCCTTGGAGATCAAATGGTGAAAGATGCTGGCCTCAGCTGTCGATATGTCATCTCTAGAAAACCTGAGGGTTCCCCTGTCACTGAGAGGTTAGGCAACATTAGCCACAAATAAACTTTAATGCTTCTGGGATAGTGAAAGCCTGGATATTTAGTATTTTAATATATATAATCGGTGATAAACAAAGCATCAGCACATTCTGAAACACTGTCTCTTATTTGAAAGGAATACTGTGTACAGTTTTTCATATCAAAATGTTCAATAAGGATCAAGATGTAACAGATAAGATATTTCTTGTCATTTGGCTGTAATATCAGATCTCTAGTGGGGTAGAAGATATTTGTTTTTACTTTCTGCCAACTTCTGACTAATGATGATTCCAGTTGTTTTTCTATTGTTATTAAGTGTGAGCACATTGTAAATGTAAAAGCCTTAAGGCTGATACTGATTAATTACTGTTTGTTTCCATCAGAGCCATACCTTTAGCCATCTTCCAAGCAGAGCCCAGTGTGAAAAAACATTTTCTTCGAAAGTGGTTAAAGATGCCCAGCCTACATGACTTGGACATTCGCTCTGTAAGATAAATAAAAAAACATTTTACTTACGGTTGTTACCTATGTCCTTGTGTGACATTAAATTTGTCTTTTCTCAGATCCTTGACTGGAGTTACTACATAGAGAGATTGGGGAGTGCCATTCAGAAAATCATCACCATCCCCGCAGCTCTTCAGCAGGTATAAGAAAATACAACCTGATGGGCTCAGTGCACCTGAAGTTTATGTACAGATGAAACTGAATTGTTTCTCTTTATCTTAAGGTGAAGAACCCAGTGCCGAGAGTGAGACATCCTGACTGGCTTCACAAAAAACTCCTGGAGAAGAATGATATCTATAAGCAAAAAAAAATCAGTGAGCTGTTCACCAGTGAAGGAAAGAGACAGGTTAGCAAAATCAGATACGATACATTCTTCTAATACTGACTTCATTTACTTTACCCAGAAACAATGGTGGGGGTTGTCCAGCTGATAATTTCCTTAAACATTTTGACACTGTTTTTGGTAATGTTCTCACCACACTACTACGTCTTTGAATTCCTTAGGTGGCTCATCAGCCTCTCCAACCAGGCCAAGCAGATGACATTGAGGACTTTGGGATGCCACCCAAACCTCTGCAGCCTGCAATCCTTATCAGTACCAAGCGGAAGAGGGCCTCACAGGGAGGGGAAAGCCAGGTGGAGTCTCAGGACATTGAGCTCACCCAGTCCTGGAGAGAGATACTGGGTCCCCCTCCACCAAAGGGAACAACAAAGGTAAACATTCAACAACTAGAAAAGCACTCGGAGAGCACAGACTCGACAAAAGGAGATCAGCCCCCCTCCTGAAAGACACACGTGTTTCTTGGCATGTATAGTTAAATCATGTAAAATGTTTGTAACAATGTGAAAAATGTTTGTAAACAAATGTTTTTAATGTAATATCTATTCATTTTATTCACTCTAAATAGCCATGTTTTGCCAATACTGAGATCAGGGTAATTTATTTTGTCTGTCTTTACTTTTGGGTATGTCATTAAATCATGCATATACAGCACTAAACATAATACAAATTTAAGACTTAAAAGTCATCTACAAACAGGAACTCATTTTCAGTCACAGTGGACTTGGTGATGGAAACAACTCCTATGATTTCAGGAGTTTCCGACCTCATCAAAATACTTATTTTCGAATTATTTGATTTGAAATAAAATATTTTGTGTTCAGTTCAATCACATAAATGTCTTAATTAGCCAAAAAAAACAAGCATCGTTTTCCATGTTCTCTGAGAATTCTGCCATTTTAGTGTGTGACAGTTCTGGTCTCTTTTTGGGTGGGTTTTAGGAGGAGCGTCTGTTGTGGCTACGCTACCATAAGAAAAAATGGGAGCTGCAACTGAGGCAGAGGAAGGAGAGAAAGAAGAGGAGGAGGCTTTTGGATGGCGAAGCTCATCCTTCTGGGGGAGGTGTGATCAGGGGCGGCCCCACCACTGGACTCGGTAGTTTCCTCCGAAAAACAGCACGCAGCATCCTTGACATGCCATGGCAAATCGTACAGGTAGAAGAATCATAAAGTAAAGCAAATTATCTAAGGTTATATATTCTAAAGAAAAGGCTCAAATCTGACATTCTGTTTCTACTCACTCCCAGATCGCAGAAACGAGTCACCCTGGTTTGTACAAGTTGTGGGCTTTGATTGGGAACGACCTCCACTGCATGAAACTCAACATCCTACGAGTCTTTTATGTCAACCAGAAAGTCCCCAAACAGGATGGACTCACTTACAAGAAGGTGCTGAAATATACACTAAACTTTATGTAAAGTGTGTTTTAACACTAACTGAATGAAGTAAATTAAAATGTTTTCTGTCAGGTAAACCGCATGCTGCCTCGCTCCAACATGGTGTATTACCTGTACGAGTACAGCGTACCAGAGGACATGTACCAGGAGCACATCAATGAGATCAACGCTGACCTCTCTGCCCCAGACATCGAAGGGGTGTACGAAACACAGGTACGCTGTAAAAACAAGAAGGAATACTATAAAACAAGAAAATGGTTCTCAAACTTAAATTCTTAATGTCTCAAATAGAGTGATGATGTGATCTGTTTTTCCTCTCTCTTAGGTCCCACTGCTGTTTCGTGCACTTGTGCAGCTTGGATGTGTATGTATGGTTAATAAACATGTTGTGAGGGATCTTGCAGGCAGGGAGGCTGATACTTTTGACCTTGATCATCTGGAGATGCGTTCTTTGGCTCAGTTCAGCTACTTGGAACCTGGTAAGATCTGGATTGATGTATCATTTTAAGCTCATGTCCTGAATAGGTTCTGTTTTGTATTTCATTTGTATTAACTGGTTAAACATGAATAACATTTGTTACTATTCAAATGTTGTAGTAAGTCTTTCGCTTTGTTGTATTTGTTAGAATGTATAGTTTTAGCTAAATTGACATGTATTTTTCTCTTAATAAATATGTAGTTGGTTGCAGCGTATCTGGAACATCTTATAATGAAAAGTATAGAAATTTAAAATGTCAATTTTAATTTAAAGTGCCTTAGAGTGTCTTAAATACATTGCTGACAGGTGTTAAACATTGATTGAATTTAGTGTTTGTTCAATGGTGTTTGAAAATAATACTTTTTTTATCCAGGTAAGCCATTCACAAAGAAATACTGACATTATTATTAAGGCATTAAAATAGCTGGCATCACCTAACATAAATATATGAAGAGAACCATCTGTATGGCCCCAGTGCAGGTAGATTCATAAAAGTCCTTAATTTAATATGAAACTTTCAAAACCTCTAATCATTATACAGTATTTTATATGATGTATTATATATGTCATATATTTTGGGTTTATGTTTTGAAGCTGTTACTTGCTCAGTTCCACATATTCTTCAAGTATTGGTAGCAAAACAGACTGTTGTTGTGAACATCAAACATTTGTGATATGGAGGGCTCCTTATCATTTTGTATATTACATATGTTAATTTTTCTTATTTCAGGAAGCGTTCGCCACATGTACCTATATCACCACAGCCAGGGTCACAAGGCACTGTTTGGTCTTTTCATCCCATCTCAGCGTAAAGCCACCATCTTCATCCTGGACACAGTAAGAAAAATAATTTAACTTCCCTGTGGTCAAATGAAACCTCACTACCTGTTTTGATTGATACTCATGTTCTTCTTTATTTTGTCTCTTAAGGTTCGAAGCAACCAGATGCCAAACCTTAGTAATGTCTACACAGCTGAACGCACTGCCCTCCTGGAGAAAACCACAGAGGAGCTCCTACCTCCACAGAACCACAATTTTGAAGTCCGAGCTGAAAATGATATAAAGGCTATTAACCGTGCACTTCAACGCATATTACTGAACTACAAGGTACAAAATACTAACATGTGTTTCATACTAATGGTGTCAAAAATTAATAAAAAAAATCTACAACAATGTTCTGTTATGTCCTGTAATCAGGAGGAGCGTCGGGGACCCACCCTCATTGCAGTGCAGTCTAACTGGGAGTTAAGGCGACTGGCAGCTGGGATGCCAGTGCTTGAGGAGTTCCCAGTTGTTCCAGTGCATGTGGTCGATGAGATCAGCTATAATGTGCTGGACTGGCAGCGGCATGGTGCCCGGCGCATGATACGCCACTACCTCAACCTGGACAGCTGCTTGTCACAGGCTTTTGATATGGCAAGGTATGAATGATACAGTAGAATAATGCACATCGTTGATCCTGCATCTAAGTACAGTAAAGTGTATGGAATTATTATTAACTTCAACATGATATGCAGTGTTTTCATTTAGGTGGTCTTTCTGCTAGAACTTGTATGAAACTTTTGATCTTTGAAAATGATTAATGGTTCTTGTTTTTTAGGTATTACCACTTACCAGTAGGGAACTTGCCTCAGGATGTGTCCATATTTGGTTCTGACTTGTTCCTTGCAAGACATCTACGCAAACACAACCACCTGCTATGGCTTTCACCTACAGCCAGACCTGACCTCGGAGGCAAAGAGGCTGATGACAGTCGTCTGGTTATGGAAAGTGATGACAGGTGCTCTGTGGAAATCAATGCTCAAGGATGCTATTCCACAGGTGCTCATAGACCTAAATCAATTACATTTAATAAAGCTTATTAACAAAAGTATCCAGAAAATTAATATTAAATGCTGTCATTAAGAGGCTTGCCCTATTTTTCTCAGTCTGTGTGGAGCTCGACCTGCAGAGCCTGGCAGTGAACACAATCCTCCAGTCGCAGCATGTCAACGACATGGAGGGCGGAGCCAGTTTGGGTGTCAGTTTTGACGTGATCCAGCAGGCCTCTTTGGAGGACATGATGTCAGGAAACCAGGGATCTACTGCTCTGGCCAGCTATGATGAGACTGCTCTCTGTTCCAACACATTCAGGTGGGAAAACATCTGTACTAAATAAAATTATTTAAATTCACGAATACAGATGAAAAACTAGTTTTATTATACCCATTGTCTGTGATTCATAACTAACTAATACTTGTTTTATAAGCAGAATCCTGAAGAGCATGGTTGTTGGATGGGTTAGGGAGATCACACAGTACCACAATGTGTATGCAGACAACCAGGTGATGCACTTCTACCGCTGGCTGCGCTCCCCCAGCTCTCTGCTCTACGACCCGGCACTGCACCGCACACTACACAACATGATGAAGAAGGTCTTCCTCCAGTGAGTGCTTCATTATCCCCTTTGGTTTTTTATTTAGTATTATTGATTAGCTCGCATGGATTTCTTGAAATAATGGTGCTCATGTTCTCTCTTCACATCACTTTTTGTTCTTGTTCTTTTCATAATACCAGCAGTTTTGAGTTTTATTTTAAGTTGCTCTGTATCAGTTACGTATGAAAGTAACCAACATTAGTTTTCTGTTTTCAGGTTGATTGCTGAGTTCAAACGCCTTGGCTCCACTGTGGTGTATGGAAACTTCAACAGGATCATCTTGTGTACAAAAAAACGGAGTATAGATAATGCCATAGGCTATATAGAATACATCACCAACAGGTTAGACATGAAACACACTGCTATAGAGGTTGATAGATCATTAAATGATAAGACTAAATGTCTATTCTAACAATATAATCCCAAAATATGATCCCAAAAACAAATAGTCTGTAAAAATAGAAATATTGTACAACACATAAATACTTGTTTTTCCACAATAATTGGATGTAGCACCAGAAACCTTGCATTTACAATCACATAATTTCCCATTAGGACATTTAGACATGTGTGCCATTAAATGGAGCTCTGGTCTCCATCATAGGAAGTGGATTCTATTAAGCAAAATTACAAGATGAGAGCCGGTCATTTCACTAATGGGATATCAATACATATGAAGTTGATGATCATGACTTTTTTAATGTTTCAGCATCATTATTGATATGACTATATTTGGTACAAGGTCATTTTCTTATGTCAATGTAAATGAAATATTGTCTGTTTAATCATTTTTACAAATGAAACTCTTTTTCACTACAGCATACACTCCAGGGAAATCTTCCACTCGTTGTCCATCTCCTTCTCCCGATGCTGGGAGTTCCTGATGTGGATGGACCCAGCTAACTATGGCGGTGTGAAGGGAAAGCTGCCATCCAGTGTCTTGTATGGAGAGGTACTTCAAACATTAGATCTGCTTAATTTGATTTTAGTGTTTCACACATTAACGATCAACCCCAACGTCTTGGTCTGTTCATGTATGTTTACATTTTCTTTTGTTTTCTAAGTTGGTGATTTCCAACCAGAGTATTTGTTGATCTGATAGAATCCAAAATATCCAAAAAGTTGTTAAGGAAGAACTGTCGAATACAATTACAGTTTGATCTCAGTCATCTTTAGGAAAATTAAACAAAATGACTTTCAACCTATGATAACTGAAACTGTTTTTATGCCTCATGTTGCATTTTAGAGTACATCAATATCAGTTAGCAAACCAGTGAAGTAGTTGTCTAATTGTGATGCATAGTTACAGATAAATATATGCATGCTAACATAAACTCAGAAATAATTAGCTAAATGTGTCAATATATCAATGAAATGATAATAGTAGATTTGCATGGGGAAATGTGTGACATTTTTATATTGCATTAATAACCCTTTCATGCAAGTACTATGAGAACCTTAATCAAGATTTTTTTTCCTGAGTAAAAAAAAAAATTGATTGAAACTTTTTTGTGTACCTATTTTCATGGAGTTTGTAAAAATGTCCACTCAGCTAGACACCATGGATTAAAATTTTTAAGTAAAGAAACATGTATTTACTGATGTTCTGTGTGAAAACTATTATTTTTTTTAATGCTGATGTTTTCTTATATTTACATTGATTGAGAGATACTTTATTGACCCCTTACAGGAAATTACTTGGTTACTACAGCAGAAGAGAGCTGCAATAACAGGCTGCCCACCACAGCCACCAAACAAGAATTCCATGGAATACAGAAACAGAATGCAGCACATACAATAAAACATACTCAGACAGCAGACATTGTAGACACAGTACATGTGGAAAACCATGATGGGGTTTTTAAAAAATAAACATACTGGAGATAATATGAAAAAAAAACTTTTTGTTTTAAAAACCCTGTTAATTACTATCCAATAAAAATAACAACCAACTAATTTGCACTCAAACATGTAAGTGCAGATCAGATATATTATCTGAACTTGTCTGATGTCTGAATGTCAGTGTAATTGATGTTCTGTTTTGACTGATATAGAGCTAAAACAATACAATCTATAAATATATAAGAGAACCACCCTGTCCACCATAGTGACCACTATGCATGAAAGGGTTAATTAAGAACATTTAATTAGTAATCCATTGTAGCGGATTTTTTTCAGGACTGCAATGTTTGGGGGAGCGCCAGACAAAAAATAAGAGTAGGAATCATTGTTCTAAGATGACAGAGTCCATTATCCCTGTGTGGTCCTTTTCTTAGGTGGGAGCCAAACAGAAAAAAAGTCAACAGCAAGAAGGAGCAGAGGATGGCAGTGAGGATGAGGAAGAAGATGAAGAAGATGTCAGAGCTGAGGAACAAGATGCTGATGAAGAGACGGATGAGGTGGAGGAGTTGATTGAGAGCAACTGGAACATCATGCAGTATCTGCCTCAAACTGCCTCCTGTCAGAAATACTTCCTCATGATTGTCTCTGGTAAATGTACTTTTACATTTGTGTTGCACCCCCCCACACACACACACACACTGATTTTACAGGCTTTTTAAAACAAAATTGTCACCACTTTCACACAAACTTTCCACCCCAGCCTACATTGCAGCCATCTATCACAGCATGAAAGAGGAGGTACGACGAAACGCACCTGGAGCAACACCCATTAAAAGACGTGGAGGCAGCCAGGCTTCCCAGCAGGCACTGGGGGACATGAGTGCTCTTCCTGGTGAGATACTGTTGATACTGGCTTGGGTTTGTAAATGTTTCCTTTTGTTTCTCAGGAACTTTACTCATATTAAAGTTGTTGCCAGCGTGTGTCCGTTACACTTAAAGCTATGATAGATTGCTTTTAATCTCATCACTCTGTAATCTTTTGTACAATTCTCTCCTGTAGGAATGATTTCTTTCTCACAAGAATATGTGTCCAGCGAGCTGACTCAGAACTTTTTCACCATTACTCAAAAAATCCAAAAAAAGGTGACGGGTACCAAAAGTGTGACGCAGCCATCAGAGATGTTCCCCGTCCTACCTGGTTCACACCTCCTACTTACCAACCCAGCATTGGAGTTTATCAAATATGTCTGCCAGGTAGATCACACACTCGCCAAACTATTTTGTGTTTTATCACTTTGTAAAGCTCACTTAAATACACCTCTGCAAATGTTTTATTAGCATTGGTAAATACATATTGTCATTATTATCTTAATGTAAAGGACATTTTATGTAGGACTTAGGAGCTGTGCTGGGATAGATGTTCTAAATCCTGTAAAATAATCACAAGTTATTACAATTACAATGCATTAACTTTTCGTAAATGTATACATACATTGGTTTTAAATTTCATAATTCTTCTTCCTCTTATAATTATTATTTTCCCTAAGTTTGTGGAAGACTTAGATTACAGTCACACTGTAGTCCTAAATGGCTCAAATTTGACTTTTTACCCACATGTCAGATTTTTTCTAAACAGTAGAAATGAGATTTTTTTTCGAACTAGTCCCAAGACACTTTCATATGTGGTCTTGCATCAGGTGTATATCTGATGTCTTGCAATGTGACTTAAGTCTAATTTGTAATTTAATTTCATCCATCCATCATTATAGTGTCACTATTTCTGCACTAGAGGAGATGGGTTCCAGCAAGGTCCCAATTTGCTGTGTGTGTTGTCATACCTTCTGTGCATGTGGGTCACTCCAGAACCATAGACTGTTCAGACCTGAGTCTGATGCCAATCATCTTTCAAACCTAAAATGAATACCCAAACAAAAATCTGACTCTAGCAAAGAATGTGAATTGATCGTTATCACCTGCAGTGTGATTGTAGCCTTAGCTACAAATATACGGATTGTAAAACATACAATAGCAACACTATATTGTTATTAACATCTGTGTAACTTATAGAAGCTAGAGCAGATGAGCTTAAAACCATAACTTACTAAAGTAGTCCATCAGAGACCGGTACAACCATTAGTTGTGGTAAAAGCCTTTGTTTTGATGCTTTCCACATTGATATTACATTATTGTGGTTTAGCTTGTATCCACAGTGTCTTGCTTGGATGTCATGCCTCATACAGTATCATGGTTTTGCTTTGATTTTACAGATTTCATCACATTGAGCTTTCTAAAAAAATGTTTTCTTTTTTTTCATGTGTACACCTGAAACAAGCTGTATTAACAACATTTTTGGATTGTTATTTTTAGTTGGCACATAGCAGTGATACAGTCTAGAAGCTGGACAATTACAGACATATCTTCCATAACTTCTCGTGCTACAATTTTTCTTACTGTCCTTTTCAGGTCCTTTCATTAGACACTAACATTGCAAACCAGGTGAACAAGCTAAAGAGAGACCTGCTGCGCCTTGTAGATGTTGGAGAGTTCTCTGAGGAAGCCCAGTTTCGTGATCCATGCAACTCTTATATATTACCTGAAATCATCTGCCATCACTGCAATTTCTGTCGGGACCTTGATCTCTGCAAGGACCCATCTGTGGCACAAGTAAGGGTTCAAATATTGTATGTTAACCTGAGATTATATATGTTAAATATGAGCTTTGGGGAGGGGTGTCAGCATTATTCGATGCAATATGTAACAGTGTGAATATATCTACAGTTGTTAATCTAGGCTGTCTGTAGGTAAATGTAATTGTTATAAATTAAGGATTTAACTATCCTTAAAATTAAACAGTAATCCTTAAATCTGGTGCTCAAAGGTTTTAATAATTCAAGACACAATAAAGCATATTGCTATATTGGCTTTGAAAACCTGTGTAAAGTTTGTCCAGTTGATAATGTAATATTTTATTGTAACAGAGATGGGCTTGAGTGGAGCCACAGAACAACTTGAATAGCAGTGTTAAAAACATTAGTCATGGACAAATGTAAATGTAATGTTAGCTGGATTGAAATATGGTTCAAAGGCTATGAGGCTTGTTGTACTGTATATTTTTTATTATAAATTATTCAGTTTGATCAAAGATGCCTCAAAATCTTCCTTAAAAAAATCATAAATTTAGCTTCTTCAAACCTACCAATACCCTGACATCATTTATCTGCATTTATTCCCAGAGTGTGTTTTTTAAAAAAAAAAAAAAAAAAAAAAAGCATAAGCCCATTGAGGGTTTCTTGCCTCTTCCTGGCAAAGATGTACTGTGGGACTCTTTTTTTTTTATGACTTCTGTGATTGGATGCTTTAGTCTGGCGAAATGAAAAATAAATACAAAATTCTTAACATCCATCTCTGTACTGGCTCCAAAGTGCATCAACATTAGTTACAATACACAATCTCTTCCTGACTGCACAAAGTTACAGGCATTAGCAACAGGATGCTGACTGCACTTCACTCAACAGCCAGAGGTGTCAATGATAACAAATGTTTCTTGAATGTTAACACATTGTTCTTTCCAGATGTAGTCAGTCTGTCTACATGTTCTGACGTAAACCGTCTTTTCTCCCTTCAGGACGGATCTGTGCTACCTCAATGGTTCTGTTCCAACTGTCAGGCTCAGTATGAGACAGAGACTATTGAGATGGCACTGGTGGAAGCTTTGCAGAAGAAACTCATGAGCTACACATTGCAGGACTTGGTCAGTGAAAAATGTATACATTTACTCAATAGATGAAATTACCTGTTCAGATAATAACTGTAGACTAAAGGCGCATAAGGATGTATTTGCTTGTGATTGAGAATGTGGCAGTGATTATTGAAAGGTTTCTGTGAAATAAGACACACCTGGTATTCAATCACCATTTATCATTTATGTTTTTTAGGTGTGCACCAAATGTAAAGGAGTGAAGGAAGCCAACATGCCTCTCTACTGCAGCTGTGCAGGAGACTTTGACCTTACTTTTCCAGCCAAGGTTTGTGTCTTTACATGCCTTTACACTGTTAGTAATAACACCTAACAAGTTGTCCTGCTTGACAATGTTCTTATTTTCTTTTTTCCTGAAGAGCTTCTCTGAGCAGATCATGGTGTTTCAGAACATAGCATCCCACTACAATATGAGCTTCTTGGAGGAAACTATTGAGTGGCTGCGTGAAATGAGTCCACAGATCAACCAGAGCAACTGTAAAATATAACATTTTTCACAGATTTCCAGGTCAGGTCTTATTACATCTGCAACAACTGCTGATTCATTTAAACAGGGACATTATCCATGTAAAAGTTTTCCAATCATTGCACTTAATGAGTTTTACATCTATGATAAATGTGATGGTGAACAACAGAATGCTAAAATCTGTGAAGAACAGAATGCTAGATGTATATATGCTTGAATTTTGGCTTTTGTCATATACATTTACATGTCTGAATCTTAGTTGTTAAATGGCAATAAATATTGAGTTTTTAAGTGGTGTTATGAGTCTTTGTGATAAACACAGAATTCATATTTATTGCTGTTTTGAACTTACGGTCTAAATCAAAAACTCAATAGTAAATAAAATTCTGCATGCTGTTTTATCCTGGGTCATCTGCTGACGAGACACCTTCCTCACTGAACTGCTAATATCTGTCATGGTTAACAGTTAAGCACATACATCAAACCAGTCCAAAGGACTTTTTGTTTTTGTGTCCCTGCACCTCAGAAACAATGCAGATAAACATGGTTTTGCAAGACACGCTATATAAATGCATGGTTGTGAACTCATTTTCATAGAATTAGGAGACAAAATTATATATAATAACAATAGTATTGACCTTAACTCATACTTCTGTTGGATTAAACTCATTGTCCCAAAGATGACTCACTTTGTCTGCTGATGGGAGTCTCTCAGCAGCATAATCACATTTTAGACTCCAAATGAGGCACAATTAGATTGGCTGCTTCTCACTGACACATGCATGGAGACTGACAAATGAGGGAACGGGGGCACTTAAAGGGCTTGTGACTTATATTCTTTATATTTTTAGACCTCTCAATCCCTATTAAATTAATTACTTTTTTTCATTTTAGTAGTGACCGAAAACCACTACTGTTTTCTTGTTCCTCAACAATAAATCATCTTAGATCTTAACAGATAAACACAACTTTCTGAACTGATCTTGGGTTTTTCATTGTGCCCTCTCTTCCTTTGTGGTAGACAACAATCCATTAGACATCAGTCTAAGTTTTCTTTCACCACTCCAGTGTTCCAGATGGATTCACACTTCCCCACAATCTTGTTAGAGAAACCATTTTATAGGAAATGTTGCAGTTATTAGATTACTGGCAGTTGCTCTTCTTGTGCGTCTCCTGGATGTTTCCTCTTGTATTCATCTCATTGTGTTGAACACATTAGGTTGAAAGACAGCAAATGCATCTGCATATGATCAGCCAAATGTTTAGATTATGTCACATTCAACATACTGTGACTAATCAGAAAAATATATTGTATCAAAGCTTAATTTTAAAACACAAGAGGATAGAAGATGTTTATTGTGTTGAATGATACGCAGGTACATTTACAAAGAGGTTTGTGATTATTATGCACTCAAATTTCTCCTGTTATGAAATGTCTTAAATTGTTTGCATATTGAGAAAATAAACACATTCTGTATGTGATGTTGTATAGCTGAGAGCCATGTAGATATCTACATGGTTGGAGATAATTATGAGTTGTATCTGCTGCTCAAGAGGAGACAGACAGAAGCAGTTGTAGTTCTCCTTCAGTTCATTCCAACTGCAGTGGTCAGTTCTTGCCTGAACAATACCTAAGACCCCATAGTCAAGTGATGGAAAAGGATCCACACACTGAGGACTGATATCACAGTGGCACGCCATCCGATAGATCTGAGTGGTTTGAGCCATAGTTTGTAATGTAACCAAACTCTGTGGGAAGTGGCTCTGTGGGCTCCTTGACCACCTGAGGAAGGTTACCACAGAAGTCAAACAAAACTATTGCAATGTGCCTTGAACATGTTTACACTGATGGTTTTAAGTTTCTGGTTTTTACTCACTTCATCAAACTTTCTCTCACTGTAGACTTCATTCTTGTCAATAAATGTCAGCATGATCCAGTCGCAGATGATTGTACACTAGAGAGATTAATTGAAAAGAACCTCGTTTAGAAAAGACAACTATCTGTCACTGTGAATCCACAATGAAACCAAGAAAACAAAGGCTATACTCACAATCCCAACAGAAGTCATTGCAGTCACTGTGCTGATGATGGTTGGGATGGGGCTAAATTTTCCAGCCTGAAATTCAATAACATTATTAAAATTGTCTGATATCTGTATTAACAACAGGCTGAAAACAATGAATATCCTAATGAATGAAATACTAACATGTCCATGAACAATGACATCGAGACGGATGCCAAAGGCTTTAATAAGTGTCCGAGACTCTACCCCATCTTTGTTGTAATACTTGGCAAACCTGAAGGACAACATAAAGATCACAATGGGGGACATTAGAAACAAAATGCTGGTCTGTCTGGGCTGTCCTATTGTCAGGAATTGGTGTGGGTGCTCACCTGTAATAATAGCCAGAATTGGCCTGATCTTTTCGGACATCCAGACGACGGAAGGCATATGTGGGTTTACAGTTTGATGGATCCATGTCCAGATCACATTTCCAGTTAATGAATACCCCAATCACTCCACCCTGAGTTTAAACAGCAGTGATTATATCTATATCTTATATCTTCTACATTATTATGTCGCATGGACTGCCATTAACACATCATAAACACACATTAACATAAGTACATCATTAAAAAGTATGTGTTATGTTTAGAGTAAAATAAAACCCATCATAAACACACTTACAGTCCTGCAGAGCTCACTGAAATTCTCCCTTGCCTGATTTGCAATGTAGCCCAATCTGAAGTTTGGACAATATGGCTCTGTCTCCTCATCGTAATGGCACTTATTTAAGTATTTATGCATGTTACGCTTATTTGAAGCATCTTTAATGTTTCCTCTGACAAAGACAAGAAAGAGGTGATCTGAACATCTGCTGATCAAGACCTCAAAATATTGTTTCTTATGATCTGTGTGTATAAACACTGTGTTTACCTGAGCACTTGGAATTTGGGGAAATGGATGGAGTTTCTGATGAACACTGTGAAATTGATGGCTTCCACTAATGCTGCTTCTCTGTTGAAAACACAAATGAAATCAGTTCATCTTTACTTGAAGTAACAACAACCCTGTCTCTGGGAATAAATAGAAGAGTCTAGATATCCTCATATTGTTATGTTTTACTTATTTATGAGATGAATAAGCCAAGGTTAAATCTTTTGAATTATGTTGCAAATACATAATAAAAAGTGGAGAAGGCTGTCCCTGTTGTTTGTTTTCTTTATCACTTGAGAGCAGTTTGTCTCCTAGTTAAGACCTTCATTACCATGGTAACAGTCCGTTGCATCAATCAGTGGCTCCAACCCACAGAAGTGAGGAAAACAGATCAATTTATGGTTTGTCTGCTTACTAACATTGTACATCAAGAGGAAGAATGGATTGGTAGAGATTCCTGTAGTAAATGTATGATTATTCCTGGGATTTTTCATATTTTCTCTGTTTTATGCTATTTGAACCCTCTTTCTTCGTACTCCAATACTGATGCAGAAATCATTGGTGAAATACATAGGCTTATCTGTTACATTTAACATCGGCCAAGGCCTAGGTTTAATACCAGGCCCAAGTCTTTGGCCTGAATTTCACCTCCTTTTCTTTCCCCCCTCTTTCCTGTCTCTCTACTATCTACTGTCTCTAATAAGGACAAAAAGTCATAGATCTAACTTGATGACTTGGTAATACAACCAAACAAGACTTGTACCTAACCAACAACCTTTTTGAGCAGTACTTACCGTACTGCAGCGTGCTCTTCAACAGGACACCAGGTCTGGACCTCACATGTTTTGAAGGTGTAGTTGTAGTACTGGACACATCTTCCAGTCCTCCTGCCTGTGAAGAAGTGTATTTAAAAAAAAAAGAAAAAAGAAATTAAAAATTTGCAAATCACTAAAACAAGCAATAAAATATTTTGGTAGCAACAAAAACAGTACCATGGCCATCAAAGTTAACCTCCCCTTCAACACAGTCAGAATCTGTCGTACAGTTGGCATTGTCAACAAGGTAATGCTATAAGAAATAAAACATGTGTTACAGAGGAAGGAGCACTAAGTGTCTATGTAACTGATATACTTTTATCACATTACCCCTTCCAGGATCTGAGAAGTTGCGTTATTATTAAGAAAACCACTCTCACCTCAGCACATGTTCCTTGCATTTGATCATATGTAACTTCTCGTCTCAGTATTGTACTGATCACATCACCACCCTGTAAGTAAAAATGTCACAAAGCAGGTCTTACACTAATAGGATGGTACAATCATCATGCAGCGTTTGTTCAGGACTCACTTCTGAGGGTCGAGCATACTCCACAGTGTCCAGGATGTGATCTCCATGAACCACTGTCCCTTTCATTCGGGTGTACACTGAGCTCTCTGGGCGCGTTTCACTATCTTGGTATGCTTTCTGACTTATGAAGACATACCTACAGGATGATGGAACACAGACATAATCTCACATTTTCTGCACTGACATCAATTTTTATTGGAGGTGTCAGATTGCTGTGGATGTTCAGTCCCCTTCACTGAAGCCAAGAAACATGATACACTTCAGTTACACAGAGTTGTAGCAAATTAACCCTGTAAATTATGTTTTTGTATATGTAAACTAAAACTGTTGTCCTAAGACCAAAAATTATGTCTAATAATGACATACTAAAACACACTTCAGAACATCAGTTGTTATCATCACATACACTCTGTTTATTCCCAAGAGTTAATTGCAAATGAGAGGCATTTCCTCTCTATTAAACTGTAATTTTCCTCTTCTTTTAGAAAATTTAAAGTGACAGTTCATTATGTATCAGGTTTTATACCCCTGCAGTCCTGCAAGCATACATTTAAACTGTATCAAAATATTCAGAAAAAAACAATTGTGACAAACTTAAGATAAAAATCACTCTAATTTCTTATTTTTCCAAGTCTTTTGCTTTTACCACATACAATATGTAATCACACAAACATGAAGCTTACCAGATGAAATAAGTGATCACAAGAAACTGAACAGCTCTGTAAATGACTCCAAGAGTTCTGTTTTTAACCACCATCACCTTGGGGGTTTCATAGTCCCAGAAACCAAGAAAATAATCCGTTATAAAGGTCCTTAATCCCATGATGAATTTGTTAAATGCTCCACTCATATTCAGAGGCGAGTCTTTATCTCTTTTTATCCAGCTTTCAAATTCTCTATCTGGTTCTCACTATCTCCTCCTACGAGGCTCCACGGTGCATCACTGACCCCAGAGAGACTGAAGCAGACGGCGGGGGTGGGGTTGACATGCCGTTGAATCATGCATCTTATGGTTTTCAATTTGTTCTTCTGATTTAAGGCTTTAGTGCTGTCTCAATAACAATACAAAATTAAATTATCATGGATTTGCATATTTACTGTACTTTGGAGGTACTCTGGTACTTTCCTCTTTTGTATTTAGAAAAGCAGGTTAAAATCGTTTTAAATTCCTCTTCTTCTTCTTCTTCTTCTTCTTCTTCTTCTTCTTCTTCTTCTTCTTCTTCTTCTTCTTCTTCTTCTTCTTATTATTATTATTATTATTATTATTATTATTATTATTATTATTATTATTATTATTATTATTATTATTATTGCTGTAAATTAAAAGTTAAAGTTCCTGAATACCCTGAAACATAACACATGGCCGTTGACAAGAATTGACAAAATGAAATGAAATGAAATGAAATGAAATGAAATGAAATGAAATGAAATGAAATAAAAATAAAATAAAATAGATTTACTTTTCTTTCTTTTCAAACAGGCAGACAAACATCCAACCCTTGGGTCCTGACTGCGGCACGCACGCTCTTTCACGCATGCCAATTTACACGTGCATGGTGCGGTTATGGTGTTGTCTGCTGTGTACGTCTCTTAATAACGTAGATTCGTACAAATCCAGTTTGTGAACATTTGTTTTCGGTCTCATATATTCTTCCTAAATGGGAGGCCTTCAAAAGAAAAAGGTAATACTTTACGTTAAGTTAATGTTATGCTTTTTAACGGCTTTAGCTGTCTGGCGAGCTAGCTGAATATGCTAGCTAGAAGTTTGTTTATCTCAAGTATCGGAATACATTAGGTCCAGTGGGTTTAAGCTAATATATCTAGTACCGTAATGTTTATTGAGACTCTCTGCTCTTGTTTTTCAGTTTGAGAGGGGCTCTGCCACCAACTACATCACCAGAAACAAAGCTCGGAAAAAACTTCAGCTGAGTCTTCCGGACTTCAGGTATGAACATGAAGACGGTGTTTATAAGAAGTAGCTGGTTGCTTTACTCTTTAAAAGCTCTAAGCACAGTAACTAACCAGGCTGTGATACAGCTGCAAATAAAGTTCTGTAACCTAAAATTCATTAAAATTAAATTGTGTAATCTGTAAAACTCACTATGACTAAAGTATGCATAGACCTGTGCAGCAAAATGGTCTCCTCCAGTGTTTATCTTTTAAATAATGGTGTTTTGTGCTATTGTTGCATTAAATGTTTCTTTAGATGCTTCGTTTTGTCACAAGCACCTAAAGCCGACTCATTTGGAGATGCATAGTTTTCGTTGGGCAGTAAGGAGATAAAAATAGTTTGAAAATAAAAAACACAATCAAAAATAAACAGGTGCTATTGAATAAGAAGTAAGTTTTCCTTTTGCAGGGAATTCTTTTAGTTCTTGTTATTATCGGTATCAGTTACACTATCAATTGCTACATGAAATCTATGAAACACCACAGTACGAAATCCAACCATCTTTATGGATTTGTTAGTTTGGCCACAATTCTGAATTGAATGCTTCTTTTTTTAAAGGCACAATTAGGAACACCTAAAGCCTAATTGATGCCACAGAAATCAATCATCACTTCTAACCATCAGCTAGCCATAACTCACAGTACTGTAATTCCTGTTTTTAATTTCCAGACGGTTGTGCATCCTTAAAGGCATCTACCCCCATGAGCCCAAACACAAGAAGAAGGTGAACAAAGGCTCTACAGCTCCAAGGACCTTCTATCTGGTCAAAGACATCCGCTTTCTGCTGCATGAGCCAATTGTTGGCAAGTTCAGAGACTACAAGGTAACACAAATGCTGATGGTTAAAAGTTCATATTTAATAGTTGTTACATTTGTTACACTAATCAGCTCTTGAAATATTTTTAATTTCCTCTTTTAAAAAATGTCAGTCAAAATTGTTGCCTTAACATATTGTGTCAACTGGGTATTTTATAGTCTTACAATATACGGCATGCATTTTGGCCATAAAGGTATAAAAATAATCCCTTTTTTTTCAGTTTCTGGTGTTGATATGCTCCAAGTCCTTCTTCAGCAAATCATCTTTAGTGTTAACACGGTTTTTCTTAATCTGCATTTGAACAGGTATTTGTCCGGAAACTTAAGAAGGCTTATGCAAAAACAGAATATTCTGATGTTGAGAGACTGAAGGACAACAAGCCAACTTACAAATTGGACCACATAATCAAAGAGAGGTGAGTGTCTGTTGTGTTTAATAACAACCACAGGATGGCAGGCTTGAGCAAGAGTGATTGTTCTGTCAAAGTACCAGTGCCAAGGATTTACTGGCATGTTAAAATCATAAGAGAACCTTGAGTAGTTGCCACTTCAATGTAAAAAAAACTGAAATGCCCTCTGTAGAGTCAATATGGTTTGTCTATTGTGGGTAACTGCAGATGCATAGTCAATTAACAAAAGGTGATGCACTGTGTAAATGAAAAAGCTATTTTTAAGCAAATTATTCTTGTATTTAGGTGATTAACTGTTTATGAAGACATATGTTATTTCTTTGATTAAAACACCCTAAATCTTCAATTAGCCCTTGAATCAAAAAGTGCATCACAACCTGGCCAGTGTGTGTAAAGTGTTCTTTAATACATAATGAACCATTTATAAATGGTTAATACATAGTCAATTGTGTGTAGGTATTATAAAGTGTTACCAATGGAAGAAGTTCAAATGTTTCTCATTTTGTGTTTTGTTTGATGTAGAATTTGTCATTTGTCTTGTTGCATCAGGTTATAGTACCTCACTGTTGCTTATTTCCATATCAGATACCCTACCTTTATTGATGCTCTTCGTGACATCGACGACGCGCTCTGCATGTGCTTCCTCTTCTCCACTTTTGCCCGAACAGGAAAATGCCATGTGCAGACAATTCAGCTTTGCAGACGTCTCACAGTGGAGTGGATGAACTATGTGATCACATCTCATTCTCTTAAAAAGGTGCCAGTCAAGTTTATATATTTACATTACATTAAAAAAATGACTGTTGTCCTGAGTTCATTGACCTCTGTCTGGTAATCAATTAAATTTGTCTTTTTTTGACAGGTTTTCCTCTCCATCAAGGGAATATATTATCAGGCAGAGGTGATGGGCCAATTGATTACATGGCTCGTGCCGTACCAGTTCTCTCATGATGTAAGTGCATTATGGTGAAATTTATTCCACAGGGATTTTACTAGTAATAAACATTCAGTTTAGTATTGTAGACTTCACACATGTTCTCGGGATAACACATGATGGGAAATGTATGTTTTGTTTTTTGTAGCACCCTACAGATGTTGACTACAGAGTAATGGCAACATTTACAGAGTTGTACACCACCCTCCTTGGTTTTGTCAACTTCAGACTCTACCATTCCCTCAACCTGGTTTACCCACCAAAGGTGTGCTTGAGAATTTCTCATTATATGAATAAACAAACACTGGATTCTACTGTTAACTGAATATTGTCATTGATTTAATTCTATTTCTGTAAAATATTGTAGACAAAATATAGCCTTGGAACTGCATTTCTTCAGAATTGTTCACTGTGGTGCCAGAATATTTTTGTCCCCACAATGAATCTAGTAACTGGTTACAGCAGTGATTAATGGATGTTTGGCATTTGTCAACCTTGTTAATGCCACCGTTTTTGCAGTTGGATAGCAAAACAGAGCTGGAGGTGAAAGGAGAGGATGAAGAGGACTATGCTATGGATTCAGAGAGCTATCTAGAGGTGACTGTAGAACATCCTGTTCATCTTCTTCTTCTGATCACATGGTTGATTCATCTGATTTCAATGGTATTTAAGGCTGATCCTTTAGGGGCGGGGACATATTGAAAGGAATCTACAGGTCCCTGCTTGTATCTGTGCTAAATTAATAGAAACTATGACTTTTAAGGCTTGTGAAGTATCCACAGAAGTTGTTTTGTGTATGTTGTGACAAATGTATAAAAATGTGAAATCTGATTCATAATAATACTTTTTTATTGTAAAGGTAAAATCTAAATGGCTTTTTTTTGTTTGTTTGTTTGTCAGAAACTGTCAGCCCTGAGTACGAGTCTGGCCCGGGTGTTCTCTTCAGTAGAGGATGAGGAAGCTCAACTGGACCATTTCCCAGTTGAAGGGGTAAGGATCCCAGTTCAAAGAACACTATAAACATCTCAAGATCGTTTCATTTTGTATATTTGACAACCACAAAGACTATGGGAAATATTAAAACCATGTTCCCAGACATGATTTGATAAAACTAATGAATGATCACACATGAATCTCAGCTTTTAGAAGTGTTAGGCATGTGATTACTGTTCCTGTTTGGTTGCTAAGGAGACGATTGCAACTCTGGGGAGATTCATTTATTTAGACTTGTACAGCAGTGAAATTGAAGATCAGTTCAGTGACTGTTTTAAAAACTGCTGTAAAGATCAAGTACCCCCATAAGATAGGTCTTATAATCACCTGCTTCTGTTTTTGCTGGTTTGTCAAAAATTATTGTCCAATTTGCACAGTTGTGCAGGGAACATGGCAAGAATTAACTTAAAGATTTGGAGCTCAATTCACAAAAGGCAATGAATGAATCCTGGACTCTTGTTCATATTTTCATTTTTTAAACTATTACTGTACAATACAGAACATTTAATAAAATTATAAAACTGTGGAAATACAATTAAAAAAAAAAAAAAAAAAAATATATATATATATATATATATATATATATATACACATATGTGCATAAAGGTAGTTTGAACATTAAATGATACATATTGGTATTATATTGGTATCATATTTTTTTAAATTATTATTATTCCTCTAAATTCTTTAGTACAAGTGTTTCCAGGTGACAGAAAATCAGACTGTGGACCTGACTCCATTTAAACAAACAAACTCATGTGCTTTTGTTTGACCTCAGAAAGAATTTGTGTATTTGACTTTGAAGAATATAAGTATTTGTATTTTTAAGATTGGACTTTAAATCTCTTTATTCAGGAGGACATGGAGGCTCGAGAAAAGGAACAGAAACAACAGGAAACTCAAACAAAACTTTTTGAGGGTCTCAAGTTCTTCCTCAACAGAGAAGTGCCTAGAGAGTCACTGGCTTTCATCATCAGGTGATTGAAATCAGATACAGCAATTTATCCCCAGAAACCAACAAACTATGCATTTAAACAGTAAACTGATGCAAAGATGCTGTTTTGTGTGTGCCGCTGACTTTCAGGTGTTTTGGCGGTCAGGTTTCCTGGGATAAGTCTGTTTGCATTGGAAGCACATATGATGCAACAGATGAAACTATCACACACCAGATTGTGGACAGACCGAACATTGACAAACAGTACATCAGCAGGTAAGATGTAAAATTCATCCTTTTTCTGATTTTTTTGTATTTTTGTGCTCCTGTGACAACCGTGGCCCAAGGCATTATGGTTACATGTTGTCTGTTCATCCTGTGATATCAGTAAAACATTAGGTGCTTTCCTACTGTAGGAACCATTTGTAGTTCCTGGAACCTTTTTCTCACCCTTTCCCACAGCATAGGACGTAAATAGTTCCTAGAACCTTTTTTTGTTCCTACTTGCAGGCAGGGTCTTTTTTAGTTCTGTAGGAACTATATGACATAGGTTTTTGTTGATTGGTAGAGCCAAGACCACACCTATTTCTGCATTTCCTCATTTTGCAGTACCGCTCTCTTTAAAACCATCTATGTAGCGTCGGCTGTGTGTTTGGGGAAAAATAGAGAGAGAAAGTAATAAACGGACCAATGACACAGTTTTGTTTTTGGAATAATAATGATGTTTGTTAAAGCTATGACATTAACATACGTCGTAGTATGACCTGCTGCTGGATTCTTCTTCTCCTAACTCTCTGTAAACTCCTCCAGTCTTGACATTAGACACTGTATTTGACCACAATTAACATTCCTGTGATACAGAACATAAGCACTGTGGCCTCCTCATTCTCTATTCTAGCTTATAGTAGCACTGTCTTCTACTTCCTTGCGTGATTGTTAAATTTAGTGCTTAAAGAATACATCATTGTGGCAGTTGTTGGCATCACATTGGCCACTCCCATGGTTCCTAGTGCCCTGTCGGAATGCAAACCCAAAGGTTCCCTAGTAACTAAATAATTCTTAGAACTACTCTGTGGGAAAGCACCTATTGTAAAGGATTTTCAGTTAATTATTACACTGCTAAAGTTCTTGACCAGTCACTTACTTTTCTTTAAAAAAAAAAAAATTGAGCATTGTTCTAGTGAAGTGGGCATGTATCTCATTAGTTACACTATACTGCCAAAAGTATTCGCTATCCATCCAAATAATCAGCATCAGGTGTTCCAATCATTCTCATGGCGCCAGGTGTATAAAATAAAGCACCTAGGCATGCAGACTGCTTTTACAAACATTTGTGAAAGAATGGACCGCTCTGAGGGGATCAGTGATTTCAAGTGTGGAACTGTGATAGGATGCAACTAATCCAGTCAAGAAATTTCCTCACTCCTAAATATTCCACAGTCAACTGTTCGGGAATGCCACAAAGTCTTTGCTTCTGGAAGAATCATTAAAAATTCCCATAAACATACTCCTAACCCTTGTGGACAGCCTTCCCAGATGAGTTGAAACTTACAGCCCCAAAGGGTGAACCAACATATTGAACCCTCTGGATTTAGAATCAGATGTCACTTTAGTTCATATGCGAGTCAAAGCAGGTGAGTGAATCTTTTTGGCAGTGTAGTGTATGTTATCCATCCTAATACTTTGATAACATCCACTTTGCAAAGAAAAAAAAATCAATAAATTATTCAATATAGTTTTATGTGCTTAACAGTGACAGATGTGAATCTGGAATTCTAAATGCACCTTTGCTGGCAGTTCTGCTTCATGTCTCCATGTAAATTCCTTTTTTTTCCAGTCCCTCTATTCAGACTTCCACCGTCTTCTATGAGAACAGCCATGTTCTTTATGGTGTCTGACAGCCCCTTCCACAAGAAAGTTCACTTGTTGATCAGATGTGCCTGGAGCAAGAAATTCAATACAAAAAGAATGTTTTCTCCACTATACTAGTGAATATTTTTTTTGAAACATTGTGCAGTTTAACATGAAGCATCAGAGTGGTCCTTTGTTTATTAGCTGCCATATTTAGGATGGGTTTCTCATTTGTTATGAGGAGGTCTGCATTTTAGAATACAAAGAAGATATTGTTATAGGAACATATCTGGATCAGATACTGGTTGGACTAACTTAATTATTTCCTATTTTCTCCTTATGTGCCTTTAATGTCTTTTGTATGTTTTTCAGGTACTACATCCAGCCTCAGTGGGTGTTTGATTGTGTCAATGCCAAACTACTCCTGCCTGTGGAGGACTACTTCATGGGAGTGACTCTGCCACCCCATCTCTCTCCCTTCGTGGAGGAGAAGGAGGGAGACTATGTGCCCCCAGAGAAGCTGAAAGTCATGGCTTTACAGCAAGGAAAGAAACCTGGTATGATGTCCTAGACCCATAGGCTTGTGTATTATTGTTTCAACAATATAAAAAAGTGTCATTAGAGAGGTTAGATATGTTTAATATCATATGTAATTATTGGTCATATTTTGATTTGACATTTATTGTTCTCCTATCCACCTATCAAATGTAAAGGACTGAATAAGGTTTTTAATTTTAGATATCTTATACCCAGATGTACTTATTTGCATTTAACTTGGATCTTCTATTATAGCTGAAGAACAGGAAGAAGATGATGAAGAAGAGGAGGAAGATGAAGAAGAGGAAGATGAGAACGAAGAACAGGATGAAGAGGAAGAGGCAGAAGAGAAGAACCTTAAGAAGATGGAAGAGCAGAGATCCCAGGGCAAAGTAAGAGACTGCTCAATAGTTTATGTCGCCTTTAGTTTCATTAATCTGATGTGGTTCTCACTTGTTTTTATTTCCTGTTATTAAGTCTCTGCAAGTGAAGGTGACACCTGGAAAAGTAAAGGTGGAAAATCCGACTCGCTTAGAACAGGAGCAGAAAGCTGAGGAGAAACGACTGGCCATCATGATGATGAAGAAAAAGGAGAAATACCTTTATGATAAGATTATGTTTGGAAAGAAAAGGAAAATCCGAGAGGTTTGTTCTTTTTTTTTTTTACTGATTGGGTATGGATGCACATGTAGATAAGATTCATGTACAGCTCTGTGAAAAGATGCCATTATTATATTGTTGACATTTGATATCTTATCTTGCTCTGAGAATGTTTAACAGTTTTGTGTAGTTACTGCTTATAGAACATGAGGGTCTGGTGCTGACCTTAGCTAATCGAACAAAATTCCTTTGTGGTTTGTGTCAAACAGCATTGCAGCATTTCACCTTTTTAACTGCATCTGTTCTTCTCTTACAGGCCAACAAGCTGGCTGCCAAGAGAAAGGCCTTTGATGATGCTGAAAAAGCAAAGAAGAAAAAAGCCAGAAAATAATCCATTTGATGTATTCCTCTTCTTTAGACTGACTTTATGTATTTAACTTCATTCTGAATGTGTTGCAGGTCATAAATCCTGTCTATGCATTTCAGAGCACATTCACATGGTCCAGTGTTTGTGGAATATATTGTATTGTAATGTATTGTGGAATATGGACATTGTGCTTATGTGGAAGTGATTGCTGGCGAGTTGTCCAGAGTGTACCCTGAATGAAATTACAGTCTGTCTTAGACTGAAGTGTGTATTTTAAGTACATGTATACTGCTTCTTTAGGCCTTTTTTTCCGTTGTCAATTTCTCTTTTTTTGGAAAGGATTGAAGAACGGTCCTTAAGGGGAATCTGCAAGTAAATTTTACATGATCTTGTATTAAACCAGTCACCAAACCTGTACCATAAGTCTTTTTACCACTTTTGGTGTGTGCACATTTGTCATCTTTCAAGCCATGAAAGGGGTGGAATACTTTCAGAGATTATACTTCTTTTTTTGTTTTTGTGTCTAAAGCCAGTGTTACTTTTTAGCAATCAATAAGTCAGTAAAACCTCTCAATTAGAATATGTACAGCGGAATGTAATGAATTGATGTAGTTGTTGACACTATGCACATCACATTCTCAATATAGGCTTTGTCCTAAAGGTCTGAACTTAGAATAACCCCTGTTTTTGTAATGTAACAAATGAGATTCATATCAGTTGTTGAGCTACTTTTTCCACACCACAAACTGGGTGGTTTACATCAAGATTAATTATTTATTAAAGTCCTTTGACATCCTACAGTTGTTTCTGGATCGGGAGAAATATTTGAAGGATGTGAACTTGTACTATAAGGTCTTCAAGTCCACATCTGTGCTGTGGGCAGAGACTGAGGTCACAGCACTGTCGTTGAAAGCTCTTCCTGAGTGACTGGTCCACACAGAATGGGTGTTCGTGACGAAGGAGCACAAGACCCTGTGCCCTCTGAGACACTGCTGCTGTGATCTTGGTGGGCCGAAGGCCAGGCCAGTCATGTCCTGCACTCGTCAATCTCTTCATTCATTCCCTCCCTCTCACCCTAATCTGCATTCCACGCATGCCCACCCAACCCGGGTCTCAGCCTGGCACTCAGGGTGCCTGCAGACAGCACATCCAGCTCAACAAAAGCAGCAGTGTCATGGCTGAGCATGACGAGTGTGGGATGGACCACACAAATCCAGAATCAAGGCCGAAGAATCAATGCTCCAGTGTGAAGTGATAGATAGAGCTCACACATACTGTAGTGGGTGAAGTATTATGACCACATATTGCTACATCCTGGCACCCAGAACCAAATATACTCCTCAATGATGGTTGAATGCGCATTTTATTCTCTATTGAAATGTCTGCAGAAGAGACCAATTTGAGAAATAGCCACTTTATCAAAAGACAGTACTTATGTGGGCACCTACTGACAGAATAAACATTATATCCAAGGGTAAAAAAAATGACTTGCATATATATATATATATATATATATATATATATATATATATATATATATATATATATATTTAAGTGGAGGAAATAGTTACATGGTATTTTCTCTCTTTGCTCTTAAAGTGTAGACATTTTGTTTGCTCCAGTAATATGCCTGCAATTATTTTACAGTGGTCTAAAATGTCTTTATTTTACTATCCTCCATGTGTCTTTATCCCTTTACCTGCATGGCAGCATGCAGAGGCACAGCTTGCTAAATAAGCATTTCAAACGTTACAGACAGAACAGTGTTGATCAAGTGGTACAATTAAAGCCTTTGTTCTTTGACTTTCTGCATTTGTTCTTTTATGCTGTTTTCCACCCCTCCTATCAGCTTGCAGCTCGAACTCCACTGTCTGCACTCAATAGCCCTCTGTATGGAGACACAGAATGGGGACTATACAGCCTCTCCTCAACCCCCTCCCCTCTTCTTTCCCTCTATCCTGCCCTCCCCCCCTTTTTTACACTCTGACAAGTGCATGTCCCTTGATAGAGGCTCTGACGTCACAAGCGGATAGATGAGCCTCCCTGCCGTGCTTTATTCAGCGAGATCAGTTTAGGAATTGAAAGTTAGGGGGAGGTTGTGGCTCGGGGCTTCAGGTGTTCATGCTGAGAGGCAGAGGAGAAGAGGAGCTGCCAGATGAATGAGCTCCATTGCACTGGACGTGATAAAGGGAGTGTGGGCCGGTGCTGGGTGTCTACCAGTATGTGTATGTCAAGATCAGACTTAAGAAAAGCTGTGGGAGGAAGCTCTGGTTGTACAAGTCACCTGGAACTGACAGGAAAAGCAAGAGACGATGCACTTGGACAAGAAACACCTCTGTTAGTTTCCCTTTGGATTTATGTATGAGGGTAAGCAAATATTCTCCAGTCTTTTGAGTGGAATGATGGTCTCCCTTCCCAATTTTCTCTCTCTCCATGCTTGGTACCACTAATAACAATCTCTCTATGTCCTTACCTGTCAGAAACAATTGTTTTAATTACCCTCATTTATATTCACATGAATGCAGCTTGTCTTAGTCTTAAATATAGCTTTATTTACTTTTAATGTTTCCTCATGTTTGATCTTAATCTATCCTATCATTCAGGACAAAAGCAGAATAACTCTGTCTTTGGGTTTAGGAAGAAGTCATTTAAAACTCAGGACAAATATTTCCATGCAAAAAATGTGCTCCAACATGCCATGAAAATGTTTTGCAAAATAGATGAACAAAACATGAGAAATAAGTAAAGTCAAACCTAAACATCATGCAAGGACATTCAGTAAGGTTACATGATAAGTAGCTCCATGATAAACTGTGGTCTTTAAATTGTTGTTTCAAATCACAGGTTCCAGGTATATACTAAAGTAAAGAATGCCACTTGAAATTCTCTCTACATTATCAGGCCAATCTATTCAACCTGAACTACAAAGAATGGGCCTCAGAGTGGGGTCTAATGGTACGAAGAAATGTCTCATACAGCCCGGTAATGATCACCCCTTGATGGAATTGAGACAAAGAGCAGAAATGGCCCTCTTAGCTGTGTTTAGACAGTAATGTTTGTATAATGCTACAAAGATAAGAATGAGTCTGAAATGCAAGTGTGCTATTCATAGAGCCCAGGCTGCTACAACATTGACTAAAGTTGAAGACATCTACCTGCAAGACTCTAATCTAAAACTAAATAATTGATGAAGGAAAAATCAGATTAGGCCTTGATTTAAAAATTAATTTGCCTTCTTAATTCAATAATATTGAATGAAGTTCTGTCAGTAATGTGACTTTCAAACATGTTAATTGTAAATATAATTTGCCATAAATTCAAACTCATATAAAGTTAAGAAGGGAAGACGCAGCTCATATTTCCAGGTGTCATTATACCATAAACTCCTGTCAGAAGCATGTGTCTAAACTTGTTGTCATGTTAGTTAGGCTGGTTATGTAAATGGTACACATCTGTTTGTTGGCATGTTAATTCATTTATTTTTCTGTCATTGAATTACATGAAAACATTTGCACTGATTTTAATGACGTTTTGGGGCATGAAGCAAGGAGGAAGCAAAAAAAAATCTTGGAGAACATCCAGAATCATGTCAGATCTTGTAAAAAAAATAAATAAAGGTTATTGGTTTTTTTTATTATTGTAAGAAAGACTTTTTCTTTCATAACATCACTTTGGGTCATAGTAGAGCGATGTTCTCTATATAGCATCTGTCAGGTTTTAAAGGAATTTCAGTTTAATTAATTTCACCTCAAAACTTTTGGTTTTATGCAGAAAGATGACACTGGTGTTAACACATAGTAATACATATATTCTGTAATTGTTGCCTTTTCTTTAGAAAGAAATAAAAGTTGGGGACTATATATCCTGGATGTACAGCTTATAAAACACTACTCCCTTTTGGGGTCACATGGAGTCATCTAATGATACAGGTGGCAGACGTTGCTGAGTCAGCCTGTGGGTCATCTTACCTCCATCCGTAGAGGGAATACAATATCACTTTTCACTGTGATCAATTATTTATGTTGTGGAACGTCTGAGGAACACAGTAATGGACATTTTCAGTGGAAGCTATGTTATTTTCTACATCACCATACAATTTCAGCTGTACCCTGCATTTATATTGTTGATGAAGAGGATGCAACAGGCTTTGGTCAGAACAGATAAGTTACCTCTCTGTCTAATGACAAGCACTAGTTATTTACTGTAAGTACTATATACTATGACCAAAAGCACAACAGTATTTTAGGTAATAGCCTTCTTTCCAAAGCTACAGGTAGTTGACACAGTGAACAAACAATTGAATGCAATGAAATACAACATGAAGTGCATAATAACTATAGCTAATTATAACTGAAAATACAATTCTCAGTTGTTAAATCAAACATGATAAAAGTGTTGAATACAGTTCAAGGTAATATTTTGAATTGAATTATATTAGACCTGCAGAGTATTTTTCGAAGCCTGTGTTATATGTACTCTACTATTGACACCAGAATAACGAAGTCTGGGAGGAGCTATTGAAAGTCAATACACCTTAATTTATTAATGACTCCGTCCTAGCAAATAACTTAAGGCATTTTCAGTGTGTCAATTGAGTGTTGCTCCCATTTTTCTGACTTGAAACATAAAAATCTGCTCAAGTTATGGCTTTCTTTTTTTTCTTGTCAGTTAAAGTTAAAAAATATCAGTTTGCAAGTTTACAAAACTTACCATTATAATAATGATGATGCTTGGTGTTGATTCTGTGTTTCTTAGGAAGGCAGGACCATGATGATCAACCAAAGGAGGCAGTGGAGGTCCATGTGCAAAGGCCTAGTCCTGGGTACTGTCCTGACCAGCTGTATGGTCCTGCTTTACTGCCTCTCTACTCCGCAGGTCCACTTTCCTTTGCCTGAGTAAGACCTGCCACACTACACAAAATATAGCATCATGTGAAAGTTAACAACACACTAGTTCAGGCCATTTACCAAGAAGAGCCCTCAGTTTCTTGACGATGCAAGAAATGTTACTGATGAATAGTTTTATGACTTATTTTACACAGTTTGTAACCTAATATGTATGTGGTATTATTTAATCACTCAATTGTAGGTGTGCTGTTAATAACATATTTTCCTGAGGTGTGGCAAACACAGAACCCATATTTATTACAGCTTTACGCAGGTATCCCATCAAAGATTACTAATGCAAAATAGACTTATGTTCTGACAATTGTGCCCAATTTGAGGCCAATAAAAAAATAACTGTAAGGTTTAATGCTAAGTATTGCAAATATTCTTGTTTGCCATGGTTTTCTTTGTAATGACTGTATTTTCCATAAAATTGTACTGTAAAATTATAATGTGCTTCAAAGTGGCAGCGCTGTTTTATTCATTCATGATTCTTTTTTAACATGTATCTTTATTTGGAATGAACAGGTAAATTCACCAGCAGATTGAGATAGGTAAAAAAAGAGACAAATGTCATTACAGTTTTTATTGAGTCCAAAAGATGCACTTCACCAGCCCACAAGGCAAACAAGTCCCAAAAATGAAAAGTATCAAATCGTGGAACAAAGTTTGTTCATTCTTGAAGTGATCATTGTTCTTCAATATCTTAAATTTAACAGCAGTTGCAGTCAGGTAACCACACCATATTATCATGCAAAGAATGAGCTGGTTTGCCCAGAATAAACATAGCCAAATGGAGTTCATTTACTCTCTAAGAGAACACTGATAGATTGAACAGCAGACTGTATACTCCTGGTAGTATAATACCTGCAATATTTTTATTTTGTCTTATTAGTTGACCTAGTGAAGTTCATTCATTATTTTGAAAGACCATTTCACACATCTGTTAAACTTTAGCTGGATGGTTAGTAACATTTGTCTGAAGTCTTTACTCATAACCATTTTATTGCTGCTTTACACAGAGTTTAATGGCTTTAATTCCTGTAAAATCCTGATGACTACTTCAAAGGTTTCTGTAATTGTTATTACATTCATTATTTAATGACTTGTTTCTTTTGTCTTTAGGGTTCCAGTGCCTTACTCCTGTGCCCACCGCCCATCCCAGTTCCATAACAAACTGACCACAAACACCTCACAACAAACCACTGGTCAGACCTGTACTCCTAAAGTGGATATTATGTTCATGAAGACACACAAAACAGCCAGCAGCACCTTCCTTAATATACTTTTCCGCTTTGGAGAGAAGCACCGACTCACCTTTGCATTCCCTGACAGCAGAAATGACTTCTTCTACCCTTCTCTTTTCCAGCGTTCCCATGTCAAAGACTACAGGCCTGGAATGTGCTTCAATATTATCTGTAATCACATGCGTTTCAATGCCCCTGAGGTGGCCAAGCTGCTCCCTACAGACACTTTATACATCACTATTCTAAGGGACCCTGCAGAGCTTTTTGAGTCTTCCTTCCACTACTTTGGTCGGCTGGTGCCTTTCACCTGGAAGATACCAGGTGATGATAAACTGACTGAGTTTCTCCGTGACCCCCATTACTACTTTGATCCAGAGGGTTTCAATTCTTTCTACCTCAAGAATCTACTGTTCTTTGATTTCGGACAGGACAACACTCTGAAGCTGGATGATCCACGGGTAGACCAGGGAATCAAGTTCATTATTGACCGTTTTCAGCTGGTCATGTTAGTGGAGTATTTTGAGGAATCACTCATCCTGCTGAAGGATGCCCTCTGCTGGGAGATGGATGACCTGCTTTTCTTCAAGCTCAATGCACGCAAGGGATCCACTGTGTCTAAACTTACCCCTGAACTGAGGGCCAGAGCTCTTCAATGGAATGCTATTGACTGGAAACTATACCAGCTTTTCAACAGGACATTTTGGAAGAAAGTGGACTCTTATGGGCGGCAGAGGATGGCAGAAGATGTTATGGAACTCAGGAGGAGAAATGCAGAGATGACAAACATCTGCATCGAGGGAGGCCATGCTGTGGATGCTGGCAGCATCCAGGAGACAGCTATGCAGCCATGGCAGCCCATTGGAGAGAAGTCCATCATGGGATATAACTTAAAGAAGAATGTGGACAAGGCACATAGAAAACTGTGCCGTAAGATGTTGACACCAGAACTTCAGTACTTAACTGAGCTTGGTGTTAATCTGTGGATCACCAAGCTGTGGGGACATGTCAGAGAGATCATAAACTGGTGACAAGGCTTGAATGACAACAAGAGGAGCCAATTTAACAAAAACAGTCTGTTAAGAGTAAAAGAGGCTAACTATGCAGTTGATAGTGTGAGAGCCTAAAGGTGTCTGTTTCAATCTTGTGACCTGTCTCAATATAATGTACCTGAATTTACTTGTTTACATTGCATATGTTTAAATATAGCTACGTAGTTCATGGGTGCTTGGCAAAAAGACTCTGGACCTCACAATCTATATGTTACACTGATCTGGTTTATATAAATGGACTTAGTCTTTCTGTTTTTTATGTGCGAGTATGTGTTGAACCATTAAAATATGCTTACCCTAATATGTGAGTTTGTTCTAATGAAGAAGTGAATGATAGTGTTTACATCTAATTGTATTATTTTTAACCCCCTTTATTAAATTGAGATCAAATGCTGTGATTCTTACCAAATTTAAGACAGGAGAATCTATTTGATATTGTCTATTTGAATGTCTCTAGAGGAAGTGATGATAGGTGAGGAGATAAACACAAACCTTTCCAGGTATTCCAAGATGAGATGGAATTAATAATATTGATGATAACTTCCAGGTAGAGAAAGGGGAAATATACTTCATACAATGTTTAACCCACAATGTAATCAGTGAGTAAAACTGAATGTAGTACATCTACATGTAAACAGCATTATGCAATCAAGAAGAAAAGAAGAAATGTACTTAATGCATTTATTTCATACATTAATGTTGAAGATGTTTTTTTTCTTCTGCCCTAATACTTTGCTTGTTTTCTTAATTTTCCTCCTTTCTCTATTCATTGTTTCCATAGATGACCCTGAGAGTGAAATGTCTTTACATCCAATATCTCTTTCTTTCTTTTTTTTTTCAATGTGACATCTAAAAAAATACATTTTTTGTGTGAAAAAGTCTCATTAATGACTGAACTTAAAATATGTTACACAATGAGCCAAACAAATGTATTCATCAGTCAAGTAAAGCAAATTCTATCTGTTGAAGCATCATGACTGTGACTAACAGTGTTAAATGAAAAACATTTCCTGTACTTGTCATGTGGATGTAGTAAATGAATGATTTCTTTATATGCAAAATAAATATTTTTTCTGTTGTTATTTTGTTTTAGGGTTGTTATCTCTTAATATTAGAATTTGTAAGTCTGTAAGTGATTGATTGTGTCCTTGGATAGCCCACTCCATAAAAATGTATATGATAAGTATGATCATCATCTTATGTATATCCTCAAAATAAGTATGCAAAAGTATTTTGTCTGACTCATAAATCAATTTCTGTGTGTGTTTGTTCATAACTTTGTTTGTGTGTAAAATGGAGAGCAGCAAGATTGTTCAGCACATGAAGAGACTACATACAAAATCTGAATTGGTAAGAAATAACTTAAATAAAAATGTAAGTTACAGTTATATAGTAGCAAATACAAAAAGGTGACTGTCAATATGTTGTTACATAAGCTCTCTATTTCTGTTGATAATCAAAGTTGATAACCAAAACAAACAAATAAACAAACAATGATAAAGTCTAAGGAGAGGTGAGTATACGCTGCTTCATTGATGTTGGAGCCTATGATACTGATTTGACAGGTAAAATTTTCCACAGACAAACAGTAAAGCTTCTACTGTATTTGCCTACATTAACTTACTTGTATCACTCCATCTAGGTTGTTATTGTGTTAAAATGAATGATTTCATGAATCCTGAAATTTTTTGTACATATAATTTTAGATGTTCCCATAAAGGGTTGGTTAATAGTTAGGTTAACGAATGTTTAATAAACATTTGCCAAGCAATTCACAAACCATACAAATAATTTTATATTCTAGACTATTGTGGTATTTTACTTGTTTTTCTGCAATTTATTCAGTTAACATTTGATTAGAGGTTTTGATTAAATTGAGTCTACACTGTAAACCCATTAATGTTGATGAATTCTTTCTGCATTCATAAATAACTTATTCACAGTATATAATTATGAGAATATAAGTATTGAACATATCACAGATGTAATCTGAACAACCCATACCTTTATTTTAAATTATTATATTTTTAATACAAATATTTATTGACAATTGTTCAGTACACAATAACTATGAACAGTACAAGAACAAACAACTGTAGAACAAGGTCAGAGAATTAGAAATCTTTCAACAAATGTTAAAATATATATAGACATACATAAATGGGTATAGTTTTAACAGCTTTCTTGTTTTTAGAGTTCTGTATTGAAATAAAGTATTGAGTTCTTTTACAAAAAATTTAAATGATAGCTTTTGACCGGAGAATTTAAATGTATGAATATGGTATTTTGCTAGTAATATAATTATGAATGATACAATATTGGTCTGATTTGACAGGAGTATATGAAAAGGAACCAAAAAATACATCATCAAATGAAATAGTAAAATGAAAATCAATTTTATGGGAAATAAACGTCCAGACAGATGACAGAACCAGAAAAGATCATGCAGATTTTTCACAGACTGATTATAGAATGAACACCATACTTTTATTTATTACAGGAAGTGAAGTACTCACCCATGGTGCATTTGGGGGCGTGGCTGGTCGACTGTTCTCTGATGACAGTTTTTGTTTTGCTAGTTTAGTGTCAATGCTTAGTGTATGTTTTTCCTTTTTTTATTTAGCTACTAGACATATACCTGTTGAAATACTGAGATGGATTAAATAGGGTTTGAAGTGTAACGCTAATAGACGTCCGTTTTTCAATATCAGTGTTTTTTGCTGAGTAGCTGTAGCATATAAGTAGCTAGCAAGCTAGCAGTTAGCTAATGTGAGATTTATCATCGCGAGTTGCAAACTTCTAACCGGCTGTTCGTAAGCCTCAGAAATAAACAGAAACAGTTTGTTTCATCGGTGCCGAGTGGCTGGCAGCTCATTTTGTCAGGCGGTCATGCTGAAGGATTGACTTTAACGATGGCATTAGCTCTTGGCTGCACCCTGATAACTGTTTCATCCGGATGAGTTAGCTTGCAACAATGACTTGTAAATCCACTAAAGTGGCCCCGAGTGTTGATTTCGACCACAGCTGCTCCGACAGTGTGGAATATCTGACCCTCAACTTTGGACCATTTGAGACCGTCCATCGATGGAGAAGACTACCTCCATGTGATGAGTTTGTCGGTGCAAGGTACAGCTGCCAGATGATTAAATACAGATTTAGATTCTACCAGAACACGTGTCAACTACATTCACTATGAAATACTTTTGGCTTTTTCAGACGGAGCAAACACACTGTTGTGGCATATAGAGATGCTATATACGTATTTGGGGGAGACAATGGGTGAGTAGTTTGCCAAACGTTTGCTTTTAGGCATAGATTTTCTTAGATTTCATGTTATGCATAACGCCAGCTGTTGTGTTTACAAAGTATAAGGAAACATTCAAATATTTCCATCTTTATTACAATCAGTTACAATTCTTTTATCTTTAATCAGTTTAGCTCTGTTGGTTTTCTGTTGTGACGTTATAGCATCACTGTCACAGTTACTTGCTGAATTTGTCACACAAAGACAACTGTCAAATTATCTGAGTAAATCTTTTGAAGAAAGGGGAGACCCTGTCACTCATTTAATTTACTCCAATCAAGTACATGCTGAGAGAACCTTGAAGGCCAGGAAATACATGTACACCAAACTGTGATACCCCCCCCCCCTCAAATCAATAAGCAGTTTTCCATCTGGTTTTGTAGATTTATTGATTAGCTTTTATTGTTCTGTACATATGAATGTGAGTCTTTTACAGATGTTTACTCCATGTTATTTCTGAAGCTTTATAACTAGGCAATTTTCCATCATGCTGTATTATAATGCTCTTTAAATCTTGAAACCAACCTATCTCATCTTAAAACACAACTCATGTTTTTAAAATCCCGACTGAAGAAATAACATACTTATTAATATTAAGTAAGTACATTCCATATGTCCTCATTAACAGGACAGTAAGTTGTATATCACAGAGTCTGTTCTTGAACGGAGTATCATAACCTGCTGTTTATGAATAATGGGTTCATGATTACAGTTGGATAGGTCATATGGATGTTTGTCTTTCATCTTAATGATACTTGGGATTTAACCATTGTAATTATTCTCTATGAGACATTATGTTTAAAGCTTTTATTTATAACTGTTTCAACAAAACATTTTCCACTATAATGGGAACCGTTTTTCTGAACAAACCACTGATGTAAAATAAGAATTTAAATTCATGTGAAATGTACCAAGTAAATATGTAAATATTACAGTAAGACTTGTGTCACCCAACAGGAAGAACATGCTAAATGATCTGCTTCGCTTTGATGTCAAAGACTGCTCATGGTGTCGGTAAGATAACAGAAATTCACCAGTTACATTTTGTAGAGTACTTGTGCATGTTTGGGTGTTAGGCAGTAATGCTAATTATTAATGGTGGGTGCTGAGTGTTTTAGATATGGTAAAATGCACAGACTGAATTTTCCTATGGGGATCATACAGTGAAATAAAATAATAAGTATAAAGTATAAGAAAATATAATAAGTGAAATATGACAAGGCCTATGAGTACGAGTATGGATAATACAGTGAAATAACCTTTAAAATTTTAACATTAAAATTCACAGAGCTTTCACAACGGGAACTCCACCTGCTCCCAGGTATCACCATTCAGCTGTTGTTTACGGAAGCAGCATGTTTGTTTTTGGTGAGTTTTTAAGGCTTTGTTATAAAACCTTTCCGTCGGCTCATATTTTAATGATATTCATTTGGTTCTCTGTGGTTTGATATATTTAAGGGGGCTACACTGGAGACATCTATTCAAACTCAAACCTGAAAAACAAAAATGATCTGTTTGAGTACAAGTTTGCTACAGGGCAGTGGACTGAATGGAAGGTGGATGGAAGGTAATGTATTTCCCAACAAGATTTTATACTTTTGTGTCAGAAAATGTCAATATATATATATAAACAGTCACAAAATACTTTCAATGAAAATTAGAAGTTTGTGTTTTTATTGTTTTATTTATTAAACTCATACTGACTGGTTATGCACTACAACAAGTACAGTAAATAGACACTAATATACATATATATCTTGAAGTGAAACATGCAGCTGCTAGAAATATTTCTGAATTAATTTCTCGAAAAATGTAATTTATAATGACAAATAAATGTCTTACTTATAGATGGTCACAATTGAGACCTGCAAAGAGAAAATTAATCAGCCCTTTATTTATGTTTTAGTTTGCCAGTGGCCAGATCTGCACATGGAGCCACAGTCTACAGTGACAAACTGTGGATATTTGCCGGCTATGATGGGAATGCAAGGTATGAATTATTTATTTTTTCATTAATATCCACGCACAGTGCTCCTCTTACTGATCTTGATAAATTGTCTCCCATGTACAGGCTGAATGACATGTGGACCATTAGCCTTCAGGATCGAGAACATGCATGTTGGGAAGAGGCCAGTATAACATATTTTATTTAACACGATACACATTTATTTAAGTAGAACACAGACCTGCACATTATGTGTTAACGAGTGTCTTTCTTTGTGTGTAACAGATTGATCAGAGTGGCGAGATTCCTCCATCTTGCTGCAACTTTCCCGTAGCTGTTTGCAGGGACAAGATGTTTGTATTTTCTGGTCAGAGTGGAGCCAAAATCACCAACAACCTCTTTCAGTTTGAGTTTAAGGGCCACATGTAAGCAGAGTTTTTTTTAGACTCTGACACATTTTTGACACATCTTTGTTAGTTGTAAATTTCAGATGGAATTACATCCTCATTACTTCTTCTCAGGTGGACACGCATCCCAACTGAGCACTTATTACGAGGTTCACCTCCACCTCCTCAGAGACGTTATGGGCACACTATGGTTGCCTTTGACCGTCATCTCTATGTATTTGGAGGTGCTGCTGACAACACATTGCCCAATGAGCTCCACTGCTATGATGTAGACTCTCAGACCTGGGAGGTGATCCAGCCCAGCCTGGACAGTGAGGTATGGTGGAAACAGATTAACAAATGATTTCTTTTGTATGTTTTTTTTTTTTATTGTTGTGTATCCTGGTGCTTCTCCCTTCTGTGTCACTCTGCATATTCTAGTTAAACACAGTCAGGGCTTTGTGAAATAATGATATAAACTGCTGGTTTTTCCTGGTCAGAGTGAGGTTGTGATGCTGCAAGCCCTTCAACTGGCTCAATTATTTTAGAAGCAAAGTATTTTATGATTTATAATAATTTTAAGGATGGAATGAGTACAGCAATTGGCACATTAAAACAGTATGGAAACTCATTTAGTCATTATATACTATAGTGTGTGGGCATTTATAGATTTTACAGATCAACTTGGTCCTGAAGAAAATAGATTCAGTATCAATAACCTTCTTACAAATTGCAATAAAGTTCAAAAAACATCTTTCTGTACCAGAAAAGTGATTTTAGTAATTTTAGTTTTTAAAATTTTGACTACTCTGCTGTAATACAACATATTAACAAATGTCAGAAATGTGGCATATTGGTTGTGTTTTCATTGGGATCCCCATTAAAAGCTGGGGGTCACACAAAACTTGATAAAGATGGCCACCTCCTGATTCTCTATGCAGAAAGACCCTGCACTGTGTAATGATTGAAAAACCTGATATCTCTTATATGGATGGTAGGGCAGGGAAACCATAAACCTTCTGGTTAATGGATGTTTCTAATTAATGTTCCCTTGGAGTGTTTTAGGTAGGTAAATGTGACATATTATGAGTGTTTTGGCTGCTGTTGAGTAGTTTATATATATATATATATATATATATATATATATATATATATATATATATATATATATATATATATATATATATATCACAGTTTCTTTGTTGTATCATAAATCACTCTTTAAAACAATACTTTCAAGATTATATTTTGATGTTCTTCCACAAGACATAAGTGCAGAAGTGTACATTTGCATTAAGACAACATAAACCAATGTGCAGAAGAGTAAATGTGACAGAATGGGACAATTCTGATCAGAGACAACAACAGTTTATTACAGACCTGTCCTTAAAACAACCCAAAACACCACTCATCTCGTTTACCAAGTACAAAAAAAAAATCACGTCAGTTCAAACATTTATACTATTTCTAAATAGTATATGATTGGTTTTAACCCTTTAATATTCATATCATGATAATTTTATATTATGTTATACCATTACATTATATGTCATATGTTATTATTTTATTTTATTTATTATATTATGGTCATTTTAAATTTGTCATGAAATATCTAAAAATAGAAGAAAAACTATCAAACATGAGCCAGTAGCTATTATTTGTCAAATATATAAGTCAAAAAAGCTCTTTAATTCAATAATTTACTATTTATTTGGTGAATTTGAGTGTGACATGTCAAAAAAATATATAGTATTCATCATTTTGGTCATGAAGAGTCATGCAACATTTTGTAAGTGGTGTTCTCTCCTCAGATGCCCAGTGGGAGACTGTTCCATGCTGCTGCAGTGATTCAAGATGCCATGTACATTTTTGGGGGTACTGTGGACAACAATGTGCGAAGTGGAGAGATGTACAGATTCCAGGTCAGCATGTCCTCCTTCTACAGTTGTCTTAGTTTATGACCCAATATTTGGCCTTTTCACGTTATTTTCAGAAGAAAAGGTTGAACTTCCTTAGGCTATCGCTGTCATTGTTTTTGTCTGCCCATCCTACAGTTTTCATGTTACCCAAAGTGTACACTCCATGAGGATTATGGAAGACTGTGGGAGAATCGTCAGTTCTGTGATGTGGAGTTTATTCTGGGCGAGGTGTGTTAAGAATCTAAAGTGGAAAAATGAATTACACATAATCCCACTTACATGATCTTTTTAACTCATTATTGTGTTGTTCACAGAGAGAGGAGAGAGTCTTGGGGCATATTGCCATAGTGACTGCAAGATGTCAGTGGCTGCGGAAAAAAATCCTGCAGGCTCGGGATAGGCAGCGACAGGTTAGAGCCATGCAGCAAGCACTTTTCATTTCCTGTGAGACAATGATACAACCTTGAAGATATCAGGATATAATTGTCAATTCTGTATAATTTAGTATGTAAGAAAGACTATGAAAATATGAGCTGCTTATATGATTAGAAAATCACAACAAAATCACCTATATATATATATATATATATATATATATATATATATATATATATATATATATATATGGCGTGTACCATCTGCAAATTGAGGAAGTGGCTGATATGGAAAAGACATACCAGTGGCTGGAAAAGGCTGGTCTAAAGGACAGCACAGAGGCACTACTCATGGCTGCACAAGAACAAGCCCTGAACACCAGAGCAATAGAGGCCGGGGCCTACCACATCAGACAGGACCCCAGGTGTAGGCTGTGTAGAGAAGCCCCTGAAACAGTCCAGCACATCACAGCAGGGTGTAAGATGCTGGCAGGCAAAGCATACATGGAGAGGCATAACCAGGTAGCGGGCATACTGTACAGGAACATCTGTAAAGAGTATGGACTGGAGGTCCCAGGGTCAAGATGGGAGAACCCCCCAAAGGTGACAGAGAACAAACAGGCCAAGATCCTGTGGGACTTCCAGATCCAGACTGACAAGATGGTGATGGCCAATCAGCCTGACATAGTGGTGGTGGATAAACATGAGAAGACAGTGGTGGTGATAGATGTAGCAGTCCCCAGTGATAGCCAGAGAACACGAGAAGCTTGAGAAATACCAAGGGCTGAAAGAAGAGTTAGAGAAAATGTGGAGTGTGAAGGCAACAGTGGTACCAGTAGTAATTGGAGCACTAGGGGCAGTGACCCCCAAGCTGGGAGAATGGCTCCAGCAGATACCAGGAACAACATCAGAGATCTCTGTACAAAAGAGCGCATTGCTAGGAACAGCTAAGATCCTGCGCAGAACCCTCAGGCTCCCAGGCCTCTGGTAGAGGACCCGAGTCTGAAGGAGACACCGCCCACGGGGGGCGAGGGGAACATTTTTTTTTATATTTATTTATATATATATATATATATATATATATATATATATATATATATATATATATATATATACATGACTCCAATCCCCTTAGAGATTATGTTTGATAAGCATATTGAAGAATAACTGTCACACAGTTATTCTTGTCATGTGATGACATGCTCAGAAAAAGAAATAATGATTTTCTTGATGTCTCAAGGCTTATCACAAGTTATCAAAAATGAGTCAACAAAGTGCACTACGGAAACTTGATGCTTTTAAAACGACTTTCTGCTCCAGTTAATGGAAACACAAATCAAAATCTTTCAAATAATAATATGCTTATAGTGATCAATTTGACCCTGAATCTAAGCAGTTTTGACTCTGTCAGTATGTAATTCTGTTACTATTATATTCTAGTAATAGTTGTACAACTGATGGAAAGTGGGATTGGCTTGAATTTGATATATTGTTGGATGATTTCCCTTTGTTACCCACTTATTCTATCATCTTAACTCCAAAGTGCCATATAGCAGAGAGTGTTCTATTTTGAAACCGAGTAAACTGAGTACACAGTAAGTAGATAGATGAGTCTCAGTTTAGATGTGAAACGGACTGTAATATAAGTTGCCATGTCTTTGAGCAGAAGACAAAACAGGACAGCAGTGAGGAAAGTGATGAGGGGGCAACTGGAGGCCCGAAAGATATCCCAGGAGTCAGCAGGCCATCCGGCACACAGCCACTACTTGAAGTTGCCATCAGGGAGGCAGAGGCCCAGCCTTTTGAAGTCTTAATGCAGTTCCTTTATACAGACAAGATCCAGTACCCACGCAGAGGTGACTTTCTCCACATATGTACCCTCATAGATTTTAATTCCTCTATTCTGACATGAAAGAATGCTAACATCCCTTCTTGCCTGTCTCTAGGCCATGTTCAGGATGTTCTCCTAATCATGGACGTATACAAACTTGCACTTAGCTTTAAGCTGTCGCGCCTGGAGCAGCTGTGTGTGCAGTACATCGAGGCCTCTGTCGACCTGCAGAACGTTCTCAGTGTTTGTGAAAATGCCAACAAACTGCAGCTGGACCAACTGAAGGTACACTATGTTTAGGAAACTGCAAATGTGGTTTTTACTGACATCAAGTGGTAGAAGAGAAAATTATCCTCAGAACACATTTAAATCACTGCTTGCAGAGGCGGAAGAGCTATTAGTATCAGTACGGTTAGTAAATCTTTACTTAAATAATTAAAAGTAGAAACAGTGCAGTGTAACTTAAAGTGCTAAAACAAAAGTACTCACTTTACAGAATGCCTTGCAAAGATTGTCCAATGTTTGCTACTAACAAATCCATATAAGGGCATTTTAATTTTGTAATGTCAATGTGAGACTCATTTTAGATATTTTATACTACTTGTTACTTTTATACTACTTGTTAGATAATTTATTACTTTGTCAAATCATGTAAAAAATAACATGTGACTAAGACTGAAAGGCAGATACAGTGGTATACATATATGAATTAGTATAACATGAGAATATGTAACAGTAATATAAGCATGAATAAACTGTACTTTAATGCAATTATATTTAATTTCTGGCCCTGCTGCTGAATGCACATGTACTACATACTTTAAATTAGAAGATCAGTGCTCTGCTTCTTTGTGTTATTTGATTCTTTTGAGGTCCAATGCAGCTGGGAAAAGACAAATGACACATTTCACACGTTTCCCTCGACAGGAACATTGCCTTAATTTTGTGGTGAAGGAGTCACACTTCAACCAGGTGATTATGACAAAGGAGTTTGAACATCTCTCCACCCCTCTGATTGTGGAGATAGTCCGACGGAAGCAGCAGCCTCCCCCCAGGTTGTACTCAGATCTGCCTGTAGACATCGGGACCTCTCTGGTACAGGACATGAAAGCATACTTGGAGGGAGGCGGTTTGGAGTTCTGTGATATTATCCTGCTGTTAGACGGACACCCACGGCCTGCCCATAAAGCAATACTAGCAGCACGATCCAGGTAAGGATTGCATCAAGCTGCAATAGTTTTATTTTTGCTGTTGTAATTGTGTGTGTTTGTGTGTGTGCACATGTATGTGTTGCATATGAAGCTTAAATCTGCATATTTACATTTAATTTTAGTTTCTCAAATGGAATGAATGTAGACAACTGACCTCAATAAGATGTGCAAACATTTGAGCAAGCTGATTAAAATGTACTCATCATTTCATAAAGTGATCCATTTCATCTTGAAGTGCTTAATACTTTTTACTTTTCAGCTACTTTGAAGCCATGTTCCGCTCCTTTATGCCCGAAGATGGTCAGGTGAATATCTCCATTGGTGAGATGGTCCCAAGTAAACAGGCGTTTGAGTCCATGCTGCGTTACATCTACTATGGAGATGTCAACATGCCTCCAGAAGATTCCCTGTATCCTACAAAGTCTGACTACTTAATACTATCTCCAGAATGGGAAAAAATGAGCATTTTTACATTTCTAAGCATTTTTGTAGAGTTAATGACCTAAATGAAAGAGATCACATTCTTTGATTAAAGAAGGCACTCAAATTGCACAATATGTCTACTTTTCTAAATAATTAAACCAAAAGAACGAAATTCATGTAACTGAATGAGGCCTCAGTTAAGCTAAGGCAAAAGTTCTTGTGCCAATCACAACAGGTCAGTTTGACAAATATAATCATGTCAGATTCAGAACATTTTTATTGATCCCAGAGGGCAATGCATTTGCAGCATTTCTCAAAGCAGTTCTCACATATACACATACATACAAATACATACAGTGTGTCAATACATTACAGCTCACAAGTACAAATCAAGTTGACCCAGCCAACAATACAAACCAATATTTTACAATACATGTAACTTCAGAATACACCAACAGAATTTAGCAATTTAATACCAGAGGGCACACAACAATTGGAAAAGTTATTAATTTTGTGTACCGATACGTAAAAACAATGTCATGGAGACATCATGACAAACTCGGGCCATCATGACTGTCCCAGGATGCTTTTCACTTTCTTCACCACCTGCTCTTCCCAGAAAGAGTGTTGGTCTCTCAGTTTGACACCTGTGATTTTTTTAGAGCAGGTTTAACAATGCTCTTCATTTTGTTTTTGATTTTCAAAGACAGGCTATGAAACCAGCAAATGAAAGAAAAGGTAAGAAGGCTTTCAATTAAAGAACAATAAAAGTTGTTGAGGATTGTTTTAGTTCACATTAAGAGTGACATTTCTTCAACAAGTAGGTTCTTTACTGCCCTCATTTAGCAATATTTGTAACTAGACAATTTCCACATCCTCACCATGAATGGCACTAACAGCATTTTTAAAATCATTTGCCATATCTTTGTTTTTTAAAAGTCTTAATTCAAGATAATTGGCCTCACACCATTGAACAAATTGTGCCAGCGCAGCGCCATGGTTTGCCTCAGTTCTGATAGCAGCGAAACCAGGACCATGTCATCAGGAATTTATTCTCCACTGAGGATATGCAGCTGTGCATGTATTATGTAAAAGAGAGAGGGGACAGGACACCACCCTGAGGAGATCTGGTGTTTGACATGAAGGAAGAGATTTGTCCATGAACAAAAACACACTGGACCTGGTCAGTGAGAAAATTTAAAATCAGTATTTAGAGAATGCCCAATCTCAATCCTATTTTGTGCCAATCTGAATTTTCTATGACAACCCGTTCTTGAATTAGAGCCAATAATGTGATTTTAACCTTTCTGCCAAATGTGACCTTGACCTTTGACCTTTTGCAATCTGCAGTCTGAACTCACTCAATTCTTTTGAGTTGTGTGGTTTTGGAAGAGGTATCACTGTTGATGTCTTCCACAGAGTAGCAATCTGATCGAGATCAACACATTTTTGAACAATCTCCCAAAAATAACAGTGAGCTAGCTGTCGCATTGGTGCCAGGTGTGCCCACAAATAGCACCGGGACCCTTAGCTTTCTCTACCTTTACCTTCTTAAATAAGGCAGTGACCTGATTTTATGAAATTATAGTTTCATTAGAAGGCTAAAGAGAATTCCTACAGTCGGGCACATTTTTCAAAACATCAGCTCTTTCAAAACGAGACAAAATAATTAAAAGCAACTGGCAACTTAAAATCAGACACACAGTTAACAGTTTACAGTTACAGATTTTTTTTGTCCTCTTTTAGGTGGCTATCAAAGGCCAACACTCATAATCGTGATATCATCTTTCAGCCATTTGTTTTGGCAGGGATGAATTCCTTGGTTCCAACTGCTCTAAATGTTATAGTTAAATATTTCAGTACTGTCTATAAATGTTAAAAGTAACTGTGTTTTTAAACATAGAGTTTGTCTTCAGTTCAATATTTCTTCCTCCTTCCTTAACTGTAATGATCAGCTATCTGTTTGCTGCCCCATATTACTATGGATTTTCAAATAACCGGTTGCAGGCATACTGTAAGCAGAATCTGGAGATGAACGTCACTGTCGAGAATGTCTTGCAGGTATTTATGTTTTTATTCAGGGGGAGTCGTGGCCTCATTTGATGATTCTGTCCTGAGGCGAGAGGGACTTTTTAAATGTTTTTTTTTTAAGAGTTTCAATATTTTCCCCTTCAGATTCTGGAGGCAGCAGATAAGACCCAGGCCCTAGACATGAAGAAGCACTGCCTGCACATTATTGTCCACCAGTTCATCAAGGTGGGTGGGATTGTATCTGGAGCCTTGGGGGTTTGCTGCCCACTCACTGCAGCTGAGCTAACCCTCTAGCCCAGTCCTCTTTGTGGGAGACTGACTCCTCTGGCCTATTGGATCATCCCACCATCTTCTATGCAGAGAGGAGACTGTTTACAGCCAAGCCGGCTGTACAAGCACCTCATCACATAACAATGAGGGTCATAGTGTCACTGTGATTATTATTTGTTATTAGAAGAAACAGTTAAAGCGCTCAATTTTCACCCTGCTTCACTCAAGTGTTAGCTCTGCTGTTCTGTTAAGCTTCTTTCTGTTTATCATTTTTGAGCATGAGAATCCAAGAGCTGCTTATCTCCTCATTTTACTCTGTTGGAATCATTGTCTGTCTTTATTTACGTCTCGTTTATTTTTTCATTTTTTCCTCTCCTCCCCCTCCAAAGGTATCCAAGCTCCCCAACCTGAGGTCTCTCAGCCAGCTGCTGCTGTTGGACATCATTGAGTCTCTAGCTACACATATATCAGACAAACAGTGTGCTGAGATGGGCTCCGACATTTAAGATGACATGGAGAGCCGGGCTCTTTTCTCCTCTCACAGAAGCCATACATCTCTTTTCCTCCTACTTCTAGCCATTCCCGCCTTTTTTTCCTCCCCACCTGCAGTACTTTTCTTTATGTTGAACCTTGCTTGTCTCAACCCCATAGATGCCTTTTATCCACCAGTCGTTATTGCAGTCTGAATCTCAACCAGGTCTGACGTTGGTGAAGACAAAAGATTGTTGTAATTGTTAAATTCTCTAAAAAATGCCTTTTAGAGTCTCATTTATTTATTTTATATACACAGAGCAAAACTTGTATCATTGTTTTGTCTGCATAGTATTGCTGCTGCACTTTTTTTTTATAGTTATACCATAGAAAGTCATACTCCTGACACTGTAGCAAGTGTTGCATCTCATCGTATTTTTAATGCATCTCTAAGGTAATCTCTCAGTCAAGTAACTGTAATTTAACCAAGTCATTAAGCAGATTATCTATTGAAATCTGTATTTGTCTCATGTATATGCTCTGCACTGTCGCATTTAATAGCTCTGGATTAAATGCAAGGAATCATAAGTCATTACAAAATGATAAAAATATGCACTGTCTGTGTAAGCTTTTTCATGTTAATATCATTATTTAACACTTTCTGATAATAACCACTGTTCCTAACAGTCATGAGTCTACAGATATATCTGTAAAAATATAGCAATGTGTATCAGTATGCTGTTATTAAATATATACCCACATGTATTTAAGGCCTTAATAAATAAATCTTGTATTAAATTAGTAATTTTGACCTTAGTGTCTGTTATTTCTTGCTCTTGATGTTGAGTGTTTCCTGTAAAATGCAAGATAAGGACATGCATGCCCACACAAAAGGCCACAAGACAACATTTCTATCAGAGTAATGCTCTTACCTCGGGTTTGGAGGAATTCAGCTGTGTACAGTTAACTGTCTGAAATTGAAAAGAGGCTGAGTAAGCTTCATATTGAGTGAGAAATCCTTAAATAATTACTAGGGGTTCATTTTTAGGTTATTCCTACACAAATCTTGAATTCTTAGAACATACTCATAAAGAAAAGCCATTGTCATTTATACATTACCTGGAAAAGCTGAAGGTTAATCCTTGACCTTTCATCAAATTAGACACGTCCTTCAGGGGTTTCAGCTTCCACAGATCTACACTGATAACCCCAGACAATGCTTCTTGGTTTCTGAAGGTAAATTCCTTCAGTTTCAGCAAAAGAGGTTAATATTACACTTCACAAATTTAAGAGGTATTTCAAGTATCTCATAATATATTATCTCAAATGCAATACCTAATTTAACCAGTTGATTCTGTTGTATAACAGATGAGTTCAATGGTAATAATGACAATCGAAGTACATTAAGCATGATTTAAATACATAGAAATTTCTCACCCTCTGAATGAATGATTTTTGAGGCGAAACGTATCAAGCTTATCCATAATTAAATGTTTGGGTTTTTGTTTGTTTTTTAATTGCAGTCCAACACTGCAAATGTATTTATGGCAAACAGAACTCATTAATTTATTAAGTAGATGTGTTCTAGCTCTTATCCTTGATGAGCTCCTGATTTTCACATTTCCAACACTTATATTTACATATATATATATATATATATATATATATATATATATATATATATATATATATATATATATCCAAGAACAGAAGACTTTTCTATTGCAATGAATTGTTTCTGCAAGACTGCAGTTTCTTTGAACAGTTTCACTGGTAGACTTGGTTCATGGATTGTTTCATTTTAAAGAAGAGGAGGTTGACCTAAATGTGGAGGCACTAGATTAGATTTTCTGTTTGCTGCCAGTTATATACTCACAGTCCCACAGTGGAAGTAACAAAGTGTTGGACTCATTTGTAAGTACCGTTGCAGTGAGCACAAAGTGCCATTCACTGTGTAGATACTTGAGACACTTGGCAAATCAAAACCCCTCCCCTGATTAGAGTGAATAAAATAATATAGTGTCTCATCAATCACATCAGCCAAACATTTTCAACGGAAATAATTAGAACTTAAAAACAGAGTTTCATAGTCCCTCAAAAATGGCCATTACACCCTTCCCTGGAGTAGCCATTAAATTTTTTTTTTTTTGCATAGAGCAGTGCACAGCTTGCTCATGTTTCATTCATTTAACTTGTGTGTGCACAGGCCAGAATCCCGTTGGACATATCTGCTTTCATGTAAAACAGTGTCCATTGTTCAGCATCATGATACTTAACACTGAAACAAAACAGTGTGCCTGTTGTCATGCCACAGTGCTGGATTATCTCCTCCTTATCAGGTGCATTTCATTAACAGAGTCCTGAATATGTGGGCTGCCTGGGCCAGGTCCGTCCTGCTTCCTCAGCAGGTGGGATGGGTTACAGAGTTGGTCTGGATCTTCCAAGTTTGTCGTTCCACCTGCACAGCTCAGAGGCAGCACAGTGCGTATCCCTGCAGCATCAGCAGAGCCAGGAGATGGTTTTCCTAACACCTAAAATGATGGAAAGGACTGCACTGTTTGTGACATTTGGTGGTTTTGTCACGTCTCTAACCACCACCTTTATACCATTTTGGAAGACAATGAACTCTGACCTGAATGAGGTTGAGAACTGGTTCTCTGGACTTTGGCACATGTGTCTTTACACCGAGGAGGTTGGGATCCAATGTAAGGCTTATGAATCTGTTCTCGCACTGCCAATGGACCTACAGATCTCCAGGGTGCTCATGATGGTGTCTATTGGCACTGGTGTACTTTCAATGCTCGTGGCCTTCACCGGGATGGAAGGGGTGAATTGTGTGCAGGAACCAAAGCTGAAGAGGGGTCTCATTATCCTCAGTGGAGTGCTGGCTTGGATCTCAGGACTCACCACTCTGGCTCCAATCTCTATAGTGGCCTATACGACTGTGGTGGAGTTCTGGGATGAGGGTTTCCCTGATGTGATGCCTCGCTGGGAGTATGGAGAGGCCATGTTTTCTGGGTGGTTTGGAGGTCTGGCACTGGTCCTGGGAGGAACTCTTTTCTTCATCGCTGTGTGCATGGGGGACTTCAACCAGCGGTCACAGAGTGCACCCAACAGCCCACAGGTGAAGCACAGAGCACCGATGCAATACCTGAAGACTGAGGTTTTATAGCTGTCTTATTTTCAGATGTGTTTTCTCTGCACAGTCATATGGAAACTTACCAGCTTGTGTACTTGACTTATAAGCTGAGTACTTTTTGAGCCGATTGTAACTATGTTTGTGTAACAACAATGAACAGATGTGGACAGTTGTATGTGTATGTTTTATTTGACCACTTTCATGGTATGAAATGGTGTAAGCTGATATCCATTGTCACTTCCACCAAAATAAAATCCTCCACACTGCAATGATGAAAAGATCTTGTAATAAATTAATTAAGAGAATGAATCAAAGCTAGTAATGTTTTTTTGATGACTTGCTAACTCTCACTGCTCTCTTTCTCATTCTGTCAGTTAATGTAGCTTCATGAGAAACACATATCACACACACAGCTCAGTCAGACTTTTTTAGAGTGAAAACCCTTTTTAAATTGAAGAAATGAATTTACAGACATAACATAGATCCACTTCAGACATGGCTCAGTGATTCAGAAATAAGATGTAGCATGAAAAATGAGGGTCTCAAAGCCAATTGCCAGTACAGAAGTGAACAGTTTGATAAGTGTTGCCTTCCAGTGCTGCAGCCTTTCTGTCTTACATTTCATTTCAGTGAGAAACTTGGCAACTCTTGGTTGTTTTAGTCCTTAATGCACAATTTGGCCTTGGTACAATGCTGTATATTGTGATGATTAGAAGTGGTTTTAATATATTTAATTACTGTTTTTTGAATGTCTTAACAAATTGCAAACTATTTCAGATTTGATTTTTGGCAACCTGAATGGAGTTAATATGTCTTACCTCATAATAATAGAAATTCAGGATACATGTAATCTATATCAAGCTGCCCATTTTTAATACATGTTGGCAATAATGTGATGGCAGGCTATGATTTAACATTTTTACCCATACATGATTAATTTACTTCTCTTATCCTTTCTAATCTTGTTAGATGCAGAGCTCCCCTGGTCAGTGCAGATGAGATTGAATCTGTAATTCAGTTAAATTGAGTGATTTATCAATGATGTAAGGTAGCATACCCTCAGCACTGAAAGAACCAATCAGTCAAGTTGTTGTACATGTGCACTCCTCACCACCACGCACACACACACACACACACACACTCTTCCACTCAAACATGCTTTTACATGTGATTGAACACATGCAGAGCGCAACAAAAACATACTGACACTGGACCATATGTACACGTGTCAGCTGTCAGACCACAACACAGTCACTCCAAATACTTCTCCTGACCTCTCCCAGCTACAGACTCAATATGTTCATGTTCATTTGGACAGATTTGCATTATGAAAGCAGTGCTAGGGTTGTTGCTGTTGTGACTAGTTCCATATAATGCTGATCAGAGAAATAACCTGCAGGTAGAGTTTTCCCCACTGTAGGAGTGGAAATATCTCAGAGGCTCATTTCTATAGGACTCTGTATACCTTTTTAATCCTGCTCCACCCTACCCCCTGACTAAAAGTGGGATTTACTGCACCACTCATTCCCTCAGTTGTACACTGCTTTAAGAAGAACAGCATTTAACCATTTCAGTGTTTCTAGGTCCAGTTGCACTTGGATTTCCCCCCATATTATTATTATTATTATTATTATTATTATTATTATTATTATTATTATTATTATTATTATTATTATTATTATTATTATTATTATTATTATTATTATTATTATTATTATTACACAGTATTATTTTGTTCTCCTGATTTCTATTTATTTATTTATTTTCTCAGAATAGCAGCCACACAGGCATGCATCACAATGCACAGTAAGCAGACAGTATAGAAGTGGCCAGTCAGACCAGGCAGGCAATGCAGGGGAGGGAATCCAGTCTTTGATCAGGCTTAACTTGCAACCCAGGTCTTTGACATCTGAAGGCGAAACTGAAAGGATCTGAACGGAATAAGCAGCCTCAACGAAAGAGAGAGAGAGAGAGAGAGAGAGAGAGAGAGAGAGAGAGAGAGAGAGAGAGAGAGAGAGAGAGAGAGAGAGAGAGAGAGAGAGAGAGGGAAAGTCAATGTGTTTGGAAGAGAGAGAGAAGAGGTAGGAGGAAGAGAGCAGGGAACGGTGAGAATTCATGCTGTGTTAGCATCCCCTCAGCAACTCCATCAATACTGCATACAGCTGAGAAACTGGCAAAGGTCCTCCGTGCTGCATTCACAGGCTGGACCAGCGAAAGAGAACAACTCCCACGACCGGTTGGTTCAGGGTGTTACTGGAGGGGGCTCCGGAGGGGCACAGTGCACACACACTGTCACACACACACACACACACACACACGCACACACACAGCCGAACCTCTGCTGCATCAGGAGGGAGAAGAGGAGAGCAGAGGAGGTACACAGAGGAGCAAACACTGACCGGGAATACTCCAGCGAAGACAGCCAATCCCTAAAAGGGACGGGTCTGTGGTGGACTGGTGCTAATATGCTACCGTGCTCCGCAGGAGAAGCTGAGCTCAGGGGAGTTTGACAGATTCTCAGTGCACCTGCCTGATCCATGCGCACTGGCTCTGGTAAGATTATGTACCTTTTACAGTCAGGGGAATATATCAATAGTACTCGGGTATGGTGCGTTTGTGTGACGGTGTGTGTTCTGACTCATTTGTTAAAGTGGATTGTGTCTGCATTGGTCCCCTGTTGTCATAAAACAACACTTGAATGAAAGTTGTTTTCTGGACCAGCAGCAGTTTCCCTCTGGACGATAGTGAATGCTGGGCTAATGTTTATTACAGAACACAGTGCTTTAGCCCATCTTAACTACTGGATCAGTTCTGCAACACATGTAAGAGAAGGCTACAGAAAACCATCAGCAAACCTGCTGGTGTTTACCCTGCAGAACGCATCAGTAACTACTGAAAGTGCTGGAAAAAAAATATGAAATTTGAAAAAGAAAAATCAAGTAAGTGCTTTTTGCACAGATGTTGGCATGTACGTTTTGTTTGTGTGAAGAAAGTAGTCAATAGAATATTTATATAGAGGCATAGCTCCCCTGTAGGGGTGTGCACCCCTCTGTAAATTTTAGTTTTCCATGACATCATGGAGAGGTTATTGCTCTGAACAGCAGCAAAGTAACCAGATAGAAGTGGCAGTGCTGTTTTACAAAACTTTACCTGTACAGGTCACACAATGTGAGTTTGGATTAACTCTTTAAGAATCACCTAAAATAAAATGTTGCTGGAATATATATATATATATATATATATATATATATATATATATATATATATATATATATATATATATATATATATATATATATATATATATATTGTGTTTGTTTTACAGTCAAAGTAATTGAACCGTTGATAAAGGCAGATTCTAGGACCATGTGGCATCTCTATATTAGCCTGTTTAGTACAGTTTATGTTGATGCCACATGGAGACTGATCTTCTCTATGACACTGGAATCATAATTTTGTGTTCCATAAAGAAACAACACATTCATATACATTAAACTTTATTCGTATATGTTATGCTATGTGAATATACTTCACAAAATTCGTGTAAGGGAATGAACTCACATATTCGAGCCTCTTAAAGGGGGATTGGAGTTAACTGTAATCCACTCTTCATTCTGTTATAGTGTAAGACATGTAGCAACTGGAACAAACCAAAGTCATTCAGAAGCCTCTTGACATTTTCAGAGGACATCTCAGTTATTTAGGAGGCATTAAATGTTACCATTTCTTCCACTTCTTCATTTTGAGCAGCGAGACTTAGAAAGGCATAAAGAGCAAAAAGAGTTGGTTAAAAAAAAAAAAAGTTCACCCCCATGTCACATCCATTAAGGCTTTGATAAGCCAATGGTAAACACAATATGTAACTACCAACAGGCTGGCAGGAAAGCACTTTGGCTCAACAGTTAGTTTCAGTGATGATTCCTTTGGCTTATCTTCTTTCTTGCAAACCAGTAGAACTGTGAGTGAGGAAAAGAGGTGCGGCTGAATATTGAGAGTGGTTGGACAAGTGTGAGCTCTGGTCCTTTATCAGCTGAGGATCACAGAGCTCTAATCGTTAACTACAGGACAACATACCTGCCAAACGACTGTTTGGATAAAACACTGACCAATAGTTTGCCTCTTTAACTGAGAAATGAGACTCTTTAATCTGTTTCTTTAATTCATATGCCAAAAATATGCAGTCAACAAAACCTGATTTAACCTTCACTGTTGTGATGTTGCAGCATCTGTTCCCCTGACTATGTAGCTGACATTTTTCAGCAAAGATCAGGTTTGTTTCTAGCTGCTAGGATATTGAATGTTTGCTGTGTGCTTGTTTTAGAGGGAGGGGATCTTTGGAGCCTCATGAAGAATGATCGATGTTTTTTTTTTCCATCTGTGTAAAACGTTTGCTGTTGCAGAATAAGGTTTGTTGTGGAGAGTGTAGTTTAGAGTGATGGATGGGAGTGAAGCCACTTGGTGCTCAACATTCCTGCTTTTTTCAGCACTAGTCAGTTTATAGATTGGCCACCTCACCACCAACTAGGAGCTGCATTTGCTAATTCGCCCCCAACATTCCTGTAACAGGTATTACATTTGTAGGGAAGTGAGTGAAACTGACAGCTTGTTTGCACGCAGGATTATTAGCACTGCTTGGGGACAGGCCCAACAGTGAGAGACTGAGATCTGCGTCATATGTTGTGAGGACCAAATCTGCTTAACCTACTTTAGTTTTGCACAAAATATCTTGGAACTCATGCTGAAACCCCACGATGGCAGCCTTTTATGATCCAATTTGTTGTTCATCAAATTTTTAGATGGAGCAAATTATTAAGAGAGCAATGTGACAATGAAATCTTCATAGACAGACCATCTCATCTTTAAGTAACTGAATATACTGCTTTTTTGACAAGAAACAGGCCTTTTAAAACTTCAGAAGCTCTAGCGTTTTCAGAGGCAAATGGAGGAAAATGACAAAGAGGCTTGGATTTACAATAAAAGAAAGATTTGAGACGGTTTTTCCAAATAAAAAAGATGCTCAATTTAGATCATAATATGATAATAGGGTCCAATTAAAATCATTCAGGAGACAGTTAGATTTTTCATATCAGTTTTTCTCTTGTCCAAGATGAAGATAAGCAAGTGTTAAAACACAAGTTTAGAGCTAACAGCTCAGTCCTAACTGCAGAGTTGTGGCCAGTCAAAGGAGATCTTTCCATTTCTCATTTGTTCTCTGGAACTTTTCTAAGCGCTGCTCCATTCAAGGCTACACACTTTTTTTCTGTAGTTCAAGGACATTAAGATGTGCTCAGAATATCAAGCAGTCCTTTTGGGTGTACCTCAAAAGGATAATTTGGTGATGGATTACACCATATTGAGTGATACACCTGCCATGCCATGTCCCTGTGGATTCATAGCGACTGCTGTTCTGTGAGTAACTAACTGTATGTGTGGGTGAAATGCCAGAGCTGGCAGAAATGTGAGGGCAACGGAGCAACAAAACAAGGGGGATTTTGAAACTCAGGGGGCCCCTGCTTTCCTTTTAAAGCGTGGTGTGACGAGAAAGTTAATAGGTGTCAGAGTGCTGTTAATATTTAACACTTTCCAATGCAATATGCATGAACAAAGGTAACAATGTGTGTGGAAATGTTCCCAATTAACAGAATTGTTTCCTTTTTACAAGCAATAACAGGTAACGTACACACAAATGATTCAGCAAGTTCTCCTTGCTAATGAAGCCCTGACTATATTAGATCTTTCTGAGCAATTTCTAGTTTTTAATGAAAATTTAAACAAATGTACGTCTTTTGGGTAGTACAGATAACGTGTGATCAAGATAAACCATGTTCATATTAATCCATACATATTAATTGTGATCTATTTCTATCCTCTTTAAAGGGTGATTGTTATGTTCCTGAGTGAAAGTTGATGAACCTAGCTTTATTTGTGTTCTTAAAGAACAGAACATTTTACATAATTTTTACATCATGCCAAGTAGTGGAATACCAAACAGTTGTGATAAAATATCAATGGTAAAAGTAAGTTAAAAACCCCACAACAGTTAAAAATTTGTTTTAGCAGAGAATGATTACACAACACAGCCTTAAGAAAAAAAAACTATCATGTTTTATCAGAGTCAAATTGACATTATATTGTGGTGATTTTAAAGGAACAGCTCCATAAAAATATTTTTCAATAGCTTGGGCCTTTATAATCTTGTTTATTCACTGGGATGTGAGTGGGTGGATCTACATACCAAAAATATTTTTTGATCAACATGAAAAGGAAACATGACACACAAAACAACAGAATCATAACAATAGACAATTATATTTTCCTCATCTTGAATCTAAAAAATAAGAATAAGGCCTCATCCACACAGCAATGCAACAAGGTTTCGTTTGGTACCAGATAGAAAAGATTTGGTGTCCACACTGGGAACAGATCAGTAACATCACGTAAACATGGCAACCAAACGCATGCTGAAAACAATGCAATACACATGCCACACCTCTAGGTGCACTGTAAGACAGTCCCCCCGGATACACCAGAACAATAGAAGAAGTAAAGCGCATGCTCATACCAGCTTATACCGCTGCAACACAAACCCTGAAAATAAACAACAACAAGAAGGTGTTTGTAGGCGTCTCTGCTGCTCATCTTGTTGGTTTAACATCCATAGATTTTCCTTCAATAACACCAGTAACCTTAGCAGTGACTGCAGCTCTGCTCTGGTGTCCACCATGATGATCACTGTCTTCCTTACAAATGAATGTTGCTCACTATTTGTTCTTATCATGTGTTTGTGACCTAGATGATAGGCGTTTCACTCCCTGTCCACACAGCAACCCAACGACACCATTGTCCGATTGTTCCACTCCTGAACCCGTTCCCAAAAGATATTGTTATGGGGCACCCCGGATGCCTTTGCTGTGTGGACGCGAGGCCGAAATGATAACAAATCATATTGGATTAATTTGAAATCATTGCTATGAACACATTCTATACCCCTTCATGTTTATGGACTTTTAATGGTTTTCCTGTTGTGAAGGGACTCCTTTAGCTGGATCACCTAATGGAGACAAGTTCCCTTCTCATGCATACTGCTTATTATTAAATAATTTACTTGACAAATAACTACATGTGTATATTTATAATTTATATTAGTGGCTGATCTTTCATGATTCAGTTACTGACTTACCCATTGTCAGTAGAAGCCAAGAGGCAGGAACACAGAAACTTATCCAAACTAAAATAACAACGATAATGATAATTTAAAAAAAAAACAACATTCAACTATTTCTGGTGTTGACTCTTATTTATTTGTATAAGACTTGCCATGAAAAGGATAAGGGAGAAGTTTAACCTACCTAGCAAAAAACATGACAAGAGAAAGTGTGTGTTTTCATGTGTTGTATCAACCCTTGTTCCTTGTAGATTATGTGGAGAAGCTGACGTGTGCGATGGCTAGTGTGGACCTGCAGGTTCTCATACCTCCAGTTCTCTGTTCTCGTTACCTCCCGACCAGGCAACCCACCTCTGGGGTCTGACTGAACCTCCCCTCCCTCTCTCCCCCCACCCTCTCCCTGGGTGTCCCTCAATCCTGGGCCCATCATGGGAGGATGCTTCTCCAAACCCAAACCAGGTAAACAATATGTCATCCATACTTTCAGGCCAAAATTAGTTTTCTGTTAATCAAAGCAGATGACAACTTGTACAGGTAAGGGAAATGAGGTGGGATTTTTTTGGCTGAAACTGATGACAAAATAGGATTAATAGCCTAGAGTTTGATATACTGCATTACTCATCCCCGTAGACAGTTAAGAAGTTATGATAATAATAACTTTATTCATATCCTCCTGAAACTCATGAAAGTGAACTTTTTGGCCTTTTTTTACCTTCAATTATTTTCTTAAATTGGAAACTGCATGATGAAACAATTTTTTAATGTATTTATATATTTTTATGTACTATTTGTATTTATATTCTACGCATTTTTGGAATGGACAATATTTTTTAAGTAAAACTGTCAAACTTTTGTCCCCTACAGAGGACAAAAAAGCATTGCTGGGGTCCCAGGAGGATATAGTACATTTAAAAACAGGGTTTATAAGGCACAAGGTAGAAAAGCACAACAGCAGTATAGAAACCAAGAAGAGTACAACAGTAAAGAAATCGGTACGGCAAACATGACAACATTACTAAGTTTGAATGTATCGTAGTAGAGAGGGCCAAGGGAAACAAAACATGATTATTAATATAATAGACAAATTATCAAGAGGTCCTGCCAAACAGAACACAAAAGCAGAAAATTGTTTTAGATGCAGTAGATTTCTATTTTGACATTTTATTTGGCATTTTATTATCCTCTCATAGATATACTTATGTTGTTTGCCTCTCCAGCAGTTCATTGGTTAAAAAAAAAACATGCACAGAAATGGCCATTTATAAGTAGGATATATAAGTTTTTATGTTTCTAAAGACATGCAAATAATTGAGTCAGAATTCAATAATATCATTCAGAATTCAGATTCAAAATGATAAATAATTCAGACATGCAACTCATTTAATGACTGTCCCACTGTCTTGGTCTCATCCCATCATCTGAACCTGCATTATCCTCACTAGGGTCATGGGGGTCTGTGGGGGCCTAATCCAGTGAAGGCAGGGTATACCCTGTATGAGTCTCCAGTTCATCTCAGGGCTGAACATATATAGACAAACAATCATTCTCACCTTCACACCTATGGGCAATTTAGATAAACCAATTAACCTATCAGTGCTTGTGTTTGGATGGTGGGAGGTAACCAGAGTACCCGAAGAAAACCTGCGCAGACATGGGGAGAACATGCAAACTCCACACAGAAAGGTCTGGTGTGGGAATCAAACCAGGGTCCTTCTTGCTGTGAGGCACGGGTGCTAACCACTGCACCACCATGTTGCCCTATTTTTTTGTAGCTTGTTTTTGTAATATAATTCTTCTGTTACTTTTGAGTCGAGCTGAAGATGAAAATTTCAACATTGTTCTTCCCTCAGTGTCAAAACCAATTTCCATCTGTTAGTTGTATTTATGCAATACAAACACATTTTGTGCTGCAGGTTGCTGTATGGTTTAATTGTGAGCTGGTGTATGATGTATTCCTGATTTTAGATATATGATTGTTATTGTTTTTTCTTATTATTGGCAATTTACACATTGCCCAGGGACTACAGTTGAAAACTAGCTTTCGAGCTAAAACTGGCGCATTTACAGAAATGTTGATTAATGTGCATTGTCCCTGTTGAAATAAACTAATAAAATAAAATAAAATAAAATAAAATAAATATATAGATAGTCATGGACAGTTTGACTCATGTTCAAAGCTATCTACTGCCTCCAAATCCTGTTATAAATATCCACTCATATCCAGCCCCCTCTGTTTGCATTACGGTGTTTTGTGGAGGAGGAATTTTAATGCTCTCTGTGTCATCTTGGTCAAGAGGATTATATACTGAGACATAAATATCAAAATTTGGCTCTGCATGTTAATCCATGTCAGTGTTTATATTGTTGGTGTAATGAACAGAGGGAACATTATGATGCTTTGCAAAATAGCAGGTGTTTATGACAGAATGTACCTCCTGAAACAGCTTTAAGCTCAAATCATTGGTTTCTTATCATCATTTGGAGAGAATAAGAGAATAGTTTGGTCTACAACCAGAAAAAATATATTGCCAGGTCTCTGAAGAAAAAAAAGTAGTCAAAGTCTGTCACAGTTTGACCTCCATTAGGTTGCAGTCACAACAGATGGAATGTAACAATGCATTCAGCATTGATGTTCAGGTCTGGGGAGTTTTCCTTGAACCTAGCGGATTGTTTTGACGGGAAACTGCAAAAACTCTATTTAAATAATAAAATTACATACCGAAATTAATGTTAAAAATATTCTTTTGGTATGAATCGGAGAGTAAAGTCTGTTTATGAGGTGGTCTCTTCCCTCATATGAGGGTCAAAGGTTAAGTGGACAATTCAGTAAAGAAAGTATAAACTGGAACAGTAAACATGAGCATAATGTACAGAACTTTAAGTGAATATTGGAACTGAGTTTACTGTAAATGTTGTATTTCACTGAGGAGATTAATAACGTTTACTTATTATTTAATCTTTTAATTTACACTGTCCCTTTAACCTTTTCATTTATACTATCCCTTACATAAGTTGTAATAATGTTACTGGCATCTGGGTTGAAATTTTCACTTTTGTGTGGTGGAATAATCATGTTTGTGGGAAAATCAATATGTGCTTCAACATTACTGCCCAGAGGCTGAATCTGAATCTGTTTGTAAGTTTCTGTAGCATTTGCAAAAAGGGTATTAAAATGCAAATATATTATTTATATTTAGGCTATATGTAGTATATGAGAGTGAATACAGTTAAATTCTTATGTATTTATGAAGAACCTTCCAACTGTGGATGGACAGTAAATATGTGAGGTAACAGAATGTTAGTGGGAGTAAATTGTCTTTGACCACATCATTACCAGAAAAAAAAAAAAATGTTATCAATGCAGATAATGTTTTTTCCTATTTAGGTTGGAAAAAACATAAATAGTAGGTCTGTATTAAAGCTCTAAAACAACAATGAAAAACATATTTGGTGTGTTGGCAATGTTTTGAAATGGGATATTTTTAGTCGCACTGTGATGATTTGCCATTTTGCTGCAGATATTTAAGCAGCATCTAGAGATTCTCTTCAACCCTGGAAAGCTTTCTCTTTCTTTTCTCCAGCAATTGCACTCACTACTATGATTTTCCATTGATTTTAATTAAGACTTGCTCAGCAGGAGAAAATTCCAGCCAGATTACTGTGTAAGAACCGGATGATCAGCACATTTTTCCAGCTGAACAGATAAAGCTTGGTGCAGTGAAAAAGGGTTACACAACAATTTTTTAATGTTCAGAAATATAAACCTAACAGCAGCGCATCAGATGTTGTCAATGAAAACTGGATGTTTCCCAAACAATGGATACAAATTATCTTTTCTTTTTCAATTATCCAGAAAAGGTAGCAAACTAAAACATACACAATGAAATATATTTGTTCTGTGTTTATCTCAGTCTTTTAAATAAATATATTTATTTGAATAACAATAGGCTTAATGGCACATAAGACTGTCAAGTTAGTGTCTTCCCATGCCATATTGTACTCCTTATTATTGTAATGGAGAATTCTGAGATACCATTAGGCAAACAGGAAAATTTACTCTCAAAAGCAGAAAGAGTACAAAAAAAGAATAAAGAAAGCTATAATAAATATGACTAATGAGAATAATCTGCCAGTATTACTGTATGTATTTTAATTTAAGATTCAACAACACAATCTGTAATGTCAATAATATGAAATATAAAATATAATCATTGTCATTACTCTCATTATTGTGCTGTTATGTGTTCATTTAGTCCTCTTTATATACTTTTATTCTTTTTTTTCTTTGACTAAGAAAGCATGTCTCTTTTTCGTTCAGTTGAAGTTAAAGTGGAACTCTCTCTCCTGGAAAAAGAAAAAGAGGTGGACGGGCTGTCACCAAATGGCAAAGCGAGTCCCTTCGCAGACTGCAGACCTAACGGAGCACTCGGACACGGTTCTGATGAAGACTCCACCCCCCTCCCCCTCTACCACAAACCACGGGACTACGTGGAGGCCTCGGTCTGTCATGTTAAGGATCTGGAAAATGGACAGTAAGAATATTTAGAAATTATTGTATTCTCTTTATCAGATTTATCTATGTAGAGACATGAGTCCCAAAAAAATCTAGACAGATTTCTGAAGAAATTATTCACAATCTGATTATGCTATAATAAAAGTTCATCATTTTTAAACTATTTGTGCCACATCTTCCCTATTAAAAAGTGGATGAGACAGCAATGATGAATAAATCAGAAGGTTTATGACAGTGCAGTTGAGGATCCAGAAAAAGTAGAAAGGGAGGAAAAGAGTGGGTTCCATGCAGGAGCAGTGATACATATACTATACACGTACACGTACACGTACACGTACACGTACACACACACACACACACACACACACACACACACACATATACATATACATATACATATACTCACTGAGTGCCTTTTTTATGGAGTTTTATGACTGATCTGGTAGACTGAACAGGTTACACACTTAAATTTTCTATATTTTTCGGTGTTTTCTCTCCATTTTCTAGGCCTGCCTCCCCTGACCGCATGTCACTGCATCAAACCTTTTCCTGTTGTTTTTATTGAGAAGCATACAGTGACCACAAGCTTTATATTGTGGATTTAATTGATGTAGATAGTGGCCTGAACAATAAATAAACAGAATGATAATTACCTTGTCTCTAAAAAACAATTCATCAATTTTTTTTTAATATGTTTCCCTGTTTGTTGCCAGCAAAAATGAAATTTTTGCTGAAATATGTGACACTGATGACTTTATACATATATATTTTGTTTTAGAGGTCAAGTCTGCTAAATGCTTGATGCACCACTTTATCTTCTGCCTATATTTCGTGCAGGATGCGAGAGGTTGATTTGGGAAGTGGCAGAGCTTTGTTGATCAAAGAACACGGGGAGTTTTCTGCCATGGGACACAAATGTCCTCATTACGGAGCACCCTTGGTCAAAGGTGATTAATATGGTTTCAGGTGTGACTTCAACCTTTTAATGAGATAATGCATTATAATAATACTCAAAAGGACATATTTCTCATTATAGGTGTGCTGTCAAAAGGACACGTTCGCTGTCCCTGGCACGGTGCATGTTTCAACATTGCAACTGGTGACATTGAAGACTTCCCTGGGTTGGACAGTCTGCCTATTTTCCAGGTGACTTTACTTCACTGGTGCTGTGTCTTAGTAGATTTGCTTCCTTATCATGTCTATTAAGTACAAAGACAAAAGTGTACACATGGCTCATCTGTTTGCTCCAGGTCAGAGTTGAAAAGGACAAGGTGATCATTCGTGCAAACAAGCAGGTAAAAGGAAAACTAACACAAAAGTTGATGGAAGAAAATAGACGGACCATGTGACTGATTGACGTCTTTAAAACATTTCCAGGCTCTTCAATTGCAGAAAAGATCAAAGCCCATGGGCCGATGTTCAGCAGTCATAAACTCTAGCACAGGGTTCAGCCATGTTCTCATCATTGGCTCAGGTTAGTGGGTTTGGTTTATTCACATTAGAAAATGATCAGGCATTTATTTATTTACCCATGCTTTTCATTGAATGTTTACTCCAACTGAAAGCTCATGTTTTGGACTTAATTTGAAAAGAAACATCTTCTGTGAAGGAATTTAAAGAATCAAATAATTTTTGGGATATTTACTAAAATAAAATAATAACTATAAAACAATCAAAATGGTGACATTAATTTAATTAACAAACAAACATATGTAGGTCAAAAATGGTACGGCTGTACTTATTGTTCCAGTACTCCGCTAACCTACATTACACCAACTTATATAAAACAAAACAACATACCTTTGCCAAGACACAAATACAAATTCCTACATTTGAATCGTAAGCCATACTTAAAGTGTCAAAATTCATACCATACCATATGAGGGAGCTTCAAAAAACTTTGTGAAAGTATTTGAAGTCCCCTTGTATGTAACATAATTTGACAGTTATGTAAATGAATTACATGTAAATTAATGTTTCTAAATGCAGTTAATAATTTACCTTGGAAATCAAATTATTTAAATTATTTTTTAATCACTGTAATGTATTCAGATTTCTGTGTTTAGTCAGTGTTTAGTAAACAACCAGCATTAAATCAGTTATGGTATATGGCTCAAATGTAACCCTAATCTTTAAATTGGTTAATAGAAAGCTTATGGATGTTCAAAGGATAATGTCTTATTTTGTATTTTATTTAGTAAAAAATCAACAAGACCAACAGCAGCACATATACATGGGTTTAGTGTGGACTGGACATACTGACAAAAAATAACATAGAGAATCAGTGCATTCAACTGAAACTATCAACATAGTGGTGAATCCAGGCATCTCATCTTTACTCACTTTAGAAGTGTCTGAGGAGACCAGCTTCTTAGGTTCCAGGTCCTTTAACAGATTTTCCCAAGTTAAGTACAGACCTTTCAAATTGTTAGAGCAGATTCTGGGACTGAAGACTGTTACTGTTTGGTTTTTTATGTTCATTTATTTTATATTATTATGTTCTTAAAGGCTTCTGGTCACTTATATCCCTATATACGTATTTCCCTATTTTATGGTGATTCGATGGGTGTGTCTACAGGTCCAGCAGGTCTGGTGTGTGCAGAGACACTGAGGCAAGAGGGCTTCACTGATCGCATCGTCATGTGCACCATGGACCGACATCCTCCATATGACAGGCCTAAACTGAGTAAGGTTTGTACACAGATCCTCACCACATCACTGAGACATTACTGACTTCACTGAGACAGTTATGTAACAGACTGCAGAGGTGTTGCTTTGGTCACTGGAGCTAAAAGAGGAAGTCTTTAGAGAACAGCTACAACACTCCACACCAGAAAGCTTTAAGGAAAGGGGTTTGTGCCAAAAGGAAAAAAGAAAATAAAAAGAATGAATCCAGAAGTATTAAAGTATCTTGACTTACTCGAGTATCTTGTAAAAAATATTCATTATTAACTTACTATAATAATTTTAGGTGTGACGTGCTTTAAGTGAGGGATACACTGACATACACTCATAAGTATATTTTATTATTATACACACGATTAGTGTGTCTAAAATTTCCTCTGTTCCATGTATATCCTATATTCAGGATGGGATCAGTTCAATTAAATGTATTTCTACTTTCATTAGCCATGCTTATACCTCTGACAAAATTGTCATATACTGTTCTTACATATAGCTCTGAAAACACTAATAATAAGAGATACATTTATAATTATGTCAAAATCTGTATGTGAGTATTATTTACTTGTCTTTTTGATTTTCAACTGCACTCCTAATTTTTTAAAAACACACTTAAAACAAGGAACATTTTGAAAAGCACTAATATAACAGCATTATTATTATTGATCATAATAATAATAATGGGCAGTGGTGGTGCAGTGGTTAGGACTCGTGCCTCACAGCAAGAACAACCCTGGTTCGATTCCCACACCAGACCTTTCTGTGTGGAGTTTGCATGTTCTCCCTGTGCCTGCGTGGGTTTTCTCCAGTTTCTTTCCACCATCCAAAGACATGCACTGATAGGTTAATTGGTAAATTACCCATAGGTGTGAGTGTGAGAGTGATTGTTTGCCTATATATGTTCAGCCCTGCGATGAACTGGCAACTCATACAGGGTGTACCCCGCCTTCACCTATTGTAGCTGGATTAGGCCCCCAGTGACCCCTGTGACCCTAGTGAGGATGAAGCGAGTTCAGATGATGAGACGTATAATAATAATAGAACATATAATAATGTTATATTCCACATTAGTGGTTTTTCCTGAATAGTACAATAACAATACACATTTCATTTTAGCAGGACGAATGATAATCACTTGAAAATACCACAGTTGAGTACTTTTCTAATAAGTATATGATGTACTTAAACTGAGTATCATAGTCTACTATTTTTTGTTGATGAACTCGGCACTAACCTTTGACCCCTCAGTCCTTAGACAGCACAGCAGAGCACCTAAGACTGCGCTCCATTGAATTCCTCCAGGATCATGACATTGAACTTCTCACAGAGAAAGAGGTGAGAGCTGGACTGAACTGATGATGGTTCATGACAAATTTGCACAGACTACTAAATGGTACAGCTATGTGAAACTGTCTTTATTTCAGGTTGTGGCCGTAGACATTAAAACACGGTCTGTGACCTTTGAGGATGGATTAAGGATGGAGTACAGGAAGCTTTTTATCGCTACAGGCAGCAAGTAAGGATAACGTTCCTATAATCATTTGTTTCTAACATTTTATGTATTTTTATTTAGTCTTTCAGGTTTTGTTTTTGGTTGTGTGCAATAGGAGTTTATACACCAATGACTATCTATCTATCTATCTATCTATCTATCTATCTATCTATCTATCTATCTATCTATCTATCTATCTATCTATCTATCTATCTATCTATCTATCTATCTATCTATCTATCTATCTATCTATCTATCTATCTATCTATCTATCTATCTATCTATCTATCTATCTATCTATCTAAATGAAAACAAGCAATTTTGTCAGCAATTCTATTTAACTTTACCTACTTTGTTCATTGTAGTATTTGTGGTTTTGAAAGCTGCCATTTTTTATATTTCAGAAACAAATTATGTTTTCACTGCTTTAGTTTTCCTTCACTATAATAACCAAGCTTCCCTTCCTTTCCTGCCTAAAAGACCCAAACCAATGAACTACAAGGGCAAAGACATCACAAATGTCTTTTACCTCCAGACCCCTGAAGATGCAAATAGCATAGCAAGGCTGGCTAACAACAAGAATGCTGTAATTGTGGGAACATCATTCGTTGGTGAGCAAACGGCCCATTTATGAACATATTCTACTGCACTGTGCATAATAATACGCTGTGTTGTGTGCGGATCATTCTTGTCGGCAGGTATGGAGGTGGCTGCGGCGCTTACTGACAAGGCCCACTCTGTCTCTGTCATTGGGATTGAGTCAGTTCCCTTTAAAAAAGCTCTTGGGGAGAAAGTAGGGAAAGCCATAATGAAGGTAAGAACAGTCTCTGGGGAAATCAAGCTTTTTTAGAAACACCTCTAGAGTACTTTCATCAGCAAAACTATGAGTTAAAATGCAAATCATGCTTTCTGGTCAATACGTCTGTAACCACAGAGGGGCATGTAAATCTTCTCATTGGGGTTTGATTGCGCAGACACATGGAGATGTAGCAGTGGATGTTGTCTGTTTCTCTTTACATGTGATGTGTTTTGTTCTTGCAGCTGTTCGAAGCAAACAGGGTGAAATTCTACATGCTTAACGAGGTGTCGGAGATGATAGGCCTTCATGGACAGGTATTCAGAAAGTGAGAGAAACAGCATGACATGATGCTCAGCAGTAATACCCTTCTTTGTTTAATCTACAATGAAAAGATGAGAACTGGAGACACAATTCTGGCCTGACACACCTGGATTTTCAGCTGTGAGAGTAATTTGCCATGCTCATAACCTATCCTGTCTTTGTTTTACAGCTGAAAGAGGTGGTACTGAAAAGTGGAAAAGTACTGCGGGCTGATGTTTGCGTCATTGGAACAGGTAAAGTCAAAGCTATTACAGTATATACAACTATTATCCTCTACATATGCATACTATATACACTGTTGGAATTAAAGTTTTTAAGACACATTCTTCTTCTTATTCCTTTTTATCCGCATCAGAAATCACATTTATGCGATTGAATTGTATTTTTGATATTTACATACAAATGATTACATATTGAGTCCCAGTTACACTTCATCTATCAAGGATCAATTGTAAGAATAAGTCAAAATATTTTATTCCAAGATTGTGGACAACAGTGCATAACAAATAAAAATTGGGAAAGAACTGCCACAAAAAATGAAATACAATAACTAACTCAGACAACATTTAAAAGGAAAGTAAACAAAAATCATTAAGATCAATATTTAACTCCAACAAAAGTGGGGAAAAAATGACAAATGAGAAACTAGAAGAAACTAGACATACATGGAAATTATATTTCCTCAAGGAAATTTAATCCATGTGCTTACCTCTTGCTGGATTAGCAGGTAAACTCTGAGTACAACATATAAGCAAGAAATAGTGCAAATAAAGACACATATTTATAATAAAGTTATATTGTTCTACATTGCATTTGTATGCATGTTATTTATTACAAAAATGTTTCCTATAACTCATTGACTGGAGATCTATGGTGCTGCACTGTCACTGGCTGGCATTCTGTGACACTGTCCTCTGATTGGCTGACACTGTGATGCTGAACAGTCATTGGCTGGTGTTCTGTGATGCTATGCTCTCATTGGCTGAAGTTTTGTGACACTGCATTCTCATCGGCTGGTGTTCTGTGATGCTTTGCTCTCATTTCCTGGCATGCTGTGATGCTCCGGTCTCATTGGCTGATGTTCTGTGACACTGCACTCTCATTGGCTGGTGATCTGTAATGCTGTGCTCTCATTGGCTGGGGTTCTGTGATGCTGTGGTTTAATTGGCTGGAATTATGTGACCCTGCATTTATTTTACAATGGGGGAGAGTGGCCCATGTCAATGCCTGTAACTGATAAATAAAAATAAGTGCTTCTACCAGAGACCTAGATTATGTAGCAACAATACTACAGCCTCTTTGTTGCCATCAGTGCAATTTAATTGTAGTTACTTTTAGTTTTTACCTGTGAAAAAGTTAATCTGATCATGAGCTGCAACATTATTTTAATATTTAGTGTTATTGTACTCTGACCTTTTGAGAAGGATTTCTGATGCCATGATGAAGTGGATTCACATAATTATTATATTGAGAAGACGGATCCTAATTATTATTATTATTAATTATTATTAATACTTTATTTGTTATAGAGGGACATTGTACATTAATTGACATTTTATAGTAAAAATGTAAATGCACCCAATTATAGCCAAAAGGCTAATTTCCATTGGTAGTCCCCCTGCCAGAAGGAGCATGGCAATTGCCTATCAATTAAAAGAATAAATTACAGAAACAGCAGGCAGAAAAATAAAACAATTACAACAAGAATCCCCACACACACACACACACACCAGTGATATATAACACACACACATGCAATAGAGCAGCCAGAGGCAGGCACAACACACACCTCCACAACAGAGTTATATGCACCATAAGCCCATACACATATCAGAAGTAACCCCCCCCCACACACACACACACACACCCACTCACTCACTCATAATGATACACCATCTCATAAACTAATGTTGACACACTTGGTGGTCTATCAGCCAATTCTTTAATCTATATTTAAATGAACTATAAGAACTGGACTCTCTTATACTTTGTGGGATTTTATTCCATTCACTAGCTGCTTTATAAGTGAAAACTGCCTGACCAAAAGTTGATTTCTTGTAAGGCAGTACACAATCACCTCTAGCAGCCCCTCTAGTAGCACTGGTTACAGAAGATCTAAATTGCAAGAGGCTGCAAAGTGGTGGTGGGGCTAAGCTTAGTTTGATTTTATATACAAGACAGCAATTTTTAAATAGAACAAGATTGTTCCAGCTCAGTAGCCTATATTTGTTAAGTATTATACAGTGATGAAAGGATCTTGGTTTTTTATCTAGAATTTTGACAGCTTGTTTATATAGAGATATTATCGGCTTTAATGTTATGGAGTTTGCAGTGCCCCATGTTGGCAGACAATAGTTAATGTGTGATATTATTAGGGAAAACATAAACATCTTTGCAGCCTCTGTTGACATACAATTTCTAAGGTGCCTAAAATTTGCAAGTGTAAAGTTTATGATCCTTTTCACCTTGTTAACCTGATGCTTGAAGGTCAGGCTACTATCCAAGATGATACCTAAATATTTATATTCATTTACTATTTGAATTCTGTGCCCTGAGATAAAGACGTCAGGCTCAGAGTGAGATTTTTTTGTTTTAGCAAAGAACATGGCAACAGTTTTTGAAGTATTAAGTTGTAAGTGACAATTAATCAACCAATTTGAAACATTAATCATAACTTTTGTAAGCTGAGCCGCAACCTCAGAATGATTCTTACCTTTAACAAAAATTACAGTATCATCTGCATACATAAGGGTCTCACAACCTTGGCACACAGATGGGAGGTCATTTATATACAGACTAAAAAGAATTGGACCCAGAATAGAACCTTGGGGTACCCCTGTTGTAAGATCCTTAATGGAGGATTTTGTATTTTGTATTTTAACACACTGTGAACGATTAACAAGGTATGATTTAAACCAATTGGATGTAAACTGAGAAAAATTAAACTGAACAAATTTTGACTGAAGAATTTTATGGTCAACCGTATCGAAAGCCTTCCGTAGATCCAGAAATATTGCTCCAATCACCCCCCCACTGTCTATTAGAGACTTAACTCTTTCAGTGAAATAGACAGTTGCTGTTTCCGTTGAGTGGTGTGCCCTAAACCCATGCTGCATTGGATGTAGACATTGGCTACAATCCAGATGACGCACTAGTTGGTCTGCCACTAACTTTTCTATAACTTTAGACATAACAGGGAGAATACTTATTGGTCTATAGTTAGAAACTAACTGCGGGTCGTCATTCTTAAAAATGGGAACAACAACTGCAGGCTTCCAACATTGGGGGAAGCTCCCTTGAGTCAGAGAGATATTTACAATATGAGTGATTGGTTTAATCAATGGGCCTGCACACTCCCTGATCATTGCAGAGTCCATTTCATAGATATCTTTTGAGGATTTGGGTTTAAGTGAATCAATCACCTTAAGTACTTGTTCTTCAGAGACTCTTTCAAAATTGAAACTAGGTCCTGTCTTTGATTCCTTGGCATCATATTGCTGATGCAAGGGAAAACTATTAGCAATAGAAGCTACAGAGTCTACAAAATAATGATTTAATGCTTCAGCTACATCTATTGCCTCATTTGTAAGAGTATCATTGATCATCAATTGGATCTGTTTTCTAGCATCATTTTGTCCAGATAATTTCTTTAATTGCTGCCATGTAATTTTAGAATTTCCCTTATTGTTTGCTATTATGTCAAGGAAGTAGTTTGCCTTGGCTTTTCTAAGTTCTTTTGTCACCTTATTCCTAATTGATGTAAATTTAAGCCTGTCAGTTGTCAATTTGGAGTTCAGTGATGCTTTTAGGCTCTGATCACGTTCTTTCATCATTTGAAGTATATTCTCATTTATCCATGGGAGGGGAGCCCTTTTATATCTATTTCTAACCTTTTGTGAGAATTCTTTAATTAGTTTATGCAGTTTATCCACTAAGTACCAACTAGTAAAGTCCAGATTATCTGATTTCATTAATTCATCCCATTTTATATTCTGCACAGCTTTTTTAAAATCTTCCTTTTTATTATTTGGTATCTTCCAATACTCCATGCTCTGTGCAGAAACCGAGCCTTTCCTTCCATTTACTTTTCTAGCTAATAATATCAGATTATGATCAGAGAGTCCAGTCATAAGGTTATACGATTTAATTATTCTTTCAGGCTTATTACTAAAAATTAGGTCAATTTGTGTACTAGAGGAATTAGTAATTCTAGTTGCTCCACGAATCACTTGCGTTAGATTAAAACTGTCGGTTACTTGTTTCAGTTGTTTTCTTGCAGACTTATCTTCCCAATTCACATTCAGATCTCCTATTACAATCACCTCTCTATTGAAGTCACACTGCTGCAACATTTCTCTAAGTTGTTCATAGAAACCAACATTTGATGAGGGCGGACGGTAGATTACAATTAGAGTTAATGACATTTCTGGCGAGAGTACAATATTTAAACACAAACATTCAAGTTCACATGCATAATGAAAAGAAAATACATGAATCTACCCACACTGTCACCATCACTCTTTCTGTCCTCCTGTCACCTTTCTCCTCTTTCTGGCCACTTGTTTCTTATTTGTTCATTACCTCACACGATTTAAGTTCTCTTCTTTCCTTCTCCCCTTGTTGGGTCATTTCACTGTCCACTGCGCTGTCTCCAGGACAGCCACAGCCATTCCACTTGTCCAGATACTTGCTGGCTGTGGTACTCGCTTGGGACTCTTGTAAGAAGACTTTGTCTCTTGTGTTTATTACAGTATTGCTGTCTCTTTTAGTTTCACTTTTGAAACTAAAAGAGAGCTTGAACTGTATCAAGTCAGTCTACTTTCCACAACTCACCTTTAACACACACTCTGTCTATGGTTCACTCAGTAGCCTGTGAAGACATGCAAGATATGAAGAACGTAGACCTGTACTATGTTAAATAGCAGAATGTTATTACTCTTGTCACATTGCCATAATGCAGATTCCTGTTATCAAACAATTAACCATGGCTTTCCACTCCTGGATAATGCTTACCACCAGGGACAATTAATAGTAACCTGTGCTGACACATCTGTTGTGTAGTGATGTCAGCATTTAGTCCCTGCACTTTTAGATTGACTTTTAATTCTGCTAACAAGCAACAGCTACACACTGAAATTCATTTAAATGTATGTTTTTTTTATTACCCAGACCCCCAAAGGGGAAAGGGGTACTGTTTTTGAGTCAGTTTGTTTGTTTGTTGGTCTGTCTGTCTGTCTGTCTGATTGTCAGCAGCTTTACTCAAAAACTACTGGATCAATTTCCACAAAATTTTCAGGAAAGGTGCAAGGTGGTCCAGAATAGATCCCAATAAATTTTAGTCAATGTACATCAAAGGTCAAGGTCACACTCACCAAATATGTGTTTTCACAATGATAAGAGATAGGGAAAAATAGGTCAAATGTGGAGTGGAGTTTGTTGTACCGGGCACCACCTTTTATTATTTTGGATTTTGTTATGGTCACTCATGGTTGCATATATTCTGTAGTGTGACATATTTTGCACATTGATATCCATTCAAGTATCGACATTATACATATGCAGTACATAAGTCCACTGAGTTAAAAGTAAACAAAAAAAACTGAGTTGCAGTAGAGGTTCATCTTTGAAGTCTTTTTCTTTCCTGTATCCCTTCTTCTGTAGGATGTATCCCTGCTACAGGCTTCTTGAAACAAAGTGGTATTCACATGGACTCCAAGGGCTTCATCACTGTCAACAAGGTATTTTACTGTACAAGAAAAGGTAGAGAACAATGGCATTCCTGTCCCATTTCCCTGACATATACCTCTAATTTCTTTCCTAGACATTACAGACAAATGTCGATAGTGTCTTTGCTGGAGGAGATGTGGTGGTGTTTCCTTTCCCACCACGTAACAATAAAAAAGTGAACATCCCTCACTGGCAAATGGCTCATGTACATGGTGGGTGTGTTACAGCTTGTTTCATTACATTCTGGTATGATTGGATGATTTATACACTTAAGTATATGTGTTTGCTTCTATCCTTATTGACAGGGAGGGTGGCAGCTCTCAGTATGATGGGCCGAGCCACTGACATTAAAACTGTGCCTTACTTCTGGTCAGCCATGTTTGGGAAGACCATTCGCTATGCAGGTAACCAGTTCAATGTGTAATGTGTTTAATGTGCAGACATTCTTTAAAGAATATGAAGTTTACAGTGGTCTAATATCTCTGTTAAGTAAAGTTACTACACTGCCATCTAGCTGTAGATGCGTAAAAAAAAAAAATAAAAAAAATAAAAAAAATAATGACCTACAAAAAAGTACTGAAACTTATCCATCTCTTTTTTTGCTTGTTTGATGAATACAACAATATATTTTCTGTATCTCTGTCTGAAGGTTATGGTGACGGATTTGATGATGTCATTATTCAAGGAGATCTAGATGAACTGAGATTTGTGGCATTTTATACCAGGTATGTTTTTAGGTTTTTTTTGGTGGTGGTGTGTGTGGGGGGATTGGACTTTGTATGTTTTATTCATCTAAATTACTTACACTTTAAGACTTGTTCCTTTTTGTGTGGCCCATCTATAGGAGTGAGGAGGTGGTTGCAGTTGCCAGCATGAACTATGATCCTATTGTATCCCGAGTGGCAGAGGTCTTAGGCTCTGGAAAGACGATTAAGAAACGAGATGTGGAGTAAGTCTGCTTTCAACACTTAAATCTGGTCATGGTTACAATAGCTGTTATGTTCTTTAGGTTTCCCAGGTTTTAATGTGAAGAAAAACATGACAAATGTTATCACTGACAGAAAATATGACAAGTTACAGAGCTTGTGACTTAGATCACATGGAAGATATTATACAAAACAGACCCACAAGCTCAGATTGCTTATTACTTTTTTTTTTTTTTTTTAATATTCTTTATTAATGTAGTAATGCTGAAGAGTATGGGTTCTATAATAATTTCCTAATAGACTTGTTAAAACTTTTCTAGTGAAGTGTTTATAGGCTATAATAGATTTAGTACAGGTTAAGTTCACAGTTTTACCCACTTTGATTTATATAATTAAAATACATTGGTTTAACTTGCCAGCCTGTGCAATTATGCAATCACAAAAGGCTACAGTTTAAACGTCCAACATGTATGCATTGAGCAGAAACTATCTAAAAATGTAGTGTAACAGTTGCTATATTTTAATATCTTGACATTTTTTTGAATGTTTGAGTAGAAAATATACACATATACACACAATGAGTAAAAACCGGTGCATTTTGCCTGATAATCAAGCAAATAGACTCGAATTGCAATATTGTCTACATTAACCGCACTATGACTTCCTCACTAAAACATGCAGACAAGAGTTTAAATAGGTCTACACGCTTTAGTTCAAGTGCAAATGACTTAAAAAATAAGTCAATCAATTCTATACAATCCCATTGGTTGATTTTAAACATTTAGATAAGCAGATATAATTTGCTTAATTATCATGGAGGCACATAATACATTTATATTGGATTATGATGTGACATATTATATAACTAATATGAATGTAATCCTTTCAATAAGCAAAAAAATTTCTTAAGAATCTGTTACTTCATTATTGTGTCGTACTATTGTAAGATGGTTTGTTGTCACACTGGTGTTGGGTCACCCTGTTAGTATTTCTTCACTCCTATAACTGTCTGTCATTGTGTTGTTAGTGTAATATGACTGGAGTGTTTCTCATGTCCCCTTGTGTCTTTCATTTCTAATAATGCACACACAAATACTGAAGGATGTTAGCACGACTTGGCAAGTACGGACTAATATGAAGCTTTTCTTATTTTCCCTTTTACTCATAATCAATAGCTTATAGATGCCGTGGGTGTGTAATGTGTCATTCCCTGATCAATGTATTTATTTGATGCGTCTCACATCTTGTATTGTAGGACCGGAGACATTTGTTGGTTGATCGATAAAGGCTCTCAATGACTTCTTGTCTGAAGGGCCAAAGGACATACCCCTAAGTCTATTGGACACCTCAATATGGACACCTCAATATGGACACTTATGGTGCTGAGACACTGAGCAGCTATCCAGACACAAACACACCGGGAACAGAGGAGGAGGATCATGTCTGTCTCCATTTGGGACATAATTTACCGAGGACGACATTTGCCTCTTAAGTGACACTTTGATGTAACAAACCAAGCCATGCACAGTCTGAACACACTCATACACCGTGTTAGCAGGTCCTTTGTTACAATGTTGTATTTCACAACAAAGCAATACTGGATTCATCCTCTGTGTTGCTGCAAGATGTATCTACCTGTAAACTTTGTTTATAAGAAGCCAGGGATGGGCATTGGCATTTTTGTACAATTAACATTGTATATAGTTATAATCCTGAATGCACTGTAACAAAATAAGATATACAATTTGAATTTTTCTAAGTTTTAAACAATGTATTTGGTTGTGTGCTTGCATACAGAAAAACAGGCCATAGATCTGCATGGTATTACTTATTCTAATAGAAATTAAAAATATAACCCCTAAATATAGAGTTTCCAAACTAGATGTGTCAGCAAATGAATCTGAAAACAGCAAAAGAGAAAAATGCATACATTACTTGAATGCAAGTAACCGACACATTAATGCAGCTTTAAATCACAATAAATTAATATTTTTAGGATTATAACATACCTCTTATTATCTGTTGCCTTGCTAATAGATTGCACAAATGAATTCAAATTATGCTTTGATTGCTATCACAATAGAGTCATGTATTTTCTAACAAATAGATATCGCTCCATTACATGAATGCAATGGTAGATTAAGGTTATTTTTGATAGCCGTCACCTCCATATGGATATTCTTTGTTACTAACTCAGGGAACTGAGGTTTGTGGCCAGGGTTAATGGGGTTACCAAATGAGGTTTTGTTTCTTTGATATTTTTTCCCAGTTATTGTAATTTCACTGGATTTCTCGTTTCCATTCAGAAATGCTTGTACTGTGCTTCAGAGTAAAGTATATGTTTAATTAAATCCTGTTGTGCTGAAGATCTCACAATACTTGAGCCCTGTCACATAACTTAACAGAGAATTTTAAAAAGCATTGTTCTACCTACAGAGAAGCCTTGAAATGACATTTTTATAACTAAAACTTTGAAATAAAAGTCTTCCAACAATATATATTCATTGTTTCTGTGACATGTTTTTTTTGCATTCAGTTACCACTTTATTTACCCAATGAAAACACAAAAAGAGCAGACAGTAACAGTAGAAAATGTTTAATAAGTTTAAAGAAGTGACAAAGCACCATTTACAGGTTTAGGACAGATTTCATTCTTTAGTAAGGATTTCTTACAAAAAAAAAAAATAGACACGAAATCAAGAGAGGTTTCGCGATATCACATAGTATTAATATTTGAAAAAAATAATAATAAAACAGAATGCCTAAACAATTCATAATTGAAAAATCTAAACAAAAATCAATAAACTAGAAATAATTCCCTAATGAGGACAAGGAACAGGAGGAAGACAATAGGAGGAGGCATGTAATACACTCAATTCATACTGATATTGTTCACAATAATATTGCAAACAGCCCGAGAAGGTTTTTTTTTTTTTTCTTAACTGGGTAAAAAACTACCTAAAAGACACCTATTGAGACCAATAAATATACCAACAAACACTGAAGTGACAGCTTCACTTTGTATTAGTCACAAACATGTGATCTGACCGTATACAATGATAGAGGATCATAAACTCAAGCATGAGACACATTAGTGCAATGACAGATTTACTCCAGTTTAACTATACTGTAGGATTAAAGTACTGTATTTGAAGCATTTATTATGCTATGTGTAAATACTATCAGAAGACAGTCTAGGAACAGGCCTAAAGGCTGTGTTTAAGTAAATCAAACTGACTCTTTGGAGAAAATAAGGAACTTATGGTCACTGTATTATTGGTATGAAAAGTTAAAAACTCCAATGACCATAATGCCCAGTTATCAGAACACTGTCCATTCTAGTACTAAAAACATTCAGCATTGAAACACATTCTATGGGCTGGACATTCTGCTGTCAATTAAAAACATAACAGACTCACAGCTGCATTGAAATTTGAGGAGAACATCACAAAAACATTAACTGGCTTCTTTTTTTTTTTTTTTTTTTTTACATTAAAACAGTTTTGCCAATAGAAAAAGGCTGTAAATTACCCTTGAAGAAATTTGTAAACACATTCATGTACTATAAAGTTTTTTTCTTTTTAAAAATCTATTCACATTTTTGAAATTTGCATCAATGACACGATTAGAATCGCAGCTTCTTTTCTGAGCAGAGTAAGGCACTTTTTAGTTATAGCTCTTGAGATGATTACAGTCGCAGTGATCTCTGCTGCTTTAGAGGTTACACCTGTCTGATGGAATAAACACGAAAACTTGGGGTGGATGGTCTTTTTTTCCCCCCCATTAGGTCCTGCTGTTCCCACTAAAAACAGGGATTCACGATGGCAAAAAGGAAATAAAAATGCCAACGTATTTGTGTAAACTGTCTTCACCTTATCTGGGTCAGAGGTCGTATTCTGCTGCACATTGCTGAAGGTACCACTCATACAGTTTACCCTGTGGAAAAAAAAACACTTGAGATTTAATTGTTGTTTATCCTATGCACCGTAAGTTTTAAACAGTATATCATAGGCACATAAAAGAAATCGTACCTTCTTAGTTTTGACGATATCGTGGATATAGTCACTGTACTCAGCCATTTTCCTCTTTTCTTTCTTTGACAGAGTCTTATTCCTTCGGCTGCAGATGAAGCACATCATAATGACACTCACTCAGAATTTCAATAATAATCCCTTGAGCGTGTTTATGTATGTGTGTGAGTGTATGTGTGTTTCATGCTGTATGTAATCCACCCTCATACTGTATAACTCACTATTCAAGATGCTAAAGGTGGAGTAAGAGATTCCAGAGAAAGCTTGTTGATATGTGAACTCGTGCCAGAAAAACACAACCCTCTCCTCAGTGTTCGTTCATCTGTCTTGTCCATAACCACAGATGCTTGCTGTTACCAACTGGCTGAATTCCAGACTGTATAAGTGTTGCATGGGTTGGGCCAATCCTCTGTGTTGTTTTTATCTCAAATAGAGATCCAAGGATGCGGACAAACACCTAATTTGTTTTAGTCAACATAGAACAGGCAGCTTTTGGACCACAAGGAAATACTGGCAGAAAAAGTGCATTGGAATAAAATCACTTACTCCACCTTTAAGGCTGTTTATGTTTAATGTTTAAAGGTCCTTTGTGTTTTTTGGAGGGGATGGGAGGTGGTGGAATGTTAACTGCACAAATGGGATATCCATTTCTTTGTAATCAGGTGAAAATAAGAACCATGTTTTTATTCACTTAGAATGAAAGAAAGAGGAGCTTGGTCAGTTATATTTTTCTACAGTAATTCCAAAAAGATTTCCTCATCTTCTTTTTCTATTTAATTGCAGATGGTATCGAGCATTAAGATGCATTCCAGCCACTTCCTGTTTCAGTGTGGAACAGTCATTATATTTTTAACAAAGAAAGAAAAGCCTAGAACAAATGAAACAAACACTACCTCGAACAAGGGCATTTTTTTTTTCATTTGATTGGAATTTGCAGCTTCACTAAATATGTCACTAAACATCACACAGTGAACATTCATTGTTAAATGTCACAAAAACACAAGGGCACATATTTGTATATACTTACCCTGCAAAATACTTTGCCAAGAAAAGCAGGAGGTAGCAAAAAGCCCCAAACACGATTACAAACACTACTTGTCCATCTTCTGGTATCCATTCCCATAAGTACATCACTATTCCCTATACAAAACATAAAGAGAAAGTCAGAAAAATAAAATGTGCTGCAAAAAAGGAGAATAAAAACAAGTAGTTCAACAAATAGGTGAATGAAAATCAAAACTTACTGTGAAAACAATAACTGTTCGAGACAGTCCTTCACCCAAAAGCTCATCAAGATGCTCTTTGGAGAAGGAGTTCATAATAAAGCTGAGGATGAAAAGGACAGGGAGGAAAATTCCCAAAGCCCCATACATCAGTGAATGAAGACGAACAGTTTTGTTGTGACTCACATCAGCCCTGCATGGAAAAGAACAAACTGCTTGTTAAACACATCTTTGGCATGTGGCTTGTTTGCTGAGACATAAAAGCTGTCATGTTGAGGTCACACCTGTCCTGCTGTAGCTTGTTGCTGATGGTTGTACAAATAAGGTCACAGTCTTTCTCCAGCTGATCCAAAGTCTTCTGAACAGCCTGGTTGATGGTCTTCTCAATCGTCTGACAAACCCCATCAATTTCATTCACGCACCGGCTTGGCTGCATGAAATGAAGACCTATAAGTGTGTCTGTTCTGATATTAACATAGAAAACAACTAATCCTCAGGGGAGTTTGAGTGACAGCCATCTGAACTTATCAATAACTCTAGACAAATCTTCCACAGCAAAAATAAATTAGCCATCAAGAACAACAGATCAATCTTGAGTGTGGAGTAGAACATTGCAGCTGTAGATTACAGAATGGTGCACCAATAATTCAAGACTGAGACTGCCGGTGTCAAAGGTGGCTGATCAAAAGCCATGGTTTACAACCCCTAGTGCCCTGTGAGACACGATAACTCTCTCAGTCATCATATTACATAATAAATCATCCAGTTCTGGCCATCAAAGGCCACCGAGAAACCTGGCATGGGGAATTTACACTCCTGGGTAATCAATGGGCTGTGCAACACCAAGGATAACCATGAACTTTAAATCTATGCCCAAGATGTGCCTTGTTCTATGATATATTAAAGTGAACCTCCACAAAACAACCAGACACAGTTCAACAACAAAGAAAAAAATCAAGATTAGTTAATGGTTTGATTGGGTCCATGCAGTCTACTTTTTATCCAATAGATTAAAAAAAAAAAATCAAGTGATCCTTTTGAGAGGAAGGGCACAGGTTGTATCTGAAACATGCAAAGGTAAAAAAAAAAAAAAAAAAAAAAAAAAAAAAATCACCTTTTTTTATCTGCCTGATAAAAAAGAAAAGAAAAGAAAATCTTTATATCCAGTAGTTAATTTCAGTTTTTAAATTCTGTTGTTAAATAGAAAACTGAATTTAAGATACACTGTATGTTGCTAAGTAAGACATTTAGAGATTTACCTTCTGTGGGTTGGGGATGTAAATTGTGGGCATCTCAAAACCACATTTATTCAGACCTGGACGGCGACACAACTCCTGGACGATCTGCATCAAAACCCTCTGCCAAAGGAGAATATGCTGGTTATTTTCTTAAGGCAGGACTTGTGTATTTATATAGAAACCATTAGAAATCACATATTAAATAAACTAGCCTGTCTGTCTGTTTCTTTCCCAGCTTCATCTGCTTTACTGAGGTAGAACAGCAGCTTATCTGCACATTTCTCACTCAGTTTCTCAACAATGTTGAGTGTGCGTTTGCATAGTGCCTGGCCCATTGGGTCGAAGAACACAAATATCAGGTCAGATTGTTGTCCTGCACAAATACAGAGAATGTCTATCAGAGAAGCAAGGTAGTGTCAGAGCAGTTAGATAAAGATATAGCTATGAGAACATACCCAACCAGGTGATTGCACTGTTTACATCAAATGGGTAGATCATATCCCCATCAACCAAACCAGGTGTGTCAATAAATGTCACCAGGCTGAACTTCTTTTGCTTGGAGGTAGAGATCTCAGCAGACAGGTAGTCCATGGCACCTAGAATACACAAATGTTGTGTGTAGAGGTGTTGCCTTCAGAAAATGTAAAAACTGTATCAAGTAAAAAGTCTCTGCATGAAGCTGTCACCTCTAATGACTATTTAACAATGTGCCTTTGGAAACCGCAATGCAGTCGATACTTGGAGACCTGAGGGACATTAAAGATCAAGCACACCAGTGATTTTCTGTACTTGTAGCTTTGCAAGGATCATGATGAAAAATTTGCAATATTCCAAAAATATGTTGGTCTTCTGAAGAAAAAAAAAACAAAAAACGAAGACTAAGCTTCTTGACGAAACACCAGCAGTGACCACACCCTCGCACATGACTCTTCAATTTTGATACACAAAAACATTTATTACCTCTCACTTTTCCCACTGTCCCCTCTGCACAGAGGTTGGTTGTCATGGTTACACACAACAGCTCTTCAACTGGCAGCTTTAGCATGGGGCGTGGGACATAAAGCTAGCCAGTGAAGAACGACTGTGAGGCAACGCACTGTGAGGTTACAACGGTATGAAACCATCACACATGAACGCAAACCACCACCCCCCACCCCCGAAGATATAAACCCCAGATCTGAGCAACAGAACAAGATGATGATTGAGACAAACCCATTGACTTGACAAACTAAGCCACACCCACTGTGCATACTCATTCTATATACACACACACACACACAAGCCTAGGGTGACACTGAGGCTGTTTCATGGGCAGAGGCAGGTGTTGACAGCCAGCACAAATCACATCCTTGTGCTGCAGCAAAGCAGGGCCGCTTCTGCTGTGACACATTAGCATTCCCTTATGTTTCTCCTACATCAGCAAGGCACATTATCAATACATCAGTCCCTTATCACACAGCATAAAACTGTATCAACAGTGTCTCCCAATACTGACTCATCCCTGGTTATGTAAAATGTGACACCATGCCTGTAACCCACAAAACATAAAGCCATTAAATATACACAGAATTTATAACATATCATTACTTTAAATGTGCACCAGATAAAACATGTACATGCATTTACATAACTATGAAGACACTTAAAAAATATGCAACAGACTAGACAGAGACATATCTATATGTGGTCAGAGTTTTGTCTGAACAAGTTCCCCTGAGCCCCCTGAAAGGTGAAAAGGAAATTAGAGCAATTGCTCGCCCATGGGTGCTAAGTTCCTCAAGTGACTGTAACTGAGAAGACTACACTGAGGATCCTGTGCACAAGGGAAAGGGCAAAGGCTGCAATCATGCTGTGCTAACCAAAACTTAAAAAAAAAACTTGTACTAAGCAGAGGCCAAAAATTGTCATCACATCTAAAGAAAATCCACAATAGCACAAAAAACAAATCTAATAAACACAGATTTGACCTGAGACAACAGGTTGACGGAATAAAGACTAACACCAACATTTCTTTATGCACATAATAATAAGTATCTCCAAGCAAATCCCAAAGGAGAGCAAACTGCATAATCAGCTGCTACTCCCACATAAGGATATATGGTGCTTTTCTGATGAGTCATCCTCAGTTGCTGTGACAGGTAAACAAATGCCTGATGTAGCATTTTTCCAGAGGTGGGGATGAAGTTAAATAAAAAGCCTGCTTGTATTCCTCAGCAAATCGGCGGTGTGCGAGACTCAGGCCTGTGGAGCAGAGTGGAGCTGTTGCTGCCGGAGTCTGGGCTGTGCCGTCTCTAATGGCTGTGACATTTCTCAGCAGCTCCTCCTGACTCCACTGCACTGCCGTCGATGGGGCGTGTGACTCACACGCCATACAGTGAGTGCTCCAGTCCGCACCCAGTGAACCCTCACTCTCCACATCCTGTCAGTGCACGGACATATATTACAGCCCCCCCACCCCTTTCTCCTCCCCCTCCCCCCCTCCACGCTGATGCTCCCACTCAGGCACACCCAGACTTTGTACACGACCACCTCACCACCCTGCTTCCATACCACTGCTGACGCACACAGAGCTAAGACCAGTTATCTTAAAACAATATGTTGCTAATTACGTCTCTGTCTTCTGTACGACAGTAATCACTTATCTCAAACTGTGATGAGATGAACAGGAGTATTATCTACCATATAACAAAATGCATAATGAAAATAACAAGACTGTGACACAGTGTTGAGGATTAGTCACCAGAGTGTAGTATCTGAACTCAAGATTAATTCTGGATGACCTGTGTCAACCAGAAATGTACAAATGACATATGGTTACATTATGTGAGGAACCTCAGACCTGAACACTTAAAATTACTTTAAAAGTAAGATTCAACTCAGCTAACTTTTCAATTCATTAAAATACTGCTCAGTTTACTCAAATCTTTCCCTGATGAACACTTTAACGAAACCTCTGCAGAGAGCACTATCCTAAACCACCAATCTGTGGCTGCAGCTCATGATTACATTCATCTCCTGTTCACTATTCCTGTAAGGGTAATGCCCTATCTCTCCCATCATACAACACCATTTAACAGTATTTCTTTTATCCAATTGAAACAAAATAAAATCAATAAAATCACAAACATATGAATCCCTTCTGTCATATTACAAGGTTGACCATTTTACAATGTGGTCTCGTTCAAAGTTAGACTGTTGTACACTATCACTGCAGTACTGAGCTTATCTGGGATAAAAGGAGGAAACCGCTCATGCTACTTTGAATATGTTAATACCAAATGCAGGGAGATCCAAAACCACTACATTTAAGCTCTTCTGAATTAAAAGTCTCAGCAAAACATGCACTAAACTGCTCTCATAAAAGAAAAACTGATATGATGGTACGCATTTTACCTGCAACCGTGAAAACTCTATATCCAGCTGTATGATTTCAATAGAATGATTAATTTAACAGCATAAAGTATCCACCTGAAAAGCCTAGACTATCTATAAGTAATAATATTGTTGCATTTTCAGAACAGGCATGGTAATACTTCACTTTAAATACCCATTAAAATTTTTTGAGAAAAAGGCTTACCTTTGAACTCGAGGAGCGGTCTAAAGTGAGGGTAGAGATGTAATGTTGCATTTCCCTGTCAAAAAAAAAAAAAAAAGAATGAGAGCAAGCACCTGAACGGACAGATATTAAGCCGAAGCTTCTCCTGAGATCCAAACCCTCTAGAACAGAGTCTTCTCTCTTCACGGCTCTTCTCTCGCTGTCTTTGCTCTAGCTGCTTTGCTGCAGCTCAATACACTTGCTTTAAGCTCTTCTTGTACATAAGCGATAATCCCTCTACTCTGCAGTCCTGCACTGCAAATATATTATTCATCTTCATCACCTTCACCACAGCAGGGTATGAACAGAAAGGCAGAGGAAGGGGATGAGAGAAGATGGAGAGACAGGTGTCTCCTGAGTCTGTTTATATGCTGCAAAGATGCCTCTGTGTGCACACCATGTGTGTGTATCTGTGTGTGTCTATACAACAAAGCCCCTCATTGGAGCAGCATACAGAATAAGAAATCACCACAGACAGAGCGACTGCCTTCCACACACTGACATCTAACATTGCTTCATCAGCCAGCTACAGCGCCTATTACTGAAGTAAAGAATTCAACTCAGAGCTACTGTCTGAATCTCAAATACTCTTTTTATCTGGGAAATAAATATAGAAAAGCACAACACTACTGGTTTGTTGTAATCATACTTCTCTGCCTTTACTTGCTACCTGGCTTAATGAGGGTTTATTGCAGATTTCTTGCGCACACTGGAAATCGCACATGTGTATCATTGCTGAAGATGTCAGCAGTCATCATGCTGTCCTTACCGTCAGTGATTCTCTTTTACGGCCACTTGTGATGAAAGTAAATCCTTGTGTTTCAATGGCCACGCCTGTTTTCTGTATATGCTCTTCAACATACCTGCAATAAGAGCAAATGTTCTATATCTTTAAAATGCTTAAATAAAATCGTAACAAGTACACATGATTGAAAACAAAAAAAATTGCGAATATTAGGAATTTATCTGGAACTAAACAGCTAGTTGGAATGTTACAGCAAAAACAAGTATGGTAACACAGAGATCCTTTCCCTTCAAGTCATAAACTCTGGATGCCATTAAACATACTTAACATTGTACAGAATCCACAAAAAAACCAGATATCATGATACATAATTTACATGCAAAATCTATAATTAGAATTGATTTTTTTTAATACAATTTGCTTCTACTTCCTATTATTTTCAAACATGTAACTATGAACAATGAAATTTTGTATAATGCGTTGGAAAAATCTCAGTTGTCTTTGCTCTAAGCCCAAATGTTAAAATATTAATTTAAGTACCAAATTCTTACATCCAAGAAGCTGAAACCAAAAATGGATTTGATCTTGCTCTAAAAATTAATTAAACAATTGATTAACTAATTAATAATAATAATTTTTTAAAAATCTCAGTGGCTTCTGTGGCTGTGTAAAAGTACAAAATGTCGGTTGTATGTGGGGTGAGATGTGAACATGTGCGTACATGTGCTTAACAGTGTTTGGAGCCTGTTGTGTAGCTTTTGGCTATGTGACAAATTTAGAAAATGCCAAGCTGCCAAAGTATACACACAGCTGTTAGAACACTCTGTAATACTGCCTTTTTCTCGTACCAAAGAATTTTGGGATTTTCCCAAAGCTACAAGAAAAATCTGTATTACACCAAACTCACATCCAACAAAATTAACCAGGTTATTAAAGACAATTATTTCAGCAGGTGGTATTCAAAGTATAGTACCTTCCCAGTCATGCTGACTTATAAATAGTATTTTAGTCATCATCATGATACGAGTAATAAGCACATGGCAAAATACAAATCATTATATTTCCATTCTCCTTCATTTGACCCTGGACACATGAGCTGTGCATTCAAACAATTTAGCCAATCAGTGAAGCCCGTGCTACTCTCAGATCAGTCTGTGTCAATTTGATGGTGACTGCAAGGTTATTTTAGGTTTAGGTTATATCAGTGGCAGTACAGTGTAACATTAAACCATATCACAGATTTTCCTCATACTAAGCAGGCTGACTCAGCAGCAAAATTGCATCCACATTTGACAGCTTTTCTCAGCGCTACACATCAAACTGCAGCAGTCCATGTTTCCATGGTCTAAAGTGTGTGAGGTCAGTGACTGTCAGCATGATTGACAGCTGCACTCCCTATGGAGCTGCTGCAAAACACATTCCTAAGTCAGATCAGGGCAACACTTTAACCACAACTAACCACTGACTATTCAGTTCATTCATAACTTATTAGATTATTTAATCATAAAACTCTTTATAGATTTTTGGGGGATGGTTAACAACACCCAGGACCCTAAAAGCATTATGAGAGTACCTTCAATACTATATTAATAAAATAATAATATCAATGTTTTATTTTAATGTACATTTCAATAAATCCAAGGACAATGTACACCAGTTAATAGAACAATGGATAAAATAAAGTACAATTGGAAAAGGAAGCATAGGATAGAATAACTGTAGTGAAAATTACTATGGTGAGTGAGCCGTCTTGAACAGGTGAGTCTTGAGTCTGGATTTGAAGATAGGAGAGTCACTGTTTCTGATGGCTGCTGGCAGAAAATTCTAACACTACTGTAGTGTAAACTATGATAGTAATAATACTATACTGTATATTATGACATAGTAGTGTTATATTACTGCATAGAAATGCAGAAACTCTAATCCATTTCATATGAACCCTCAAACCCACAAGTGTAGTGTAGTGGGATGTAGATGACATTATTTCAACAAGAAATGCACGCTGAGAGTACAGACAGATCATCCCTCTTCCCCGACTGATCACCCCCAAACTTTTCATTACTTGTTCCTTATGCCCGTATCAATGTTTCATGAACATTTCAGCCAAATCCATCCATAGCTTTTTGAGTTATCTTGCTAAAAAACAGACAGACAAACCCCAATGATTACATTACTCTGTATTATTACACCTATATACACAGCTGCCATATTAATGCACCTCAACCTGTCACACATCAAATGACAAGTAGAGGTATATAAACCAGGTATATAAACCATTCTGGAGTGCAACAGCAACAATTGCATGTACACAAAAGATTGTTTTCCAGAAAAGCCAATTATGAGAAATTGAGCTTTTGAAGGCTGTCAAATGATCAATATTCCAACACATTATTTCACATTTATAGTCAGTGTTGACAAACGGATACTGAACACCAAGATATAACAATGGGAGTTTTGGACCCAAATACTAGTTTGGACTTTATTTTACTATTGACAATGGAAATTCAAAATATTTATTTGCATCTGTTTTTGTTAAAAGGTGTATTTGAAGCACTAAAGCTATTAATTTATCCCCCCAAAAAATTTCCAAATGTAGCCACTTTAGTAAAATTGATAATTCCAAAAACATCCCTTCTGTAAAACACAGAGACAAAATACATAGTCTAAAACTGACTTTACAAATAAAGTTCTCAACTTTGAACTGAAAAGTGCCAAGGCATTGGTCTGGTAGTAAATGGTGTGTTCAAGTCCATGCCGACCACATGCAGCTTTGTACACCCTGGTTTTAATCAAAAAAATTAAGGCGGGGAGGGGCACTAAATGCATTAGTGTTTCTAAGTCTAAAGCTTTTTACCTGTCACATAAACAACAAAAGTGTGACAAAAATTACAACATATTATATTTACAAAGAGCCCATTCTTTTATCTGTACTCCAAACAATTGAAGAACAGCTGGAATTTTAATTTGGAGTATATTTCTTGTGTTTTAAGCAAAATCACCCTGGAATGGTAAGGGGTTAAAGTACTGTATATATATATATATATATATATATATATATATATATATATATATATATATATATATATATATATATATATATATATATATATATATATATATATATATATATATAAGCAGTTCTATCATCTCATCATTTTGTCGTATTTTCTTGTAATCTTTGTAAATACCACACATTTTTGTGAAGCCTAGCCACTGAACTTCATGGAAATATGAAAGTATAAGTATTTTTTGGTGTGAAGAAAGTTTTCGCATCTCATTTCCTTCTTCTCATACACAAGCCAAGCATGCGATGGTCAGGCAAAGACGAATGTTCAATCCCATTAACAATCAGCTTTATTACCAGTTAATGAAGGAGCTCTTCCCTGCAGAGTGGTTGCCCATTATCATCACTATAATCTTCTTTCTCGGAGGCAGGAGCCGCACTCCAAGGCTGCTGGCAATCTTCACCAAGCCTGAAAAAAAATATCACAGAGTAAAGTAAAGACATAATGCGAAATTTTCTCTTAACTCAGGTCACATCTGGTTGTCTGAAGGAAAAGAGCAGCACTCAGCCCTCCATTATTATTGCCACTCAGGTGTCTTGAAGTAGTGAACATGAACAGATTCTGCTCTCATCGACTCTAGGAAATGTTCCAGTATTTTCAATTTCCTGAATGTTAATACTTATAAACAATTCTGATTCATGTGAAGAGATAAGAAAAGAAGAAAAAAATCTAAACATTGTGAATAAGCTATGGAATTTTCAGTCTATCCTTAATCTGTCTTCAGTTTAGTGTCTAGTTTGACTAAGGAATCAAGCTGTAAGAATGGAGAGAGTAAGAGTTTAATAAACTCCAAATAACTATTGGTTTGAATAACAGAATCAGTCAGTCATTATGCAAAACTACCACTAAACCTGACAAATTAGTTCAAATAATACACAAAGTGAAAATGTTTTTTCATAGTGCCTCTTTAACACACACACACACACACACACACACACACACATATATATATATATATGCATTGGAACTGGAGATGAAAAAGTTATTTTCCCTAATACTGGCATATTTTCATGGTGGATTTTTTACACAAAGGTTCAAAGCTTAATAATTAAATATGTGCAAATGGAATTAATCCAAATCCCTCCTAATTTAGACAAAAATATGCATAAATACAGCCAAAATGTATTATCCCAATTAAATTCCCTATGAAAACCTAGGTAATTATGTAGTACTTTCAGGTTACCTCTGGGTTTGTTTTTTAAGCATACAAATGTATTTCTCATTGTCTTTTCTTCATATAGAACACAAAAGGTAAATGGGCTGAGCTTATATAGTGCATTCTATGCCCCCATGGTGCTTTACAATTTCCTCTCATTCCGCCACACACACACACACACACACACACACACACACACACACACACACACACACACACACACACACACACACACACACACACACACACACACACTCATACACACACAGTTTCAGTGTCATGCCCAAGGACACTTCAAACTGCCAAACCTTTGGTCATTAGACAGCCTGATCTACCAACTGAGCCACAGCCGCCCACAAACATAGAAGAACTATGAATGAAATATGGTTAAAGTCTATTTTGTGTGGCCCTGACTCCCTGACAAAAAGCAGCACAAACAAGTAGAAATATTTGATGTGTGTTGAATGGAACCTGGTGTAAAACACCAGAAACAAATCCAATTGATTCCTAATCGTCTGAAGAATTTTTTTAAAGGTCACACTAAATACTACCACTTTGGTGTCTGTTTTTTCTTTTACATACTCATCATATATTCAGATTGTATATTAATACACAGACTAAGAAATGCATATGTGTGATCATTATTATTACTTTACTATACCTACAAACCTAATCGTAGTTTAGGACTTTTTCATAGTCCTATAGCTCTATAAAATAAAGTACTGTTACACTATGCTGTAATAATCTCATTCTGTGGTTTGCAAACTGATGTACAGATGGTTGTACAGCAGGGCTTCTTTTCAATCAGGACTGTTTGTGCCTTTAGTGTTTCTTCAGTCAAAGTTCCTCCTGCAGGAGTCTGCACACATGACCAACTACCGACACGGTTATAGCACGATTTATGCTGCAAATACCCAAACCTGAACATGTCACTTGTAGAAAATAACACACTCAAAGCAACTATAAACTGGGATCATTTCTGTGGTCTATTCTATGCCCGTATGCATTGAGCTGAAGTGTGTGTATAGAGTTGACAGGTTGAACCTACAGGCACTGCCCTGCCTTCAGGCTCCAATGTCATTTAAGTGACACTGACTAACAGCTGTTCATGGAGCTCTAAGAACCGACCCCCAACATTTACTCTTCATATCTAATGCAAACTTCTGACTTCAAACCGGATGGATACTTTCAATCACTAAGTTAGATAACAACACAAGTCAGTCCGTGTGTTTTGGTTTTTCGTGGTTCCTGTGCTGGTAGTCGTGTCCGTGTTATTTACCATTCTCGCTGTCCACATACAAACTGTGGCATTCTTTCAGTATTCTCTCACTCGGAGTGGTGATCGCAGACTCCAGAGGGTTTGCCACTGACCGGGGCTTTCTCCCTGACATTATGTTCGCAGAGACAGGCCGATGCCTCTCTGTTGTTTCCGAAAACTACCAGGGGAAGATTATCACTGTTGCACACATTCTCCTGTGCAGGTAGTGCGCCCTCTAGTGGTCACAGCTAGACACGACATACAACCAACACACTGTACTCATGCTCAATCTGAAATCTAAAGCAGCTAAATTTAATCTACTTCTCATCAAGTTTAGGGTTAGGGATAGTGTGATCCTTGTATTGGCTTTATTAATTTATTCACAGCCAGAGTTGGACAAATAACCACAGGCCTAAACTGCCTCAAAGAAATGTTAAGACCCCAGATGACCTGGGACCCCAAATTCCAGAGGACCTGAGGACACAGATGCATAGTATATAATATAATACATGTATAAAACTACTATTACCACTGCAACTACTACCACTACTACTGCTGCTACATCCATTACTACTACTATTAATGCAAGGTTGCAGAGGTGTTTGCAGTTCTGATTCATTATCCACCGCTTCATCCGGGGCCGGGTCGCGGGGGGTAGCAGTCGAAGCAGGGAGGCCCAGGCCTCCCTGGCCTGTTCTGATTGAGACAGAATTTTTTTTTGTTGAAGCCTCCATTTCCTCCATTGCTGGCTGTTACTCTGAGTGTCGTACAACTGAATGTCTGCAGTCATGTTTGAACAGACTCAACACCACACACTTGACTTTATCTTTGCTGGCCTGCCCTGTTACTTTGCTCTCTATATTTCTTCTTTTATTATTTACATAGCCTATTTATTTTATTGTGCTGCTCCATTATATCTGTTTTTAAATTGCCCCTATGGGACAAATAGTTTTATTTTGAACAATCTTGAATGCTTGGGTCTGTACCGCAAGCAACACCTGTAGAATATGAACAGCTTGTAAACAAAGACTTCAAGAACTAATGCTGTGAGTGACAACCTCACAAATGGATCAGCAAACCTTAAAATAATGAAGGGTTAGGGTTAGGGTCTCTTGATGTTCAAATTTCAGCATCACAGATGTCAATCATCGAAGACCAGGACTCTATCCATGGTGTTTATGCACCTGGTCAGAGACAGCACTTGTCATTTCAGACTTGCGTTATGAGTGAATAAGGTGAGAGACTTATAAAAAACACACTGCCACAGGAAATTACACAAAAAACATAACATAAAATCACAGTTTAAAAGTCCCAAACCAACACAAATCCTTGTGGCCCTCAAATCCTGATCCATTTCCTGTACCTACATAATTTCCTGAGCCTGAAACTAAAACCTGCATATCATCCTGCAGGCATCTTTAATATCTGTTGGAAATGATGAGTCTTTTTGAATGGACATCAAGACAGATCTTGGACCAGTTGTTTGATGACTTGAAAAAAGAGGCTGGAAGTAGAAATGCACAAAAGCTGGAGGATCCATGTCTGAAAAATTTCTGTTTATGTTAAAAAAAGAAGAAAAATATCATAGAAAAAATGTAATGTCAGAGACATGGATTGGGGAAATGTACTCCTTAGAGTCCTTTTGATGCCATCATCTGTTTGGACCAAGACAGACAATACTTGCAATGACTGCTCACCTGAACTGTTTTATATCAGGTGGAGTTGGCCAGCACCTGCAGCAGGTGCTACTCTGTGAGGTAAAGAAGCCATCACAGAGATATGAAAAGACTGAACTCACTGCTACATTGGCTGATATTGAAAATCTTTTTACATAATATTGACCTCTTTAAGATTTCAATTTAATTTTATTCAATTCAATTGTATTTATAAAGCCCCAAACCACAACAAAGTCATGTCACAGGGCTTCACAGAAACACAATCAACTACACAAATTGATCAAAAGTCCCAAGCATCCCCTGTCCTTAGACCCTCTTTCTTGGCAAGAAAACCTCAAAAACCCAGTGGGAAAAAGAAGAAATCTTGAGGAGAAACACACTGAAGGAGAGATCCACTCCCATGGACAGACAGGCTATAGATGAACATCCATTTATAAATGGGGGAGGGGGGGTCCAGACACCAGACAGGCAAGGGAGAGGGTCACAGGTCAGCACAGGCAAGTCACTGCAGATCCTGTCGTCCATGGCTCCCACGCAGACACTGTCAAGAGAGCCACCACTCCCCCATGGGGGGAGGGGGGAAAGGGGACACCAGGTGACCATGAACAGACTTGGTATGAAAGATAGGTTATAATAATGACCGAAACAGGTGTGAGAGAGAGAAAGAGAGTGAGAGAGACAGAAAGAAAGAAAGAAAGAAAGAAAGAAAGAAAGAAAGAAAGAAAGAAAGAAAGAAAGAAAGAAAGAAAGAAAGAAAGAAACAAAGAAAGAAAGAAAGAAACAAAGAAACAAAGAAAGAAAAAAAGAAACAAAGAAAGAAACAAAGAAAGAAACAAAGAACTCAGTGTCTGTGCTCCCCCCAGCATTCTAACTCCTAGGGCAGCTTAGACTGAACTGTGACTTCAGTCTGTTTTTAATTAAACAGGTATGTAAGATAGGTTATAAAAATGGCAAATACAGACATGAGAGAAGATGATATGTGACTTAATTTTTTAATCATTGTTCTTCCTGTTAAATGAACGCTTAGCCAAGGTGGTTCATAGCTGCTTTACCACTGAATAATGTCACATGTTTTTTATCTTCATCTGTGTGTGTGTGTGTGTGTGTGTGTGTGTGTGTGTGTGTGTGTGTCTAATTCAGCAGCGTGACCTGTTGCACATGACCTAAGCTATCCTCAAATTTCATTCATAACGAATGAAGTGCAACTGAACTGTAATGTGCAAATTCTTCTTTTTTTCCCCCCTTTTTTTTATTGTGGCCTAAGCAGATTGTCAGCCTGTTGGATTAAACTTTTCTGGCTGATAAACTTCAACTGTCTGGATCCTATCTTTAAAAGGGCTTATTCCAACCAGGTACATAAAGTAACTAAAATCAAGCCACTATTATGAAAAAGGAAAATAAAGTTGCAAAAGTGAAGGACAGTCCTACATGTACATAAAGGCTCAGTCAGATAATTCATTGTTGTAGTGCAAAATAAAATAACACAGCTTGAGTTAAATGAAATGAACACTGTTGCCAAAAAAAGTTTATATGATTTTGTCAGACACATTCTTCTTTTTAATCCTATTCATCCACATCAGAGATCACATTTGAGCAGGTGCAGTGATTACATATAAGTCCCAGTCATGTATAAAAAATAAATATTTTCACGATTATTTCATGAAAAGAAGAAAAAAAATAAAAGAAGTAGGAATAAAAATAAAATAAGAAGAATTACAAAACAATAAATGAATAGCTCAACAGCAAAAACACAGGCAATAAAACCAGCAAATGAATGGAGATATTTTAAAAAAATAAAAATAAAAATAAATCATGGTTATGTAAAATTTAACAAAAGTTACATTCTTCCACTTACAAAAAAAGCTCAAGAACTATTGAACACAACTTACCTTTTTAACAGTACTGTGAGGAAAGAGGGCTTATAACTATTAGGTTGATATTTGCTTCTCTGAAACTTTCCTCTGAGAATAATAACTCATATTTAGAGTCAATGGTAGAGTCCAGTGTTATGGTTTTCATGTTCATTGATTGGACGCTCCAAAGACAAGTTAAAGATACAGTTGGTCTCAGTTTAATAATTTATTCAGGTCACATGGAAAATACAAAAGCCAGAGCTGGTCTCTGTGGACCACAACCCCACAGGGCTCAGACCCAAAAAACCTCGACCGTTTTGGGTGACTCCACCCCAAACAAATGGGATGGACTTACCTTCATAGCAATTTATACATAAATGTTTTACTTAGGTAATTTTTTTTGACTGGCTATAGGCTAAAGTCTTATCATCAACATTACATGTTATGTGTATGTCTTAGTTATAATCTAACTGTAATCTACAGCTCAGTAGTAATATGTTGATATGTTGATATTTCTGGCTATTTATGAACATTTATGGCTCTTCCTTTGAACATAATAGCTTCATGCCATGTTTCTGTTTACTTACTTACTTAATGTTACTCTTACACAATGTCCAAATGTGAATTTCTCAGTCATATAAACAAACTGATATTGTGCAGTATTTGGGTAATTATGTGTTTTACACTGAATCAGTTCTCAGCTGAATGCAGGAATGTGACTGAAGGAGTGGTTAATTCCCCCCCTGGGGCTCAGATCATATGCTGCACCTTACAGCAGGTTCCTTTTATGAGTCCATTGTATCAAGTGGATCATTCAATATAAAATACTTTAATCAAACATCATCTGCAACTGCTTCTAACATGAATTTCAGTGAAGGCTCAGCCGAATCAAAGAAGGTAAGTCAGTCTATGTGGGATCTAAAAAGAGTTAAACTTCAGCTTCGACAGTCAGTTGTTTCTAAGAAAAGACTAAACGTCCGGAATAATTTTGTGGAATAACTGAGCCACAGATTTGAGTGGATGATGATTACACCAATAAGTAACCAATAGTTTAGGTTCAGATGAAATGTCAGAATACATAATCTTGATACTTTTTATGTCTATGAAACAGATTTTGCAAAAACTTTGAAAAGCACACGGTAAAGTTGCTGTATGCTACAGCTGTGTATCTTAGCACTTTGGTCATAAATGTATTACATGGGTTATCTACTAATGTACCCTAAATTAATGCAGGTTACAACGTCTTGTGTTGATGGAAAATAAATGTGTGAGGATAGAATTCCAGCTGACAAGTGTATGTGGAGTTTTATTTTTATTTAGAATTTGTCCCAAAGGGTTTGGCCAAATCTGACTAAAAACTAAAATTCACACAAGACTTGAATTGTAACCATTAAACATGGACACTTATTTAAGATTTTAAATAATATGAGTAATTTTGAATGATTGTATGAAAGAATTTATTACAACAAATTTTGTGACAAATACTCAAGAGTTTATGCAAAGCCTTTAGATGTTTGACCCATGAAGACAAAGTGTTATTTTTGTGGCAGTTCCCAAATGATTTTTTTTATTCCACCTTTTTAAAATTAGTTTCCCTCATTTAATGAATTATTGACCACTGTATTTTGTGGGCTTTTTCATGAAAGGCATGTATTTTCTGATATTCAATTCACAGATGATGGAGATGTCCATAGAAACTCAGATCAAAATTGAAGGTTATTATATCAGAAATAGAGAAACACAATAAAAAAGAGACATTTTCAGTTAAAAATGACGAGTTGAACATAAACCCAGTGTCTCACATTTACTATCATTGAACCAGTCAGTGTGTAATAACTGTTTTAAAAATAAATGTAACCTTTTTCTGTTTGGACATGGACATAACATGGAAAGAATATTGATAATATTGAAATATGTCTTATGATAGGTATCAGACAGCTATTGTTGTGGTGAATAAGTGTATGTGTATAGCACTTATTTTGTTCATTTACTATTATTGGATTGAGCTGTTGTATTATGTGTCCCATGTGTGTGTGCGTGTGTGTGTGTGTGTGTGTGTGTGTGTGTGTGTGTGTGCACTGTAAACCTGAATGTTCAGAAGAATTAAATATGTTAAGTTGTGAACACTCAAAGTTTCAGTACTTCCAACTAATATGTTTTTATTAAGGGAAACTATTGTGGATATAAATGAAGATACCTTTAAAACATGAGGAATTAAGTGGAATTAAGTTATTAAATGCTGAGAATGGTATTGTACTGTTATTTCTATTGGTTCAAAAAAGGATGATTGAAAAAAATAAACTTAACTGATGTAGTAGATGCTGCAATACAATTCAAAGCACTCCAAATAGCCACCAATATCTGTCACACCAAAAAAATTGCAATCACAAAATACAGTAATTTTATTCAGGGGGCGGCTGTGGTTCAGTTGGTAGAGCAGGTTGCCCAATGACTTAAGGGTCAGCAGTTCGTGCTCTGATTGTCCACATGTCGAAGTGTCCTTGGACAAGACACTTAACTCTGACTTAGACTCCCAGTAGGTCTGGCAGAACCTTAGAAACCTACTGGTGTATGAGTATGTGAATGGGTGAATGTGAGGCAAATGCAAAGTGTTTTGAGCACCATGGAGGTGGAAAAGCACTATATAAGTGCAGTCCATTGACCATTTATTCAGGCAAATGGTCTGAATATTTACTCATTCCAGAAGTTTGAAAACTCATTTTTAAGTCATAAGAACTGAAAAGAATTGATTTGCCTTAATAAGAAACTGTGAGTCAAATTAACTGCACATATTTGAGTTTAGCTAAATGAGCACTTTGAATTCACTGTTATCAGAAGGTTTAAGTTGTATGCCATTTACATTTTAAATTCAGATTTTTTTTATTTTTTTTTATAAGTTCATCAACTTAAAATAATTGAGCCAATTGATTGCCTTTATTTTTTTCAGTTCTGTTAACCTATTCAGGTTCACAGTGTGTGTGTGTGTGTGTGTGTGTGTGTGTGTGTGTGTGTGTGAAGGGGGGGGTCTTAATACATTAAATTAAAGTAAATTAAACTAGTGTATAGCTGCGCATGCGCAGAGTGAGTGGACTCGTCTTGCTTGTTTCTCACTGGGTTGATATAAGGCGTGACCCCCCCCCCCCTCTCTCTCTGTGTCTCTTTCTCTCTCTCTCTCTCTCTCTCTCTCTCTCTCTCTCTCTCTCTCTCTCTCTCTCTCTCTCTCTCTCTCTCTCTCTCTCTCTCTCTCTCTCTCTCTCTCTCTCACACACACACACACACACACACAGTTGAATCACAGGAGACCAAACTGTATGTCCCTGCTCTGGGACATGAATACTCTGAAAAATGTAACTTCTTTGCTCATAAACCTGCAGAGCATTTTAAACCTGGTCATATACATACATTGCGCGGGCGTGTGTCGACGCGTGTGTGTGTGTGTGTGTGTGTGTGTGTGTGTGTGTGTGTGTGTGTGTGTATTTACATATATTTTGTATCTCTCCGCCACCTTTATTTAACTCTGTAATTTCAGTAACATCAAATATTGCAGGCTGCTATTTCATAATGCTTGAGAAGATCATCGCTCCTGCTTTTGAGCAAACAGCCAAGACTGATCAGTATTTCGTTACATCTAAAACACCATGACAAGCAAGTAGGATTCCTCTGAAGCCTCGTCTCCGCTCTGACAACACATCAATTGTCCGATCATGGGGTTAAAACTGTTTCTGCAGCGAGAAATAAGTTTCCTGTCCAGAACCGACTCTTCCCAGGAGGATAGGACACTGCACGTTTAACGTTTATCTGACAAACCAGATGCCAAAAAATGCCAAAACACTTCGTGGATGAGTATCAACCTTTGCTTGTCAAAGATTTCAAAGACACAAAGAGGAGAAGGGTATGAGAACTGATGACACCAACAGCAGAATTCTGTTTGTCCACTATTAACATGTAGTTTCTGTTCTTCATTCACAGCTTCCAAGTAGGTCACTGCTGCTGGCTGGCTGTGCAGCCTGCATAGGGGGCTCCTTCCAGTATGGATATAATATATCTGTCATCAATGCACCAACCACAGTAAGTTTGAACATTACAGCTTTTCAGTGCATTATATTTGGTGAAGACAATTAAAGTGTTGTCACAGAACAGGAATATATAGATAAGATACATATTTAATTTGTCATATGCACAGTTATACATAGTATAATGCATGATGCATAAACAATATTTTTTGTTTTGTTCTGTTTATCTGTTTATTTTTTCTGTCTTTATGTCCAGTTTACGCAGTTCTTGTTGTAGCTATTGTTTCCATAATTGCAATTTTGTGATTTAGTAATTTTCTACAATCTTCAGTAAACAAATCTCTAATTAATGAAATGAATGCTATATCTTGCAAAGTTTCAAACATAATCTGTTGCATTTACTCTGAACACTAATATCTGTGCTTACAGGTGTTTTTGTATGTAGTTATTCAGCTGATGTGCTTTTCCTTATTTATCTCTAGTATGTGCACAAGTTCATCAACGAAACGTGGATGCAGCGTTACCAAGTGTACATATCAGAAGATGTTCTCACCCTGCTTTGGTCCACTATTGTATCAATATTCACTTTGGGTGGACTTATTGGAGCGACTGTTGGTGGAACATTGGCTGTGAAGCTGGGGAGGTAAAGTGAGACTCAATGTTGAAAAATTACTTATATTTCAGTTTGTCATTATGTGCTTCTGATGTTGTTCCAGGAAAGGGACATTGTTGGCTAATAACATATTTGCACTGTCGGCTGCTGTGCTGATGGTTCTGAGTCGCACAGTGGGGTTTTTTGAATTACTAGTCATTGGACGTTTTTTCACAGGAGTAAATGCAGGTAAATAATCCATCCATCCATCCATCCATCCATCCATCCATCCATCCATCCATCCATCCATCCATCCATCCATCCATCTATCCATCCTTTCTTCTTATCCACCTCATTTCTTAATTATCAAATGCTTAAGTGTGGGTTTAATTTTATCTTAAAGGTATCAGTCTTTGTGTTCAGCCTCTGTATTTGGGGGAAATCGCACCAACCGCCCTTCGTGGTGCCATGGGAATGGGAACCTCAGTATTCATCACCGGTGGGATCTTGACAGGACAAGTGATGGGTCTTAAGTAAATACTGGATATATTTCATTTTTAGCCTTTCATCTGATTTTGTGCTCAGAGAAATGAATGACTTTGAGTGTGAAATTATTTTTACAGAGAGTTTCTGGGTAGAGAAGAGTACTGGCCTCTTCTGCTTTCCACTACATGTATCCCAGCAATCCTGCAGCTCATGATTCTGCCCTGTTTCCCTGAAAGCCCACGCTACCTGCTTATTGATAAAGCGGATGATGAGGGATGTGAAAAAGGTCAAATAACACTGTTGCACCATTTTATTTGTTTGCAAAGACTGATTTAATGTACATGATACTGTGTTAAAAGACCTGAGGACAGCCATTGTCTGTAATGACCAGAGGTACAGAGGGTTGTCTTCCATTCCAGTGTGTGATCTTATTCTAGTAATGCTGTAATGATCTCAGTAACAATTCTGTAGCTGACTCATATTTGTTATGTCTTTCCACCTGCAGCCCTGACACAGCTGCATGGTACAGCTGACTTTGACAGTGAAATGGAAGATATAGAGAAGGAGAAGAACAATCAAGTTGGATTCCAGACGAAGAAACCCTGGGAGCTTTTTACTGATCACAGTATCCGCCGACAACTTGTCACCATCATGCTTCTCAATGCAGCACAACAGCTAAATGGCATTAATGCTGTATGCGCTGGATTTATTATCCAAAACATAATATATTTACTCCACTATTCTGTCCCCTGCATTGTAAAATCCCATCTTTAATGCCTCTTTAATGATGAAGTGAGGTCACTGAAGTTGAGATTCTAAGAAATAATCTGATGTTCTCTTCAATATTTCCTGCAGATTTATTTTTATGCAGGTTATGTATTCAAGCAATCTGGTATTCCTGTGGATAAAATTCCATATGCGGTTGTTGGGACTGGTGCCTGTGAATGCATCACTGCCTTGACCTGTGTAAGTATCAGTTTCATGCTGTGCTTTAATCTCTTTTCCACTTAAGAACTTCATGCAAACAGCATGTAAAGGAACACTATGTACATAGAGTGCCTCTTGCATGTCAAATGGTAGGCTTCAATAACATTAGTGTGTTATCAAGACATATGAAAACTTGGGGAAAAGTGGGGTGTTTGTACCACCACCTTTTTGGAATTAGTTTCATAACATGGAAATACTAAGTGAAAATATAAAGTGAATTTTTAAAATAAAAATACTAACCTGCTAAAACATTTGTATTTTATTTGCTAACTGCTTTTCCTAATTGCTTGTTAATAACACTTTATAAATAAATATAAACAGTTACATGGAGATGACTAGTTTTCACATACTGATTCAGGCTCATTATTTGGATCAAATTATGTTTGCATCTTTACCATCTATTTACCTACATGATATTTATAATCTTTCCAGGTGAATATCTTACTTTATTCTGTTCCCTTATCAGTCACCATGTTAAATCACTTACTAATGTGTTACAGTTCAAAAAGAAGTCTTGTTGTAAAGTATAACCCTAAATTTTGCCAAAAGCTTTAGGGAATAACTCTCAATTTAATTTGATAGGTCAAATGTAACTAATAAAATGCCTAATAGGACAAATGAAAAAGATACAGTACATTGAACATATTGATTGTCTGGGCAACAAAAGGCCCATAGTCTAATATGTCATTGGATTACTTTCATTTTTCCTTTCAGCACACATTCACACAGACATCATTTCATCAAATGTATGTCATAACATTTGTTTTCTTTATTTTGTTCTGAAGAACTGAAGTAACCTCAGATTATAACACTATCCCCACAGGCTTGTACTTTGGGAGCTAGACATAATGGGTAATTACTTAATCCACTTCTCTTCTCACCCTGGTACTTGAACTGGGTCAATCAGGACACATCAGACCACATGAACTTTTTCCATTGAAACACTGTCCATCTGTTACTGTCCACTATCAATTAGAGGGAAAGAACTTGTTGCTGTTGAAACATATTGGTCACTCCAATACTTATCCAGTGGAAAAGTAAGTATAGGTGGGGGGTGTTTTTGGTTAGACTATGTCAATATCAGGTGAATGGTATCCATGGGACCAAAGATCAATAAACTAAAGGTAACCATGGGTTCATTTGCTTAGAAGAAACAGGACACTCATGCCATCTTATTATTCTTTTAGACATATGCTGAATTATGTTACATTGTGTACAACCAACCATTCATATTGTTGTGAAGGTAGTCCTGTTGTAAAGTGTATACATATAATTAAAGCTGTTTTATTATAGCAAAACTATATATATATATATATATATATATATATATATATATATATATATATATATATATATATATATATATATATATATATATATATACATACATATAATGTCTTTTGACATGACATGATGTGTGTCTCACAGGGCATGCTCATTGAATGTCTGGGAAGGAAGGTTCTCATCACAGGAGGATACACCCTCATGAGTATCTGCTGCATCTTTTTCACCCTAACACTCACCTTTCAGGTAAATGAACCTCTAGACCAGTTTTTGTTAAGAGTTATAAAATGTAGTCACAGATACACACCAAGCTTTGTCTTGTGATGTTCTCTCTCTTAGGATTTCAGTCCAGTTTTTCCATACTTGAGCATGGTGTGTGTTTTTGCTTTTATCCTGAGTTTTGGCCTTGGACCAGGTAACTAGTCTAGTCCTCCAATGAGTTTACTAGGCACTGTTGCACAACTAACAGTGATTGTATTTGCTGTTTCATCCATAAAGGTGGTGTGACAAACATCCTGACCGCTGAATTATTCACACAAGCCACCCGTCCTGCAGCGTACATGATCGCAGGAACAGTGAACTGGTCCAGCTTCTTTTTCATTGGCATGGTTTTCCCCTTCATTGTGGTAGGTGAATAAAAACAATTCTCTGGAGAAAATTCAAGCTGTGGAAGCTGTTTTACAGAACTATGTTTTTTTCCTACAGATTGGGCTGCAACAGTATTGTTTCCTGGTGTTTCTGGTCGTCTGCACAGCTGTGGCAACTTACATTTACCTTTTTGTTCCTGAAACCAAGAACAAAACCTTTCTTGAGATCCAGAATGACTTCCAGTCGTCAAACTGGAGAAAAGGACACTCTGCTGACAGAGGACAAACAAACATGTTGTCAACATCCATATGAAAAGAATTCACTGCCTCAGAGGTCGAGTGTTTTAAGCTCTATTAAAATTTCTTTAAAATATTTATGTCACTAACACAAAACATTCCATGAACCTAAAGGTCACATCAGTGCAATGGGAACACTTTACCAAATGCAGCATTGTAATGAATGTTACTGTAATTCAGAAATGTACAGATCTGTGATGATAACATAATTACACATTTGGTATTTTTTCATGAAATCATACACAGTGAAATAATTCAATTGTTTTTTATGTACAACATTTGTAAAATGTACTTTGAAAAGTTTTTTCAATAAAGTTCAGCTTCTGAAAATCTTAAATCAGTGCAGTGACCTTTCCCTGCTGTGTTCCTCTTTGTCTGGATATTATTTCCTTTTTTTTTTCCTTTTAAACATTTTACTCCAGCATGTGACCAGGCAAACAAAGAGGTTATTCATGTGTATCATGAGTGTGGGGATAAAGATTAGAAACAGCACTGCAAGTGACTACTAGAGGTTTAGATGTAGTCCAAACATTATATGGATGATAAATAAAGACTTTAGTTTAAATGTAGTATTTTGAGAACAGTATGTATTTATAAAAGAACTTAAGAATACCAATACTTAGAATACTTAGAAACACATGCCTCTGCTTTATTTCAAGGCTAAGTCTTATTCTTTTTTAAATATACAAGATCCTCTAAATATGTCTTTGTATCAATTGTGTAATTTACTCACTTAAACTATAATATTAAATTGTTCAAGTGCTAATGTCTGCTATTTATTTATGTTTTGACAACAATGTGACATCATTCAATACATTCAACATGCTGTTACTGTCAGAAATCTTTAACATCGCAATCTTTAACATCGCATATATATATATATATATATATATATATATATATATATATATATATATATATATATATAAAATCTAAAAGGTATTTTTCAAGGAAAAAGTAATAGGGTACTAACTGAGTTCCTGGATGTGTTCAGATTTTTGTTCAATTCTGTCTGTGTATAAAATACCACATGTGACTGACTGCTGTCTGTGAACGCATTATTGCCTTAAGTATGAGTTTCACACTAGATTTACTGTGCTTTGGTCTGAATCCTTCATGAAAACAGCCTGTGTAGGTATGTGCAACCAATAAGCAGAAAAGGACTGATACCAACAACAGCAAATTTCAAGAGACAAAAATTTGTTGGTGGTAAAAAAAATTTTTAAAAAAATCCCTTGACTCAACACTTGAGAAGAAGTGTATTTTTAGGCTGAAGGTGTTTCTTAACACCAGTTGCAGATGAATGAAATTTTAATGTGTAACTCAAACAGCATTAAATCGAACAAAATGTATATGACATATTGAAAGTAAAAGTTGGAGAAGGTGTTTGTTAAACACCATCATGATATTACAGGAGGTAGTGCATTGTCGTCCTAGCAATGAGAAAAAGAAAATCAACCAAGATCATATGAATAGGATGACTTAATTTCTTGTTAATGAAAAATGTAGGTCTTTAAAATGAAGAAAATGCCCATTGCCTTAACTAATAAATGCTAGTTTGGACACTCTGGTAAGGTGCATTAGACCTAAATAAGGGGTAAATCAATGTGGTGTGCTTTTTCAGGTTAGAACATGCAGGTGGAACTAATATTTTAGTGTTGGATTACCCTTTATTCAAGTCTGTTTGTTTGTTTGTCTGTCTGTCTGTCAGCAGGGCTCAGCGTTTTTAAAAGTTCTGAACAGATTTTGATTAAACTTTCAGGAATTATATATAATGGGTCAAGGAAAACCCCATTAGATTTTGAGTAATGAAGGTCAAAGGTCAAGGTCACACTAAAGGTCAATGGGGATCTTAAGTCTCCGCCCCTTCCGGGAGGCTCATGGAGCCTGAGATCGGGAAAATAATGAATGGTATTCAATGGGAAGTAAAATGCTAAAATCATATTTGTCATGTGCCCTGAATCACACACGTGGTGTACCTCATAATAAATGATAATTATTTATGTGTGTTTCAACTACTTCTGTTAACCAACGGCTGATTCATTTGCAAGTAAATCCATTAATAATTTGGACTACACGCCTGGTGCGCATGTGCCGTCACCACAGACTCCACACCACAGCTGAGCAGAGTGTGACATATACGCGATTGTAGTCTCTTACTAAGCTCACATCAAACCTAACGTCACATTTGTTTCCTATCAAAAACGGGTGGTCTGCCTATGCCACATCAAATATTCATATTAACCGCTATCATATGTGAATTTCAGAGCACTTGTCAGAATTTAGCTTGACTCGCCCCATTCACTCCCATTAATTTTGTTTGCGAGCGAAGCACCAATGGACCGGAAGTAGAAAGGCGTGACTTAACCTCACCACGGCTAAAACACATAAGTGGTAATATCTCAGGATTCAGACAAGATAGAATCTGGCGGGGGTTTTTTTGCATTCACATCGTCTCACCTTCGGACATCACATGGGTCAACACCTATGGCTCGATCACGTGTGAATGAAAATTCAAGCCTTGGCGGAGGTCTGCTCTGACTGCCTTGTTAATCCTGCCAGTGTAGTATGTCTATGAGTGCGGTGCTATACTCCAGTCCAGTAGGTGGCGGTAATAAGCGTATAGGCCAATTTCCAGTCAAAATTAAAAAGCATGGAGAAACTCCTCCTACTAAACATGGCGTCCTCCTAGATGATATTCCATGCTCGTTTGTTGACATTTTTCGAAAAAACACGTTTATAAGCGAATTATTGACCTCCAGTAACGGTAACTATGTCGAGACTCATCGTTAAAAACCTCCCAAACGGGGTAAGTACCGTATTTTAGCCAGATATCAGCAGTGGGTTTGTTTCAGTCCATTTAAGTATAACTGTTTGTCACATTTGCAGATGAAGGAGGACAGGTTCAGAACGATGTTTGCTGCCTTCGGTACCGTGACAGATTCCACACTGAAGTTTACCAAAGATGGCAAGTTCCGTAAATTCGGCTTCGTGGGTTTTAAAGCGGAGGAAGATGCAGACAGGGCTCTGAAACACTTCAACAAGAGCTTCGTGGACACCTCCAGAGTGACGGTGTGTGTTTACCCCCTACCTTTCCTTAAAAAAGGTACATCTTTATGTTGTTGCCATTAATTTAAGTATGTTGTCTTTTATTTTTAGGTGGAGATGTGCAAATCATTTGGAGATCCCAATAAACCAAGAGCATGGAGCAAACACACTCAGAACTCAAGTCAAGAAAAACCTGCTTCCAAAACTGAAACTGTCGGCAAAAAGGTACCTGTCAACAGAAAAAAAGAAATTATCTGAACATATGTCATTTGTATAATAATTTTTCCTATCTTTAGAAGAAGAAACAGAAAAAGGAAACCAAGGACACACTAGGAATTGTAAGTCATATTCGATGCAGCACTTTTATATAATTTAAGTATTAATTGACAATATAGTTGGTGTCAAACCTCAATCAGATACAAACCATTGACTTCAGCAGATGTTGGGATTAAGTATTCAATTTGTAGTCTTGATTAATCGGCCATCAATACTTAATTTTATTACTTGCATGTGCAGTTCTGCAACAGAACAAATCGGACAATACAGAATGCCACAGACCTCCTTTACGTACAAACAAAATTAGGAGTAGAAAAAGATCAGTTCTGGTTAAACTCAGCAATGAATAAAAGAGATAGAGTTTTTACATTCAGGGCAAAATGGAGATAGATTATTAAATTCTTGTGAGACCCAGATGTTCCTCCACTGTAATGATATGTTACAGTTGTTCACTTGGATCACATTTAGATACTGATAGCTTGCATTCAAAATGGCGGCGCGCACAGACGCAGCTTCGCCAGCAGCTCGCTCCGCTAAAGCAGTTCTAGTTTTATATTTGTATATGTTCTTTATCTCCCAGCCAGTATTCTGCTGGGCGAAGTTTACATTCAGCCGACAAGACCTCATTGACATCGGACTGCGCTGCGAACAAGCCATTTCGGCGGAATTTGCAGAGCAAAACAAGCTACCCCCGGACATTACGCGGACCCCGGGCTCCCCATGGCTAGTCTTCACCAAGCGCCGGAGGCGACGCCGCCGTGGAGTCAGAGGGGGAGCGCTAAACAGACTGAAGCGGAACCCGCACAGACCAGCAATCCCAAGCCTATTTCTCGCAAACGTAAGGGCGCTTGCAAACAAGATGGATGAGATGAAGCTCTGGGTGGAAGGTAAACACATCAACAGCTGTGCGCTCCTCATCACAGAGTCCTGGCTAACGGCTAACATCCCTGATGCTAGCATCGAGCTCCCGGGTTACTCGGCGCACAGGCAGGACAGAGACAAAGCGGCGACAAAGAAACAGCGCGGCGGTGGAGTCATACTCTACCTCAACAACGACTGGACGACGGACTCCAAAGTGGTAAGCAGTCACTGCTCCGAAGACCTGGAATGCCTCACAGTCAAATGCCGACCATTTCACCTCGCCAGAGAACACACGGCCGTTTTCATCACCATTGTTTACATAGCTCCGGACGCTAACGCCGACTTAGCATTAGCCACTCTTCATGACAACATTAGCACACAACAAAGCAGACACCCAGACGCTGTCCACATCATCGGTGGGGATTTTAATCGGACTGACTTGAAGACAGTACTCCCTAAATTACATCAGCATGTTAAGTGTGCCACTAGGGGAGAAAACACTCTGGACAAGGTTTACTCTAACATAAAAAGAGGATACCGGACCAGACAGCTGCCTCACCTGAGCCAGTCTGACCACATGTCCCTACTGCTAATTCCAGCATACAGACCCATCAGGAAAACCGCCCCGGTCACAAAGAAAACTGTGAAAACATGGCCGGAGGACGCAATGGACCAGCTACAGGACTGTTTTGAGGACACAGATTGGACAGTCTTTGAAAACCAGGACATTGAACAACACTCTGCATCAGTTCTAGGCTATATTAAACACTGCATGGATACTGTCACGGTGGACAAGAACATCCGGGTCTACCCAAACAGGAAGCCCTGGATGACAAAGGAAGTGCAGGGCCTACTCAAAGAGAGGGACACAGCCTTCAGAAGAGGCGATCGAGCGCTTTATAGTGCCGCCAGAGCTAACCTAAGGAGAGGCATAAAACAAGCTAAGGCGGACTACAAGGGTGAGATCGAGGACTGTCTGCAAAGCCATAACACCAGGAAAGTATGGCAGGGAATTCAACACCTGACCAACTTTAGGAACGACAAACCCACGGCTGTCGGTGACGCCTCCAAAGTGGAAGAACTGAACAGCTTCTTTGCTCGCTTCGGCAGGGAACCACCCGCAGCCACCTCAACTCCCTCCCAACCACCTACCACTCCACCCACCCTCCCCACCCCCTCCCCCCCACTGTCACCTCACTGCAGCTATACACACAAGGTTGAAGAACACGAGGTGAGGCGCATGCTGAAAACAGCGAACCCACGGAAGGCCACAGGCCCCGACGGAATCCCAGGACAAGTACTGAGAGAGTGTGCAGATCAACTGGCGGGAGTCTTCACCAAGATTTTCAACCAGTCCCTCTCTCAGGCTGTTGTACCATCATGCATGAAGACCTCCACCATCATCCCTGTTCCAAAAAAAACCAACATCAGCTGCTCCAACGACTACCGCCCTGTAGCACTAACTCCCATCATCACCAAGTGCTTCGAGAAGCTGATAAGGACACACATCACAGCAGCCCTCCCCCCCGGGTTTGACCCCCACCAGTTTGCCTACAGAGCAAACAGATCCACGGAGGACGCCATCGCCACAGCCCTGCACTCCACCATTAGCCACCTGGAGAAACCAGGAAACTACGCGAGGCTGCTCTTCGTGGACTATAGCTCGGCGTTTAACACCATCATTCCCAGCAGACTGGTGTCCAAGCTGCAAGACCTGGGTCTCCCGATCTCCACATGCAATTGGATAATGGACTTCCTTTCTAACCGCCCCCAGAGCGTGAGGATGGGTAACCACGTCTCCTCAACCCTCACCCTCAGCATCGGCGCACCACAAGGCTGCGTACTGAGCCCCCTCCTCTACTCCATCTACACCCACGACGTCACCCCAACACACAACAGCAACCTCATCATCAAGTTCGCTGACGACACCACTGTGGTGGGACTCATCACAGAGGGAGACGAGTCAGCGCACCGGGACGAGGTGCTGAGTCTGGCGACGATGGGCGTGGCAAACAATCTGCTCCTGAACACCTCAAAAACAAGGGAGTTCGCCATAGACTTCAGGAAGAGGAAAACAGACCTCCAACCCCTGCTCATCAACGGAGACGAGGTTGAAAGAGCCTCCACTTTCCGCTTCCTGGGCGTCCACCTCAGCGATGACCTGAAATGGAGCACCAACACCCACGTCATCACAAAAAAAGCGAACCAGAGACTGTACTTCCTGAGAGTCCTCAGGAAAGAAAACCTCCGGCAGGAACTGTTGGTGTCCTTCTACCGGTGTTCTATCGAGAGCGTCCTTACCTACTGCATGGGCGTGTGGTACTGGAGCTGCACGGCCGCAGAGAAGAAGGCGCTCCAGCGGATAATCAACACCGCACAGAGGATCATCGGCTGCTCCCTCCCCTCACTGTCTGAACTGGCCAGCTCTCGCTGCCTCGCGAGAGCCAAAAACATTATAGAAGACCCCACACACCCCGGTCATGAACACTTCCAAAGTATGCGCTCGGGTAGGCGATACAGAGGAATAAAAGCTCGGACAAACAGACTGAGAGACAGCTTCTACCCACGAGCCATAACTGTCCTCAATGCATCCGGAGGGACCTCAAAACATGACTGAACTTTTTAACAGCCTGCAATAATAACTGTGCAATACTAAATGTGCAATTTCCTTCTTCCTCTTTCATCCAGTGCAATAACTGTGCAATTACAACCACTGTGCAATACCCACTTATCTATTTATTAGTACGTTAAAGTACTTCACACTCACCTGTATACTGTGTATACAACTCAGCCCTTGTTGATTTATCATAGTTTAATTTACAAATTGTTTATACTAACATTTAACGCATGTTCTTATTTTTATCTTACTTCTTTTTACCTTATTTCTTATCTTATTCTTGTGTCATTTGCATGCCAAAACTGCACCGCGGACATGACTGCATTCAATTTCGTTGTTCATTGAACCTGTTTTATGAAACAATGACAAATAAAGTCTAAGTCTAAGTCTAAGTCTAAGTCTAAGTCTTTTCTTATGTTGTGTATGTCAGCTGGAGGAGGATCAGGGATTCAAGGAGTTTCTGTCAGTGCATCAGAATCGAGGCCAAGCACCCACATGGGCAAATGACACTGTACAGCAACCAGAAAAGACTGAGAAAAAGAAGAAGCTGGCTTCAGATGATTACCTCAACTTTGATTCAGACCCATCTGAGGATGAGGAGGCTGACGAAGACGAATATGATGAAGATGAAGGTTGGTTATGGAGGTTTGACTAAGGTTAAAAAATACTTCAACATTTATTTATATGGTTTGATATCACAAGTACACGCAGATAAACCCATTTGCCCTTAAACATATGTATAACACATGTATAATTTTTTTAAATTATATAATTTACTGTTCAAACCAGTCAAAGCATTTTGTTGCTCTCAGATACCACTAAAGAAGCACTCAAATCTGGCTTGTCGGACATGGAATACCTGCGGTCAAAGGTAACAAAGAAAAGTGACACCATGGAAGAGGGTGAAGATGAAGGTCTGGATAATGAAGATGAGGATCATGGTCCTGTACAGCCCAATGATAGTGCCTATGAGAGTGGTGACAGAGAAAATCTTTCAAAGATTAAAACAGGAGTGTCCTCTGAGGATAAAAAGAAAGGCAAAGCAAAGAAGGCTGCAACAGATGAAGTACGTCTTTCAATTAATACATATTTTAAACCAATTAATGTTTGAAAATACAATGTAGCAAGATTGTACATTAAAACCTTCATCTGTTCATCTGTTTCCGTTAGATGGAACCAGCAACAGAGTTCACAGTGAAGCTGAGAGGTGCCCCTTTTAATGTAAAGGAGGTGAGTGAATACTTTGCAATATCACAGATTTAGTTTTAGCTTAAAGTCAAGACATTTCAGTATTTCCATGTATAAGAATAATATCATTTTAATGTGTGTCATTAACAGCAACAAATTCGTGAGTTCATGACACCCCTGAAGCCTGTGGCCATCAGGATTGGAAAGAATGAAAGTGGAAATAGAACAGGTATATCACTGAAATTAGTTTTTTAACTTATGAAGTATGATTGTATCCATCACATTTGTCACCAAAGTATTGCCTTATGTGTATTTGTTTCAGGCTATGTATATGTAGATGTGAACTCTGAAGAAGAAGTGCAAAAGGCCTTAAAGAAGAATAAGGACTACATAGGTTAAAAGTATTTCTGTACAAAATTTATGGAACTATATTGTATTATAGAGTGTAGATATTAATTAATTTATTTGTTGTTATTGTGTTTTTAGGAGGCCGTTATATTGAGGTTTTCAGTGTGAATGCCTCTGGAGGTAAAAAGAAAGACTGGAAAGACAAAGAAATTGACAGAAACTTTACTAGGACGCTCAAGGAGGATGAGGAGGAGGAAGATGTGTCAGAGTCAGGCAGACTTTTTATTAGAAACCTTCCTTACACGTGTACTGAAGAAGAACTCAAAGAGCTGTTTACAAAACACGGTTAGTTGATAACTTAAACAAAAACACACACTTTCAGCTGTAAAAATGAGTTTGCTTTCGTTTATGATATATCTGACATTTATCTCCCACAGGGCCTTTATCTGATGTGCTATTCCCTATTGACAGTCTAACCAAGAGACCAAAAGGGTTTGCATTTGTAACGTACATGATTCCAGAACATGCTGTGACAGCTCTGGCTCAACTGGACGGACACGTATTCCAGGTATTTGATTTCAAATTAATTCAATTTTTTTTTTTCCTAAAATATCTGCTTTTATCGATTCATTTTGATTCACAAATTATCTTTGGGCTGGCTGCTCGTAGGGCAGGATGCTTCACTTGCTTCCCTCCACAGTAAAAAAGGAAATGCCTGAATCATCAGATGCTGGTGGTCCTGGTTCTTCATCTTACAAACGACAAAAAGATGCTAAAAATAAGGCTTCAAGCTCCAGGTTTAATAATCACTTTAATATTCTGCCACATAGTTTGTTTGCATGATTTATTTGAATTCAATCTTAATTATTCAATTTCATGGCACATTCTTCATTAAATTTATGCATATTTTTAGTTCCCACAACTGGAACTCCTTGTTTCTTGGTACAAGTGCAGTAGCTGATGCTATTGCTGAAAAGTACAACACCACAAAAAGCCAAGTCCTCGACCATGTGAGTAGAACCACAATCCTTTTTCTCTACATACTCAACATTTGCATTTCATTGATGTCCATTTTAAGTGTATTACTAGGAAGTGTATTACTCTCTTCGGATCCCATCTCTTCTACAGGAGTCGAAGGGGAGTGTAGCGGTGAGGATGGCTCTGGGTGAGACTCAGATCGTACAGGAGACTCGACAGTTTCTTCTGGACAATAGTGTCAGTCTGGATTCTTTTAGTCAGGTATGTTAAACTAAACCCTTAACTCACTGACCACTTTTACATGCTCAAAATATATTCTACTTTTTGCTCTTCTGAAAACTATTTTTATTTAGTACTCAAAGTGAAGTTATTTCTTCTAATGTCCTATTTACCAGTTCATTAGGGATATAATTGTACAATAATGTCCCTTATTTATTTTATAAGCTTGGAAGAGAACTCAAAATATTTTATTTAATAATCTGTTGTAATATCCAAACAACTGTAGCTTTTTATGATTTTACCCTCACTATAGAAAAGGAAACGTTGCTTAGCTGTTTACATTTCTGATGAATGTCATATGTTCCATTCATGTACAGCTGGACATATTTAGGTTAACATAAGAATGTTTTTCATGGGTGACATATTTGTTGGACAGTGGCAACAGCCTCTCTTTCATTTCCTCATTCACCCTCTTGCGTTCACATTGTAATATTTGTGTACACCCAAAAGCCTCATAGAATCCACATTTTTTAAATGTTTAAAACTATCTATGTGATGTTTCTTTAGGTCACACATTTCTACTCCAGCCTTACACACTGATGACCACTTGCTTTGTGTAGAAAACTAAAAGCCAACTGTAAACATGGAAGAGACTGTGTAAAAAAAAACTGCTGTGAAATGTCCATCTGGGACACATGTTATGACTGCAGTGTATACATGTCCAAAGAATGTTCCTAAAAATGTAATAATTTTTGGTATGGCCCATGTTTAAATCAGAACTAGGTCTGTTTAGAAGGTCGCTGGAACCTATTCCATCAGTCCATGTTGAGGTAAACCCTGGATGTGTTGCCAGATCATTGCAGGGCTGACGTGTAGAGATGATCAACAATTCACTGTCACATTGACACAGTCAATGTTGAACAACCAATTAACCCATTAAGATGTATGTCTTTTGATGGTGGGAGGAAGCCAGAGACACTGCACCTTTGTGTCCCTATTGTGAAATATTTATCTGGAATATTCTGTTTACATAATCCATATTCAATTTGAAAGAGTAATAATGTATGTTGTGCAACTATTTACAGTGTACTTACTGAAGTGATTCAGATGAGGGTGTGTTTATAGATGTGTGCTCTGGTTACAGGCAGGAGCACCAAGGAGCACGACTGTGATTCTTGTGAAGAACCTTCCAGCCATGGTGATGGTGTCACAGCTGGAAGAGCTATTCTCTCCTCATGGCTCACTGGGCCGAGTGCTGCTGCCGCCCTCAGGACTGACTGCCATCGTTGAGTTCCTGGAGCCAACTGAAGCCAAACGAGCTTTCACCAGACTGGCATACAGCAAGGTGTGTAAATATTTTATAGGTGTGATAATTATAGGCTTTATTTGTTACATTAGAAAGTATGCAATTTATATATATATATTAAATTACCACATGAGCTAATTTGCAATCCATGCCTTTGGTTGATGTATGTTGCATGTAAAAAAACATTACAATCAATAATTAAATATTTTACAAAATACATAGGCTTTGACAGAGATCATCATGAATTAAGTGTGAACTGATGGTATATTTTCAGTAGCAATACTTTGTTCACTTCAGTTTTTCCCTCAAACTGTAGTTCCATCACATCCCACTGTATTTGGAATGGGCACCTGTGGGAGTGTTTGTGGCCAAACCTGAACCAGGTACAGTCCCACTAATACACATAAACACTCAATGCATGACATGTTCTTTTAAGTTTACCATAAAAAAAATTTATTATCATTTGAATGAACAGATAATGTTTTGAATCTTTTCAACCAAGTATCAGAAAAGGAGGATGCAGTAAAAAAGGAAAAACTTAAAGAAGATACAGAAGAGGGAGAAGATGATGAAGAGGAAGAAAGTACTCCTGGTTCAACACTTTTCATCAAGAATCTCAACTTCAGTACAACAGAGGAAAAACTACAGGAGGTAACGTTGTAGAGACTCTCGGTCAGTTATTATCAATTAATAATCATAGCCTTGCTGATTAAAATATTTGGAAATACTTGCTGGTTTGTTCCAGACATTTTCCAAATGCGGAAAGGTCAAGTCCTGCACCATCTCCAAGAAGAAGGATAAAGCAGGTACACAACGTTAAATCCATCTGTTTCTTACCTATATTGACTGAAAACTGATGAAAACAAAACATGGAATTTCAAAATGTTTTGTTTTGGACTTTTTTTGTTCAATAACGCCATTGACACTTGACAATGTTTCCTGTGTGGCTTTTATCATGCCTTTATATACAGAAGACAACCACTCCTTAATTTCAACAACTGCACTTGCAGTACTCAATATGTGTGTTGTACTCAATATGTATTGTTAAGAGTACAACTCAACATGATGACCAGTCATATGTAACAAGGTCCCCATTGTGACTCAAATTGTCACTTGAGAACTCATTGGACAACTCTGATTCTGAGCAAAAATAATCCTAAATTTAAAGCGTTGTGGTTTAATTGCCTCTGGATATATTTGGTTGGAGAACAATGAGAGAAAAAATATATTATTATTAGCCCCAGCAAATGGTTAAGGAAAATAGTTGTACCATTTGCTGCGATTGGGTTGTAAGATGTCATGTGACCAGGGGCAGCAGAGGCTGTCAGTTGTTGTGATATAATATCCATCTTGCATCGTTTTTCACTTTCAGGGAAGATGTTGTCCATGGGCTATGGCTTTGTTCAGTACCAGACAGCAGATGCAGCTCAGAAGGCCCTGAAGCAGCTGCAGGTACTGACCCGATTTCATCAGTCAAACTCCAATGGTCTGTCTCTGACTGACTGGTTGTTTTCTTCATCTCAAACAGCACTGCAGTGTTGATGATCACCAGTTAGAGCTGAAGATTTCAGAGAGAGCCACCAGGTTAAGATCTTCTTCTGTAGCATATAAGTGAAGTTACAGGGAACATGTAAATGTCTCTACTGTCACAGTATTATATTATGATTTGTTGTATGTTTAGGGTTACCGAAGTGTCACGGAAGAAGAAACAATCTGAGAAAAAACAGACCGGATCTAAAATCCTGGTTCGAAACGTCCCCTTCCAGGCCACCGTCAGGGAAATTCGAGAACTTTTCTGGTATCATTCACAAACCCACAGCTGTTTGAATTGATTTTTTGGTGAAGTATAATGTTCAATGTAAAATATTTAATAATTTTATATCCCTTCTCTCCACAGTACTTTTGGAGAGCTGAAGACAGTTCGACTTCCTAAAAAAGCAGCTGGAACAGGGAATCATAGAGGCTTTGGTTTTGTGGACTTCCTCACTAAACAGGATGCCAAGGTCTGTGTGTGATTTAATCAGGCCTCCTAAACAGTGAAGGAAACATGTAGGGTTTGTCTATAGGAAAAAAACATGAGAAAGATTACAGGAAAATATTTGTATTTCCAGATTCTGTTTATTCTAATATATAATGTCTGAAAGTGTTTTCATTTAATTTGTTAAAGCAAGACCAAACTAAACATCCTCATCTAGAGCTTCACCTATGCCATGAATGCTGTCCATGGTTTATTTGATATGGTAACATCAATTGACTTTTGGCAGATGTTTAGCAGAAAAACGACATGTATAGTCAGAATATTTTTTTCATTGATTGCTGCACAGTCATCTCTGTTTTTAGCTTTTTAAGCTTTATCGATGCATAGTTATGTTTTTATTGACTGACACCTTTGAGGATGCTGTTTCCAATGTTATTGTACCAAGTGACAATGACAATAATGGTCTAATCTAATGGATATTAACTGCTGGATTTTAAAATGTTTAAAAATATTCATATTCAATATTTTTCCATTTGTCCTTAGTAGTCATATGCACTGAAGTATCCTGAAGTTTGGAAAAGTATGGAATTTCAGTGTAGGAAATCTGAGATGATGCTGTTATTTTGAATATTAAACCCTCTTTCTCTTCACAGAAAGCATTTGCCGCACTGTGCCACAGCACCCATCTCTATGGGAGACGTCTGGTGCTGGAGTGGGCTGATGCTGAGGACTCAGTGGAGACACTGAGACGAAAGACAGCTGAACATTTTCATGGTAAAGCTATATACTTTTTTAACAGCACCCACAATGTGATGCATGAAATGTAAGAAAATCTTGTATTTGGTCATTTTAACTTTGTTTTATTACCCCTGTCAGTCACTGCCAAAAAGCAACGAAAGGCCGAGGTGCTGGAAGGCATTGTGGAATCTATGGAAACTCAAGACGTAGAGGACTGAGGTCTTTACTTGCTATTGTTGTGACACAGAAGAAACCAGGCCATCTGAGTGATTCTCTGTGAACTGACCTGCAAAAGATAAGGACTTGAGTGTCATGTATAGTCAAAAAATTAATTGATCAAATAATTTAAAGTTTTGCAGTTTGTGGAAACCTTGGAATTTTTTTAATATGTCAGATCTTTTGTACAGAACTGAAGCCTCAGAGAGACATGTTTGGATTCATGTCTGTTTTTTGTATTACATGTTATTTCATACTGTAAAGTAATACATTTTTATGCCTCATGTTTTTTGTTTGTATTGTAGGCAACAATGATTGTAAACTGCATTGTACAAATTTACTGCAACTGTATTGTTCATCGTGAGCAAGCACTTTCACTCATCTACTCTAGAAGTACAAATTTGAGATGCTTAAATATTTGTATCTACTTCCTATTTTCATCTAACTTCTTTTTTGTCTGAAGAAAACTCTCCAACTTCTGAAGCTAAATCTCTTTAAAACTCTTTTGGTGTAGCATGAAAAACCAATGTGACAAAGCTGAAAATGACCCTTTTTTCTGAGCTTCTAAAATCAGACTTTTTAGAAACATAGTCTTCAAAGGAAAGACACTACAGTTGTGGACAAAAGTTTTAACTTCCTGATTAGTTATTTGATATTTCTTCTACATTGTTCATAGTTTAATCAAATAATTATCATTGCCGTAGTTTGACAGTTTCAAAGATATTTGAAAATAAAACATATTGTAAAGAATTATTGTCAGTGATAAAACGTTTGGCCATGACTGTACAAACAACTGATGAGAACATGATTGCTGTTCAGTCATGTGTTGGGAAAAATTAGGCCTGTTTCCCTGTTGATTACTGACCAGAAGACCCAAAATTCAAAATGGCTGCTGTTTTGATACCTAAACTAGAAAATCACTTTGAGAGTGCAGACCCCCCCGGGATCACCACCAAAATCTAATCATTTCCAGATCTCCCCATTACCAACCTAACCTGAAAATTTCATCAAAATGCGTCCATAAGTTTTGAGTCATCTTGTGCACAAATATCCAAAGAAACCAACCAACGAACTCCGGCAACAACATAACCACCATGTCAGAGGTAAAAAATAAATAAGAGAATTGACCAAAAAGTTATTGAAGTTCATGTTTTAGCATAAAAAAATCCTCCATTTCCATCAAGGCCATATTAATACTAGTTGAATATTCTTTCAGTGATTCTTGAGACAAAGGACAAAATGGGTTTTTAATTTGGTAAAAAATCCCCAAAATATTTGTCCCAAGTGATGGCCTTTCAACACTGTTTGAAATACAATCTCCCAGGTTTAACATTTTTGTCATGTTTGCAGGACAAGCCTGGGATTTTGTCAACACCATAAGACACGCATAAACCTAAACGTGTGCATTTTAATAAATAATAATTTGTTAATATTTTTGTCTTATTGGTGTACACTTACGGAGATAGTGTCGGCTTTTATTTTGAAAGTCAAGGGTTGGTTTTGTCACGTGATGGATCTTTCGGACAGTCATATGATTAGTTGATGTAAATATGGCGCACACACCGAACAAAATGCCTTGTTTTCGAGACTTTAATCCATTTTTAAAAGTTTTATTGTTCCTATCCGCCTTTGTTTTAATGTGTATGTCCGTTGGAGCGGAAATACGGACTGCAGTTATTGACAAACAGAGTGGACAACTGACTCTCGTTGAGGGGTATCGAAATGATTTCATTGCATGGGCAAATTTCACTGACGAAATCGATACGACGGGGTAAGTGTCTTCAAGCCGTGGGTCTATTTTACATCGTCAATGTCACCTGATATAAAATACCTACACGAAGCTAATGTGCAGTTCTAAACTGTATACGTTAAAAAAGGTCAAACACGAGTGAGAAGTCTAGGTGTTGTGACTATTTTACTACAGTACCAGTGTTTATCACCCAAATTCTGGGCTAATATGTGCACAGCTGGCCCTGGTTGTCCTGGCAACTGCCGTGTTGCCCTTCTGATGAAATATAAAGGATTTCAGATTTCAACATGATTTTCTTTATAATTCACACTTTTCACAACTTTCCTAAAATAAAGTCGTCAGAGTTAATCATTCCGCGAAAGGCAAAGGTCGAGAGTATGGTGTTTACTTTGTGTCAATACTTTGAAAGAAGATTTTTAAAGGTGCAAGGAAAAAAAATCTATTCAAAATATCAAATAAAAAAATCTAACAAAAAAAATTTCAAATGAAAAAATATAAGACTGTAATGGAAAAAGTGCAGATCGTGTAAAATATTTGCTTTTGCATATTTCACAGTTTTGGTTGTTGCCCTTTTCCTTTATTACAACTTAAGCCTTTTCGTTTTGTGGATCTCTAGTAATATTACAGCCCTCCATCTTATGGGGTCCTAATCTAACCTGTCCTGGACTGGGTCTGATCCCAGGTGCATAACATAGACTGTACTTAGGCTGTAAGTTATGGTGAAGCATTCGCCTGGCTCTCTCACTACTATAGCCCAATCTCTGTCCTGTTCACTCTAACATCCTAAAATGACAGAGAAAACCCACTATGCGTCACCCTAAAATATTAGCCCAACTGGTAGTAGCTGCTTCTGTAGATCCTCTTGGTACATGCCAGGTAGAGATTTTAAGGCCAGGAAGAAGGCCTTAAGGGCACATTAAGTATAATTAGGTGGAAATAAGACTAAGATATTATCCAAACCATTGGATGTTGTGCACACATGAACCTGGCCTTTACATTCACACTCAAGTATTAGATATTGGGAAATAAAGATAATAGAATTCAACTTCTTCCTGTTTATGGGATTTTATTTCATGCAATATAGCAAAGTGTACAAAATTCAATATATGTATGATTATATAATTTTGGTTTCCTAATAAACTCCTTTTATGAATCACAGAATAGGCTCTCCCTGTGTGTGCCAATAATCACTGCACTTCCTCTTTTCCTAAACCTCCTGCCACACCCCAGGCATGTGGCTTCGATACTGCATTGACTGGAAAGGGGAGTCCAATTAAATGTCTTTGTAATCCAATGCAAATAAAAATTAAAAAAAATTAATCCAACTCTTAAAGAAAAGAATAATCCAATGAGAAATCCAATTTAGGAGGACATTGAAGGCAACCTGATCAAAGTCACAGTCAAAGTCCTTGGTGTCAGGCCGGGTAGGGGGAAAGAGGAATTCAAAAATCCTCCTCTTTCCAGCTCCCTAAGTGTTCAAAAATAGAATAATTCCCTGGACTGATGACCGGAAATCCACAGGGAATCTATTCCAGTGATGATGGTTAGAAATTCCACACAGTTAGTGAAGTCTTTAGTCTCTGAACACAAATCAAGGAAGACTATTTGTCCAGATTTATAAGTCCACTGAATGACCCAATCTGGTATTCCCCTAAATTCTCTGACACCATTTTAGAGAAGTGATCACAGCCACCGACCAATATGTTTACCTCAGGATGGGCCACACTAGAATAAACTAGGTTGAAATCAAGCAGACTGTATTCCTTATCTGGAATAACAGTATGAGCCCAGATGACAAGGTCCTGAGGTCCTCAAGCTTCTCTCCCCGATGTTACTCTACAGGGCTCTTATATGCCCCCCTCCCCATATGACTTAATATCTTCCTATTTTCTATGTATACTTCTTTTCCACTGCCAGTCTGTGGTCTGATCATTGTCTGGTTCACTCCCCCTTTTTGTCTCTCCCTCAGCTGATTCTGTAAATAACTCTGTACCAATGTTATAAAACACACTTTTTATACTCATAACTAAGGTTAATTCATTTTTCTTATAATCAACATTTTTCTTATAATCAACTTGTTAGTTACTTTGATCAGGTTAATCATTATTTGCACCATAATCAATTACTCCCCACAGTGGAACATACAGTAGCTGTATGGCTCTTCATTAGTGGTCTCGGGGACCCTGGCCTCTAAATTTCTTGACAGTTTGCGCTCCCTAAGTTTTTGATTGTGGTTAGACACAAACATGGCTGGTGGGGGGGTGAGATTTCCTTTGGTGGATTACTATTGGTTTATTTCTGTTTGGCAGACAACTAAGCCATGTTTGTGTCAAAACCGCAATCAAAAAGTCAGGGAGTGCAAACAAAAGGGCTGAAGTTGTAATCAAGGAAAACAGCAACAACCAAAACTGAGAAAGATGCAAAGGCAAATGTTTTACATTATCTGCATATTTTTTTCTTTACAGTCTTATATTTTTCACTTGGATTCCCTTTTTGTTTTTTGGCATTTTAAATTTATATTTTTTGCTTGCACTTTTAAAAATCTGCCTTAGAGTGACTTCCCTAATGGGTCTGAAAAGGTCAGCTTGAGATGTACACAGCAAAACAAATTATCACTATCCACTTCTCTAAAATCCAATGTCTAGTTTGCGACATTTAGTGAACCTACAACCAGCTACTGTGCCACAGTTGCTTACCCTTTGGCAAAAAAAATCTGATCCCCAGCTCAGTTGCAGTCATCTGGCTGGTTGTATAACCACAAAAGTTAGCTGACATGCTGATACATAGCCTAAAGATTTTGCTTTAGCCAGCAAGATAAATGATGGAAAGAAAGCATCATGCAAACCTTTTAAACACAATATGTTATCTGCTTCTGCATTTCATAAGTTGATATTTAACAAATATATTGGCATGTCCCTGAGCCTATTATACAGACAAAAAGACATTCAGTAACAAGGATTTACACTGGAGCTCACAGGCTAATTGAGATGAGTTACAATATCTGTTGCAAAAAGTAATGTCTCCTTGGCACCATTTACAATGCAAAGTTGAATTGTTACCTGCTTTTCCCTGATTTATATGTGATGTTATTTCAGATGGTCTTTCTTAGAAATCACGACCAGCAGTCGGTACAATGACAGCATCCAGGCATATGCTGCTGGAGCAGTGGAGGCTGCAGTCACATCCCAGGTCACATTGAATTGCCACTTTATAGACACATCATGCATATTTTATTTTTTCCTATTGCCTTAAACTTAAATGCAATATCTTGGTGTGCATGTTGATTTTAGCTCATCTATAAGCACTGGATGAACACTCTAATGGGCTACTGTGGGCCGTTCACAACTCAGACGGGTTACTGTAAACGCCTTGAAACTTTCATCACAACCAACCTCCAATGGATTCAGGAACAAATAGAGAAGCAGCCGAGTTCACCGTACTGGTACCAGGTAGTTGAAGTAACGTTTCTTTTTCAGGGGAAGTAGATTATTATTATAAAAAATAAAGTCCTCATCTATTTTCTCTCTGGTCAGGTTCATCTTGCTCTGCTGCAGCTGAAAGGTCTGGAGGACAGCTACAATGACCAGCTGTCTTTTCCTACTGGGCCTCTGTCCATCAACCCATTTGGCTTCCTGTAAGTTATTGTTCACATTTTGAATTAAGTAACCAGACACTTGTTTTTATTTTTCTCAAACTTAGTTCCTCACATTCTTGCCATCTGTTTGTTCAGACTCTTCCAGATGTCGGGGGATCTTGAAGACTTGGAACCAGTTTTGAACAAGTCTCGTCAAATTCGATCCCTTGGATCTGGCTCCTGCTCTGCTTTAATTAAACTGCTGCCAGGCAATAAAGATCTGTTTGTTGCACATGACACCTGGTCCTCTTACCAGTCCATGCTGCGCATCATGAAGAAATACATATTTGCCTTCAGAGTCTCTCCTTTAGGTAATTTGTCTCCTGTTTATTATTCCTTTACAGGTGTGTGTCATTCCCTATAATTGGTTATTAGTAAAAATGTATCAGTATAATTTGGATCATAATAGGGATTCAATTACCTCCAGCAAATTTGTTATTATGGTGAAACAAATCACTAGTGTGGTTGATGGAGGGAGTTATGTTTAGAAAACTATAGTTTTCTGTACATTATTCAAGTTATTGTATATTTGTTTTCCAAAGAAATCAACACTTTGAAAAAATACTGATTCTCTTGAATCTGTTATTCAGACATAACACATTTTAGATCACCATTATTGATTGAGAATTCTTCAAAGCCATGTAATTGTGATATATCACTGTTACAATATATCACTGTACTGTTAGTGAGGTGTATAAGGAAACGATACATTTGTCATTCTACACTACATTGCAAGCTATAGATTAAAAGATAATACGTTTTTGAGAATTGTAAAAAAGTATCAAAAAGCATACCATTATGGTACTCACATGTATGAATATATTTACTTTACACCAGGAATGTCAAACTCCAACCCACAAGAGCCAATATCCTGCATGTTTAAGCTGTGTCCCTCTTCCATCACACCTGGAAGCCATTATATCATCATCAGGCTTCAGCAGAGGTTGTGACAAGCTGATCATTAATTGAACCAGGTGTACTGACAGACAGAAATATCTAAAATATACAGGACACTGACCCTTGCAGACTGGAGTTTGATACCTGTGCCTTACAACCAAATACAGTGTTCTCGCAACCATTCTCAAAAACATATTTTCCAAGTTTGAAAGCTCCAGAAAAATAATGATGAATGATGAATTTTATAATTGCAGATCATTTATATATACTCTTATTCTCGCAGACAATTTTTTCCTTCCTGGAGGCACTCATGCATTCTCATCATACCCTGGAACCATTTTCTCCGGAGATGACTTCTATATTTTAAGTAGTGGCTTGGTGAGAACAGCTTTTACTTGACAGTGTTTTCATTTAGAACAGCAACATCTAAATATCTCATATAAAGACAAATAGATGATGAGAAATGGCCCTGTCTTCTCTGCAGGTTACCTTGGAAACCACCATTAGCAATGAAAACCCTGCTCTCTGGAAGTTCGTCCAGCCCTCTGGAACAGTCATGGAGTGGCTGAGGAATATTGTTGCTAATCGACTGGCTGTCTCTGGCAAGGACTGGGCAGAAATATTCAGCAAGTACAACAGTGGAACGTGAGTTGAGACCACACAATGAAACTTGCTGCATTTTCCTTTTAACTTCGCAGTTTTAATCTTCTGAACAAATCTGTGACTGTAGATTATGTTTTGTGTTAAAAACTACCACTGATATTTTGTGCAGTATTAAACTATCAACAAAAGTAAACAAAAGCAGCTACTATATCTAAGTCACATGTGTAGTCAGATGGGCTGTTTAGCTGTAACAGGATCAGCTCACATGACCAATCAATGTAAAATGCTTGGTCAATGACAAACATCTGTTGCTTGCATGAAGAACTGTTAACATATTCAAAGGTCAAAGGTTATATGTTCATTGTATATAAATCTGCATATCTTGCAGGTACAACAACCAGTGGATGATTGTGAACTATAATCACTTCACTCCAGGAAAAACTGACATTAAAGGGGAGCTCTTTGTTGTTTTAGAGCAGATGCCGTAAGTTTTGCATGTGATTTTTAATCAAATCAAAACCTTTCACATGTTTTTACAGAAGACTTGGAAGCCTTTTCCAACTGATTGACTCAAACTGCTTTTCTGACCATTTAATGCTGCAGTGGACAGGTTGTTTATGCTGATAAAACTGAGGAACTGCTGAAGAAAGGGTACTGGGCAAGTTACAACATTCCGTAAGTATCCAGTTATTGGAGTTTATAGATTGTTTCTGTTTTGGTTAGATTATATGTCCAGTTGTACTATTGTTCAAAATTGGTGAAAGGAAGCTTAGACTGAACTGTGGCTTCAGTCTGTTTTTAACTAACCTGACCACAGGATTTCTCAAACAGGAATGTTTTTAACCTAATTTTAAAATTAGAGACTGTGTCTGCTTCTTGAATATTAAATGGAAGCTGATTCCATAACACAAAGCCTGGTAACTAAAGGCTCTACCTCCTACTGTACTTTTACAGACCCTGGGAACTTTCAGTAGACCTGCATTCTGAGAATGAAGGATTCTATCAGACTGGTATGAAAACCAGAACACCTTTAAGATAAGAGGGGCCCGTACTATTAATGGTTTTATATGTAAGGAGGAAGATTTTAAATTTAATCCTAACCTCAATTGGAAGACAATGAAGCATTTGGAACACATGGGTAATGTGCTCTCTTCTATTTGATTATTTGATCTTGTTAATAATCTTGCTGCTGCATTTTGAACCAATTGAAAACGTTTTAAGAATGTGTAGGAGACACTATAAGTAATGAGTTGCAATAATGTAATCTAGATATAATAAATGCATGAATACATTTTTCTGCATCATTTTTAGACAGAATATTCCTAAATTTGGCTATGTTGCACAAGTGAAAAAACGCTGTTCTGCACGTTAATGTGCATTTTATATGAAAGATCTGGATCAAATAAAACTCCGAAGATTTTAACTGTGGCACTGGATGTTACATTTATGCTGTCTAAGGTAACTATCTGGTCAGTTAGGGAGTCTCTCACATTTTAGGGTCTATTATAATGACTTCAGTTTTTTCAGGGTTCAGTGGGAGATAACTTTATGTCTCAGACACAGGTACTTAGTTTATCTAATTGCCTGGTCTAATCAGGTTTAATCAATAAATATATCTGTGTGTCATCTGCGTAACTATGAAAGTTGATGACATGATTTCTAATGATGTTGCCTAAAGGGAGCAATTACAGCATAAACAAAATAGGCCCGTGAACTGGCACTTGAGGCACGCCATAACTGACTCTGGAGAACAGAGATGATTGTTGGTTAACATTGACAAATTGGTATTGATTAGATAAATATGATTTAAACCAGCAGATTCAGGATGGAATGGACCTTGCTTAACTTGTGCGAATGCACTGTAATAATAGCCTCGGTCGCAACTGGACTTGCTGACCACCACAATGTGATCTGCTTTGAGAAAGGTGGGGATAAATGTGTTGCAACCAACATGGACAGAAATATCTAATGTGACTGCCAAAGATAAAAAAACAATACAAAAAAAACGCAGCAGCATATGCCATCAAGAATGAGGGCAGTGCAATTACCACAATACTTATCACGTCCTAATAGGCCCATATGTAAATAGCCCAATTACTGATTTTGTAGTAGTCTACAAAAATGCAATATTGAAACTATTTATCGCAGTTGTCACTTTCAAATTACAAGAAAAGCATAAAAACAACTGCAACTTTTACTGCAATTGTTTGGAAGATGTCATCAAGCATTTGTCACTGCAACAATGACATAAATATCTGCGAATTCCTGGGGTACTGAAATTGTTCATGATGTATTAGCACAATTGTGTTGTTGTCATGAAGACCTTGTGAAAGTCCATAACAGCAATTAGTTGGCATTAGTAGTGTACTACGGCGCATAAGTAAGCCTTTGTTTGTGCTTTGACGATAAGGCAGAGCGGAACTGTGAGGATATGAATGATAAGAGTGAACTTATGGCTCCATGGGAATGGGATGCTGAAGAAAGTTCAGTTTGCAGCTGTAGCCAAATCAGGGGGTGGGATTTAGGCAATGTGCATGGCACATGGAACTAGCAATGAAATTAGTGTAATATCTTTGTTGTTGTATGTCGTAATGGCTTGAAACTTTGCACTGCAATCCACCAAATGACCCAAAATTTGGAGGGTGACTTTCCTGTTCTATGGCGGAGTTGTGCAGCTGTTAGGCGTTCCACAGGTAAACGGGACACACTACAGACAGAGATTAGTTGCATTATAGATAGGTATCAAAATCAATCAATAATCAAGATGTAGAACATCTAAACAATCTAGAGTAAATAATAATAATAATAATAATAATAATAATAATAATAATAATGATAATGATGATGATGATGATGATGATGATGATAATAGTAGTAGTAGTAGAATCTCAACCTTACATAGGCTATGCTTTTTTGTAGGTACTATGAGGTGATATTCAATACCACTGGCTACAATGAGATCGTTAAGAAGTTTGGGCCATGGTTTTCTAAGGACCAGAATCCTCGTGCTCAGATATTCAGGAGAAACCAGACGGCTGTCACTGATGTGGACTCCATGATCCGACTCATGAGGTAAGGTCTGTGTGTTTCACAGGTTCAGAGGTGAACTTTTAGGTGATCAAAAATGTTTTTTGTTCTCAACATTTTTTAAGGAAAAAAAGGAAATGTCTACTTTAATTCAATAACATTTTGTTTTTCATGACTTGTTTCATACAAAATACCAGGTGCTATTTTTAACCTTCACAAATGTCTGCTTGAAGATCATGTGCTATGACTGTAGGTTTTCTTATAGCTTTGTACTAGCTCTTAATTGGCTTCAAAATATTTGTAATCTCCTCTTCATCACATTTTAGGTGCATGCATACTTGGCCCATTAATCTGAAAACATCAATACTCAAGCAACTTTGTCCCTAACAGTATAATTCTGAACAGTTGCAACCAAAAATTATTTCTGTTTTCATTGGCACTGTAATTATAGTTAAGTCCAGTTATAAAGTATAATGACTCTTCTTAAGGTATAACAACTTTAAAGAAGACCCTCTGTCAAGATATGAAGGCTGTATTCCACCCAGCAATGGCGAGAATGCAATCTCTGCTCGGTCAGACCTGAACCCTGCCAATGGGACCTACCCATTTGGTGCCCTGGAAAAGAGACCACATGGAGGAACTGACATGAAGGTAACAATTATGTTTCTGTATTTTGATTTCAAAAGAAATTGACTGACTAAAGAGGGTAAAACTGCATTTTTTTTTTGTCTCTGGTGTAGATGACATCCTACCAGATGTTCCGTGATTATGGCATGATGGCAGTGAGTGGACCAACGTGGGATCAGATGCCCCCGTTCCAGTGGAGCACCTCTTCTTATACAGACCTGTTACACATGGGTCATCCTGATAAGTGGGTGTTCAAACCTATAAAAGTAACCTGGACTCCTTAACTGCTTGCATACTGTACATTTTACATGCAGCCAGCTGTGCTGATTACAGTTTTAATAAAAGGGAACTAGATATTGAATTCAGCCATGACCTGATGATGTTTATGAATACATGAGCTGTCATATCATACTGTAATCAAATGAGCTTTATAATTACATTTACCTCCCGAATCCAAGATTGAAGAGACAACAGAACAAAATGGTACTTCCCTGATCACCTTCATTGCTGCTATTAAAGGAAATGAAATTTGTGCAAAATGTATGAGAAATTACATTTCCCAATTCAGACAACTTATATGAAGTGTTAAAAATTACCATTATCCATGATGCAAAATTTCTGTTAAAGTAACAATAAATCCGTTGTTCATGGGTGGTGATGTATTTTGATTAATTTTTCAATCATTTAGACATCTGCTTGAACAGATGTTTGGTTGGGCTTTCTTGGAAAATACTCTGTGTGGATGAATTTGTTGCATATCTCTGGAATCATCACTATTTTTGAGTTAAATGACATCAGTGTTTTGTTAATTAATGAAAAGGGTGAATATGAACTCAATGGATGGATGTCATAATCAGTTTCACAAACTGTCTACTAAGACTGAAAAAAAAACTAGTAAAACTGCCAGCTGTATTATAAGCTGCGACCACCAAGACTACCTGATAGTGAGAGGACTTTGTATCGTGCACTCGATCTGACATTTTGTGAGACACACACACTCTTATACGTCTGAAAATGACCCTTCCTTACAAATTCATTACAACTACGGCCATTATTTGATCAAAAATTTAACTGATAACTTGATCCCTGTGATTTTCACCCAGTTTGGTGTAAATTGGGTGTAAACCCGAGGAGAATATGATGAAAGGATGGAGGCTGGGGTTCTTTAAGGGATGTTTATTAATTTTTCACTTTAGAAAAACAAACTTAGCATACAACACAATCACAACAACAACAATGGCTTAATTACACAAACATAAAAATGATCATTATACAAAGACAAAATAATGACAGCTGCAAAGTGTCTATACACAACAATGTTCACTGATCTCTACCAAATCCCTGTAACATAATATCAGCTACACTACAGTTTAGGAAGTTCAAATATGCTTGTCATGTCTTGAAGAACAGCTTGGAATTTGAATGTAGTATATAGGTTAGGTATTCTAAAGGTATCATGCCAGACATTACATCATGCGAACCCTTAATAGTAGACACTTTGTCACTTGATCCATTATAATAAAATGCTTTTTTTCTAGCTGCATGTGTCGGAATACTATAAAATCTCTGGTTATTCACCAATGCCAGTAAATGAAGCTAAATAGAGCGTATCGACAAGCGCCATTTTGGATTATGTTACTTCCGCCCCGATTCCTAATGCCTACCGAACATGGAGCCCTAAGTTACCGGAAGTTAGCAAAAGCCAACTGCCGCTCAATGGAGAACATGTACGGAGCAACACGTGTTCCAGTTCAAACGTTTAAGAGTGACATTTTCATATCGGTAGGGCATTGGAATTAAATTAACATGAATAATGTATTACGTTAGCATATTTTCTCCATCTAGATTATAGTATTTAGAGAATGTTAATAGGTAAAAGTTTAGGCGATAACAATAACAACCATTGACTGACCGAGAGAAGTCAATATAATATTTGTATTTATAATTAGATTTAAGTAACCAGGCTGGATGAAATAACTGCTCTGTTTTACAAGTAATGTGACCTACTGCCAATAGATCAGACATCGTCATCTATTGGTCTTTTTGTGTATTGCGGTTTCAAAAGTTCAACCTTTGTATCTAGCCATTTCTTGGTTTATATGATGAATTGTATCATAATGATATATTATTTACGGTATACCGCGTTTATATAATTTCTAGTTATACTTAGATTTAAGTGACCAGGCTGAATGAAATTACCCCCCCCCCCCCCCCCCAATAAATAATAAATACAAACACGTGGTTGCCTGGTCTAAATAATAATAATAATAAAAAAACTCCCGGCCTGAAAAAAATATCCAGCCCAGCCCTGCCACGGGCTATATGTGTAGCAAGTTTAATGTTTGTACGTCGAAAATATTTGGAGACGTGACCATCCGCCTAATGTATTTAGATTTTTAAAAGGGCATGTTCGAGCCGTTTTGCGATTTTGTTGGTTTGTTTTTTATGGGGTCGGGGGGACTTCAGATTATGAAATGTTTCACAGGGCTTGAATGTGGGGTCAAATAAAAGGAAGTTATTTATAATGGTGAATGGGATTCGGGGTCCAAGCGGCGAAAGGATGATGATGATGATGATGATGATGATGATAATAATAATTAGAATAAGAATTAGAATTAGAATTATGGAACCATTCTGTTTTAATGGGCCCTCGCCGACATGGCATATTAGTGCTAAAAGTCCAAGAGTATCCACCTACATCTGTTTACAAATTTAGACACACACCCCACAAAATATGCGTTTAGGCTGTGTTTAAATAAGAAGACACTCTACCAGAAGCAGTAGCAAAAATAACAATAAAATATTAGACTAAAAGGATACATGTGGAATACAATTAATTATGGGGAAAATATAAGAAAAAAAATCAACCATATAAACATAAGTTGCTTAATCTTTAAGGAGGAAAGAATTTAAAGATTCTTGAAACTTGAAGTAATTGAAAAAACGAACTCAGATCACCTAAAGAAACATGTGCACTTGTGCATATCAAACCACTAATCAATACCCAGAATCAAAATATAGCATATAAAATAATGTCATATAAATTACTAACAGCAATGAATACATAATTCATCGTGATGATGTGTATAGACAAATATTTTACTGATATTATATTGACAAATGAAATCACGTGATGGACGTCATTCCGTCATTGCTTTCACGCTCTGCCGTCGTAAACCGACGGGACTGTCGTGCTGTTTTGTTGATATCAGCGTCACCTGAACTTTAAACTTATTCAATGCCGGTATCTGGTTTTCAGAGAACAGACGAGCACAGATATTGTTGCATTTCATTAAAACTGGGGACGTAAACGGGAAGAACGGCGAAACTTCAGAGTATGTAGTTTGGGTTTTGTAAGGTTTCTGAGCGTGTCATTTCGTTATCTGTACTATACAGAAACTTGCTGAACCCGTGGAGCTACATAGATGATAAACGTATACATCTATTACATCTGTAATAAGCGTCAAAGTACAGTATCTGTACGGGGAATAGGGGATGTTTATGGAAAAATGTTTTCAAGAAACAACACCGACGTTTTGTGTTGTTTATCAATTAATATCATAACACATATGGCAACTCTTCAGCAACGCCAGTGTTTGATCTTCTTTTGTGTATTAGTACAGTATATACAGGACACAGTATATATATATATTCATATCTTCGTATAAAATGTATATATTCACCCATAGCAATTAATGTGCTGTAACTGACTCATGCAGCACAAATTGCGGAGTTTGCGAGCTAATAACGCATCGTAATAACCCATAGCATATGAGCCTTTGTTAATTATCCCAGTGGTACTCCCTGATGTAATGTAATTGACAATGCTGTCACGTCATTTCTAATCAAAGTGATTGTTCTGTTTATTCCGTGTCCATGAATGTCTAGGTGGAGATTGATGATGGAATTCTGCCAGCCTCTGACAAACCTTAGAGGTTATATATCCCAAAATCCTCCATGGGTCACATTTTTCCTGTGCCTGTTAGCTCTGGCTGTCTCATTCATTTGCCTCGCATTTTACAGTTATTCTCACATCCTGCCCGACCCAGACTCAGTTAAGGTAAGGGCTGATGATATCTTGAAAAAAATGCAATCTGGGAAGTACAACAAACTACCAGGGGTACAATAATTTAATCATGGTAGTAGTGATGATAAATATCAATATTAAGACAAACTGCAAGCTAAAGTGAAATTGAAAAATAAAAGACTAATGAAAATCTTACAAGTAGAATATATAATTTGTGACAAGGAGGTTTCTGAAATGTTATGATTATACAACACCTGCTGTCATTAAATACAACTGGCTTTTGCCAGGCTATAGCAGATGTAACAGGTATGGTGTATACTGAAAAGGGCAATTCATGTGAAATGTAACATAAGTAGCTTATCCTGACAACAAAAGAAATGTATTGCTTCTGTACATTGGAATTAATTTTTACAGCACAGGTAAAAGCCCTGATGTACATGTGCATATTCCTTTTACAAACTTTGTTCTCTGATTATTTGGGGAGGTATATTTCTCCCACATGTCTGTGGGACTGTGTTCTTCTGTTGCAATTATGTATTCCACCCATTAGTAGTTTGTGTATTCTCATTCAGATTGTGCTTGCAGATACAGTCTTTCATTGCATTTGCAATATTGTACAGTCCTACAAAGAGAGAATTCGTATTGATATTTAAAAGTAGTAGAACAATGCAGTCAGAGACAGCAGACCTCCGCCAAGGTTTAATATATCATATCATATATAATGTCAAAACATGACGTTATTGAGCCATAGGTGTTGAGCCATCTGATGTTTGAAGGTGATACAGTGTGAATGCAAAAAACACAAGATTCTATGGTGTGTGAATCCTGAGATATTACCACGTATGTGTTTTAGCTGTTGACCTTTAGTGTGACTTTCACCTTTGAACTTCATTGTTCAAAATCTAATGAGTTCTTCTTTGACCCATTATCTATCATTCCTGAAAGTTTAATCAAAATCCATTCAGAACTTTTTGCATAATCCACCTGACAGTCAGACAAACAAACAAACAAAGAGACCTAAATTTAATACCCTTTAGCAGAGGTAATAAACATAAGTCATTGGACTTCAACCCTGGTCCTCAGGGCCTAGTGTCCTGCATGTTTTAGATGTAACCCTGCTCCAACACACCTGATTCAAATGATCACCTTGTCATCAAGCTCTGCTGAAGCCTGATAACGACCCACTGCTTTGAATCAGGTGTGTTGGAGCAGGGTTACATCTAAATTATGCAGGACAGTGGCCTGAGGAACAGGGTTGAAGACCACTGCCATAAGTAAAAAGCTAGGAAGTCTCTGAATGGTTTCTAGTAAGATGATGGTGCTATGGCTACACGGCATAATTGTTATCTTGTTATATCTATGTCAATATGTTGGCATATATTTTGTGTCCTAGCCAATATTCATTCAAAAAAAATAATATGCCTCATTCTTCTCTCAGGACTGGAACCATCTGCTATCATCCTTATCACAGTACCAGCTGTGCCCAAAAGCCAATGAAAGTTCACATGAGCTGGTCTATCCTCTCCCTTCTGCTCCAGAGCAGATCGTAAATGGAGAGACTTCACCTGAATCTACACAGACTGCTTCTTCTCTTGCCCAGCTACATCTTAAGGTCCCTCTCACTGTGACTACCAACACAGACAGAAGCTCTCTGAAAGATCTCTGTCTTCACACCAGTTTGAAAGCCAGTCAGCTAAATCTTGGAGGTTTGTAAAGTGTGCCTTCCATTTGGGTTTTCATGATGTCAAATGGTGTTATTTGTGATGGTAATGTTTTGTGCTGAAGTAAAGCCTGCAATTGTTTGTCTCCACAGACAATGAGGTTTTAAATGTGACCATCAAACTTCTGTCAGAAAATGATTCTCATGCCTGCCTCACCATTAGTGCCCCAGTACACCTTCTGCCTATGAGCCTGTGAGTTCACTTTTTCCTTCATTAAAAAAACAAGTACCTTTGTACCTGTTAAAAGACTCATCATTACAGTATTGAAGGTGGATGTGGCTCAGTTGGTAGAGTGGGTTGTCCAATGATCAAGGGGTTGGCGGTTCGTGTCCTAACTCTGGCTGTCCACATGTCGAAGTATCTATGGGCAAGACACTGAACCCTAAGTTGCTCCCAGTAGGGTCAGGCAGCACCAGTATATCGGCAGCAGCCGTCTACTGGTGTATGAGTGAATGTGCGCTGTAAAGCACTTTGTGATCCCTTGTCTGTGAAAGGTGCTCTATAAATAAAGATTACTTTTTGTGTGTACTGTGATACAGGCTTCCTCCAATGTGTCCTGCATCTGTGAAAAAAATTTCAGCTATCCATGTTGATGCAGGTAAACAGTTGACTTCAGCATCACACACCTGCTATAGTCTGCACTCTAAGAATGACCCCACACTAAGAGTCATGTTGACAAAGGTATAATAGATACTAAATTGTACATACATAACAGTAAGTCATATATAAAGCATACATCTTCTTTAACAATGTCTCCACTTTTCATTTTTAGGAGGCCCAGGGTGTGGCAGCACAACATCTTATTGAAGTCAGTGTGTTTCTGCTTGGAGTCTGTTTGATAATCTGTTTGACTGGTTGTCTGACAACTTCCCTGACACGTAATTACCAGTGGAATGGCCTGGATCTACAGAATGTAACTAATTTCTTTTACATTTATTTTGCTCTCATAGTATTACTAGCAATGATTAAGACAATAGTGACATTTACATAGTACACACACACACATGTGTTTATATATATATATATATATATATATATATATATATATATATATATATATATGTGTGTGTGTGTGTGATCTTATCTTTTACTACATCTTAGTCTCTTGCAAAATCTTGGCTGTTTAATTAAATGTAATTAATTATTTTTTGCAGGACCCTTTGATTGATCCCTGAAAAGTTTTCTTCTGCATCTTGACAACATCATTCTGGGATTCACAATGTGTACAGCCCTGAAACTGAGGAAATTATAGGATAAACACTTATTATAGATGATTCATTAATGTGTTACATTACATCGACCATGATGTAAACTGGACCAAATCATCAGCGTATAATGTTCATACTGTTTAACTACCCATACATTTACATATGAGGTAGGCATTGATATGATTGCTAATTTTTTGTCTCTATTTTAATATTTGTTCACAATTGTCTAACTAAGGTTTTATGTATTTCAACTATTTGTATTCTATCAGCCATTCTCACTTCCTCTATGTGTCCCCAAAATAATATACCTGACTTCTCACTTGAGATTTTATTAATCTCTGATGTTGAGCACATGTTGAATTAACATGTCTTTTGAGGAATCTGCTTGTGGCATCTTCGCTTGGTCAAGTCAGTCTTGACACACATTTTCCTTAAAGGGTTTTATAATCTGTATTGTAACTTCAAAAAAAGGGAACAAACCTCAGGAAAAGTCACAGGTAAAGGATCACTCTTACATGAAAGAGAAATGGTGAAATAATTATCCTTTGTAAAGGAATGTTTTGATTGTAGATTGTTGCTGTTTTTAATCCAGGAAAAAACAAGTTAAATGTGTCATTAATGTTGGGGTTTTTTTTAAGGTTCATGTTCTAAAAGCCCTAACATGTATTTAGACACACACAACTGATTCTAATGAATATTTTATAGTAACTGTAACAATTGACCTTTTTGAATAATAATTTATTCTTCAATAACTATTTGCAGACTCAACATTTTTGTTCAGGCTAAGAGTGGACGAATATTCTCAGACAATAGAGATCTAATTTTTCACTGTGGTTAAGAACCCTTTTTGTGTGTGGCAGTTGGTCTGCAGTCTAAACTGAGTAGATATGTTTTATTACCTCCACTAAGGTGATTATGTTTTTGTCTGCATTGGTTTGTTTGTTTGTTGGATTGTGTACAACATAACTCAAAAATTTCTGGATGGATTTTGATGAAAATTTCAGGGTATGGTGGTAATGGAGGGATCAACAAATGATTAGATTTTGGTGGTGTGGGGGGTCTGCTCACTCAGAGTGCTTTTCTGGTTTGCTATGGGTTTTTTTTTACCTAAACATCTATAGAATCTATACATAGAAAAGGCACCAAAAGGAAAATGTTAAACTAAAAGTGCAGACCACACCACAGTCATCAGGCAACCCTTCTCACTCCACATTCTTACAATACAAACAGAATCTGGAGTATTTGCCCGCCAGGTTCAAGACAGTGAATGTTATTTTAGAATGTTAAGTGATACAAATACCATCAGCGGTTTGTTGATCTAATATTGATGAATTAATTGATTGACATTACGCTAGTATATCAATTATACATTTACCCGGTGTTATATGGAATGGGGATTATTTTTAATTACCAGTGAATATAAATTCCGAGAGTGGACTACCGGTGTTTCACCTCTGTCCGTTGCGTGCGTTGTGGTCCAATCAATGTTAAGGATTTTCACATTCCGCCCTTCTATTGGCTGGAAATAGAAAATTGAGGCGGGATTTCTGCCGACCAGGGGGACTGCAACTATCCAACATTACACTGTTCGGATTTTCGCGGCCTGGCGGATTTTTCGTGTTTTGAGAAGAGGAAACAACACTGTTCAGTAAAGAGCCTTGGACAGCCTTGGACGGATTTTACACAAGTGTGACGCCCACTACAAAATCGCCGTCACATGAAAACGGTCTGCAAAGTTAGTGACGATTATGTGACTTGGTAACTATTAGCAATCTCCACAGTGTCGAGCTAGCTAGCAAGATGTCGTTACCAATAAACATTTCATAGAAGACGCTAGCGTCCGTTAGCAGCTTGCTACTTAGCTTGCCACCAAACGTTAATATTATTTGTAATGTAACATAGGAAAAGTTACTCACCAGTTAATTACGAAATATGACTTGGCTTCTCTTCACAGTTTTCCTGACTGCGGAGATAACTGATGTGTGTACAAGCACATAGGTTACATGTTTTCGTAACGTTAGCTAATACGGTGCTCATAAGGACCATTTGCTTCGAGCCATTAAAATTTGTTGATCTCAAACAGGCCTCCCACGTGTTAACACTCACCTGAGAGACGCTTTGGTCATAGCACGGGTGTTTACTTATATGATTTATTCCCTGCATTTGCCCCGGAGCGTCCATATCAGATAATGTTTGGTCAGTTTCAGAGTTTATTCAATGGGTCAAGTCTCTGTCTAAAACTGAGCCGTCCCGTAATTGTTTTCTTCTTTTAGGATAAAGGCCCTGGTCAGGAAGAGGACCAAAATAGTTGAGAGGTTATGGCCTACTCGCACTACAGCAGCCTGAGCAGGGCACAGCTCACCTTTGAGTACTTGCATACAAACTCGTAAGTACCAATTTACTGTCCTTCCTTACTCTACTGGTTAAGTTGAAATTGCACACAACAATAAACAGCATTTTATGCCACCTTTATTATTGATATGATTTGTATCACTGAACAAAATAAACAGAATACATTTTCTGCTTGTCTTGGTTTTATATCACTGCCAACATATTAATGGAATGCCGTTTGATATCATATAAATTCTACAAACCCCCCTACTGATATTTACTGTTTTCATCATATCACTTCACTGTTTAGTAAAGTATCACAGGATCTAAACCGTCACTATAGACACTCACTTGACCTTTACATTCCAAAAGTTTTCTTGTTATATATTTACATTAGCAAACATTGTGTTATGATTAGTTCTCTATTTTTTCAGGCATATTTAGACTCATTCATCATAATGAAACAAATGCACACCGCAACCTAATTCCACACATTACATTAGAGTTCAGGCTCTTGGAAGTAGGTCTTATTTAAACAATGCTCCTCTTCCCAGCAGTTTGCCTGTCAGTTTTAATTCCTAATAATAAAGTGAGCAGAATTAATGAAATTAGTTTTATGTTTTCAGCACAACACATGAGTTCTTATTTGGAGCCTTGGCAGAACTTGTGGACAATTCCAGGTACTTGCAATGATTTTACTGTCAGTTGATACTGTAAAGTGATTTGCATTGAATCTATAAATGTCTCATATTTGGTTTATTTATTTCACAGAGATGCAAATGCCACACGAATAGATATTTATACAGGTGAGTAACACATTTAAGTACATGCTTAAATTGGAGCTCGAGGTTTTTTTGTTTGTTTGTTTGTTTTTACTATTTTGGTCTTTCCAACAGAGAAAAGGCCAGATCTGCGGGGAGGCTACATGCTCTGTTTTCTTGATGATGGCATAGGAATGGACCCAAGTAAGTTCTTCTTTATTACCAAATGAAAGATTTTATTTACATTATGGGAAAGTGATGCTGAACATTTCTGTATTATTGTACTAGGTGAGGCAACCCATGTCATTCAGTTTGGAAAGTCAAGCAAACGGTCACTGGAGTCTTCTCAGATTGGCCAATATGGAAATGGCCTAAAATCGTAAGTATATTTTTAAAATATGTTCATGTTTGTTGTAATGTAATGACAGTTTTTTTTTAACAGTTTCACATTATTTATATGTGTGCACAGGGGCTCGATGCGTATGGGAAAAGACTTCATATTGTTCACAAAAAAGGGGAATTCACTCACTTGTCTTTTTTTGTCACGGACATTCCATGAAGAGGAGGAACTGGATGAGGTTAGAACCAACTGTGTAATAGAAAATTGTTTAAAAATAATTACACATGTAAAACAGTTGATGTCTGAAAGCTTTTTGACTATGTTGACAAGTGTTGCATTTTCTTTTTATGTTGGGTAAATATTTGTTTTCATGTGCATGTTGAATGGCTAGCTTTTAAAACGTAAATGTAACTTAAAAAAAATATGTGCTTTGATGACGGTTGTTGGTGTATTCGTTTATGCTCCTCACTTTGAAAAAGTAATTTTTTTGTGCTTAACATTTTTTATTTTCCATGATTAGGTGATTGTGCCCCTCCCTTCCTGGGACATGAAAACTAAAGAGCCACTGGCCTCTGACCCTGAGAAGTATGCCATAGAGACGGAGCTCATCTTCAAATACTCGCCATTTAAAAATGAACTGCAGCTCATGGAACAGTTTAACAAGATAGAAAGTAGTAGTGGTAAGCAAACAAGTGTCCAAAAATCTTTTATCCACCAGTGTTTGTATCTTTATGAGAAAGTCAGACAATTTTTAGCATGTTTGCTGACTTAAATATAAGAAAGATATTCCTGCTAAAAATAAATTCCTGAAGTAGTAGTCATGTAGCTTCAAATATAAGTTTCACAGAGCATCACAGTTACACTGTTGCTATGCTCTTTTATGACTCTTTCCACAGGTACTCTTGTCATTATCTATAATCTCAAGTTAATGGATAATGGAGAACCAGAGCTGGACATAGACACAGATCATCAGGACATATTGATGGCTGGAACAGCTGCTGAAGGAGTGTAAGTGCAGTTATTTCTGTCCTTATTACTCAAGTTGTTTTCTTGTGAAAATGCTTTTTTCTCCAACACGAAATGCTCTTGTTAATTAATTGTATTTATATTTCCCGCTTTTGTAGGAAGCCAGAGAAGAGATCATTCAGAGCATATGCAGCTGTTTTATACATTGACCCGCGTATGAGGATTTTTATCCAGGGACATAAAGTCAGAACTAAGAGACTGTCGTGTTGTCTTTATAAACCAAGGTAATATTTTAGCAGGGGCATGAACACCACATTGGCTTGCCATTTAACTATAGTCTGACAGCAAATACATTAACACACATAAAATATTTGATTTTGTCCTGGTTTTGAAAAAAATATGCTCTTTCTACGTTGTTTACATGGCTAATGAAATTTAACTTTCCATCTATATTTATGTTTACATGGACGTCCTCATACAACCATTATCATGTGTGGTGGTAGATTTGTTAAATGATGCAAACAGTGTCAAATCATACCTTAATCCTTCAGCCATCTTTGGAAAAAGTTGCCATTGCTATTGTTGAGGATATCCGAAAACTCTGCTGATATTGGTGTGATGAACGAAATTACAATGCACAGGAGTGACAGTGAAATGAACATTTAAGTTGAAAATTCACATTTAATCATAAAAAAGAACACACACATTAAAAAAAGAAAGAAAGTTGACGCTTATGCATCTTCTATTTATGCATTGTATTTGTGTTCTCCTGGAACACAAAACTTGGGCTAGTTAGTTTGGGTACAACTGATATACAATGAAAACAGACCAGAAGCAGTGCATTGCAAAATGTAGCATAGGCTCCATTTCAGATATTTATTCCAAATGCATTGTGTAAAGGTCCAAAGTATGCATAAGTATAACACTGCCATTTCCAGTTCGTCTTGTAATATTTTCTTTAAATGACCTGATATTGAGATCAATAGTGAAATATTAGTGTGAACATAGTTGATCATCTCCTTTTTAAATTTTTGTTTTGTTTCCAGAGTTTATAAATACTCATCAACTCGGTTCAAAACCCGTGCTGAACAAGAAGTCAAGAAAGCCGATCATCTTGCAAAAATTGGTGAGTCAGTGTTGAGTTTAGCTAATTCATTTAGATTATGTCTTCGTTTTTATTTGTGGAACCTTTTTTTTTTTTTTTTTTTGCTGTCTATTTCAGCGGAGGAAAAAGCAAGAGAAGCAGAGAGCAAGCGCATTGCTATGGAGGCCAAACTTGGGGATGATCTGTCAAAAGACTCACGGGTGAGCCCAAAGAGATCACCATTATTTTTGTAAATCATGTTATGTATCCTGTATGTATCCTTTAGTTTCTAATGTTGCCGTTCACACCTGCACTCTAGGCAATTCTGAGGAAGATTCAGGATTCAGCCATGATGCTGCGACGGGATGCTGAGATAAAGAAAATGAAACTGGAGGCCAAACAGAAGTATTGTTTGCATAAGCTTTTATTCAGGAGAGAGACAGATAAATGTAAAATAAATAATTTATTTGATCAAGGTTTGTGTAGAATTTTAAGTTTATTTTATTTAATGACGTGAATACAGTTTTTTTCTGAACCAGTGTCATATTTGGTATGACTGTTATCAGAGAGACTTTTGTAGTAGTAGGGGAAAACATCTATATGACTACATTATTCAGGACAATCCTTAATGTGCAATCATGGCTGTTGATGGCATTAATCCTCGAAAAACATTAATCTTGTTTAAAAAAAACAAACATGTTACAGGTATAAAACAGAACAAATATTTTAGTCTCATCCCTTCTCTACTTTTGCTTATGAATTTATTGTTATTCTGCATTTCTTTCCTTCAGGGCCTTGAAAGAACCCAAGGAACTACATTTTATATTTGGGGTGAACATAGGACAGAGAGATCTGGATGGGATGTTTGTGTACAACTGTTCACGACTCATCAAAATGTATGAGAAGACTGGACCACAACTGGAGGGAGGCATGTAAGTCAAATACAAACAATGAGCAAAGTAAGAATATGTAAGGAACATGTTTAACAGTTTGACCACATTTGTTTGTTTTAGGGCCTGTGGAGGTGTAGTTGGAGTTGTTGATGTCCCATATTTAGTTCTAGAGCCAACTCACAACAAACAAGACTTTGCAGATGCAAAGGAATATCGGCATTTACTGAAATCCATGGGGGAACATCTAGCTCAGTACTGGAAGGACTCTAACATTGGTGGGTGTTTCTAAATTGACAGGTTTAGCTTTCTATAGAATAACTAACATAAAGATAATAAGTATCCAGACTAAGTATGATTTTAAATAGTACTCTAATGTTCAGAGCTTCAGTGATTCACAACTTGAAGAGAGAAGCTCAAGCTTGGCCTGCATCTGTAGTGGTTTGAAAAGACCCTTCTGCCCAGCATGCATTAACATTTTTCCTGATATATCTTTAAACTGATAATTCTAACATGAAGTGTGACTGCATTCAAGTGGTCAGGTGGTCTGGGTTGCATATGTGGGAGTAAGAATTTATTTTTAAAGGTAAAATGGATCTTAATGTGAAAAAGTTTGAGAACCCCAACATTCAACCCTCAACTGAATCTGTACTAGGTTATGGGGACCTTAAGTCTCCATCCCTTCCGGGAGGCTCATGGGGCGTGAGATCGGAAAATTATTGAATGGTATTCAATGGGAAATAAAATGCTAAAATCATATCTGGTTTGTCATGTGCCCTGAATCACACATGTTGTACTTGTACCATGTGCGTTTCAACTGCTTCTGTTAACCAATGGCTGATTTAATTTGCAAGTAACACTCATTAATAATTTGGACTACACGCCTGGCGTGCATGTGAAGTCACCACAGACTCCACACCACAGCTGAGCAGAGTGTGACGTCACACACGCGACACATTGTAGTCTCTTACGAAGCCCACGTGAAACCTAACGTCATGTTTGCTTTCCATCAAAAATGGGTGTTCTGCCTATACCACATCAAATATTTTTTATTAACTGTTATCATATGTGAATTTCAGAGCACTTGTCAAATGGAATTAGAATTTAGCTTGACTCACTCCATTCACTCCAATTAAAACTTTTGGAAGCTAAGCACCCATGGACCAGAAGTAGAAGGGCGTAACTTAGCCTCCCATACATGGTGCTATCGTAGGTCATCAAGAGATGGACAGACGTTGAGCCAGAGCAGAAGTAAATTTAACATGTCAGCCAGGGATAGCTTTAGGGTCCTAAATGTTTACCTTCACATCTTAAGTTGTGAAGAATGTTAACCAATTATTGTGCATTCCACAGCTCAGAAAGGCATAGTGAAATTCTGGGATGAGTTTGGTTATTTGTCTGCCAGTTGGTCTGCACCTCCTTCATCAGAGCAAAGATACAAGAGGCGTCGTGCCATGGAGATACCACTGACTATACAATGTGGTGAGTTACAGATCAAGTCATATACAAACTATCTCAAATAGCAAAATTTTATAGCAAAACTTTAACCCTTTACATTGACACTTGCTCTTGTGTCTGTTGTCAGATAAATGTTTAAAGTGGAGAACACTACCATTCCAGATGGATGCTGTAGACAAACGCTACCCTGACAGCTGGGTGTGTCTCATGAACCCTGATAGCAGCCAGGACAGGTAAAGTGGATTCTCAAGCAGACATAGCTGTTGTAGTTGCAATTTGAGTTGTGAAGCCAGTTTTATTAACAGTAAAGTATAGGTTCTTCATGTACTGTTAGTGTTTGTAAAGTATCTTGTCTTTTCATGTGCTGTATTGTTTAGTTCTTGGCTTCCTCCAGTTCTCCGTGGAATAAGACAGTCTAGAAAATATATTAATAAATGCCATTTGGGTTTTAGGTGTGATGCTCCTGAACAGAAACAAAATTTACCCAGTGGTGTTCTGAAAAAAGATAAACCAACCGCTGAAGACAAACAGAAAGAGCTGGCAGAGAAAATTAAACAACAACAGGAGAAACTAGAGAGCTTGCAGGTATATTTTTCAAATATCACTGTCTTTTTCCACTTTTTAAAAAAATGCATTGTGATCCAAAATATTGTCTTTCGTCCTATCAGAAAACCAGCACTATCAAGTCTGCAGCAGACTTAAAGAAACTACCATTGGAGGTCAGCATGAAACCAACAGAAAGTTCATCCCTGGTAAATATTCTAGAAAGTCATACATTACTAGATAATACAGCCAAATAACCACTGCAGATTCTCAGACTCAACCTTGTTTATGTATTAATTCAGTTAAAATATCAAAATAAAATGTGAATTAATTACATTTTCAGTTAATCTGAAGATATTATTTTCATCTGTGTTTTCCCATACAGCTTTTTGTTTCTTTTTTTGTCTCCTAAATTATGAGAAATAAAATGACTAGAATGTTTTTGTTTTTTTTAATAAACAAATCAAATGCTTATGTCATTGTTGCTCTAGGCCACAAGGTCTTCTGAAAGGACCATAACACGTCCCCGTTCCCCACCGCTTCCAGCTCACCTCAAGAATGCGCCAAGTGCCCCTCCATCTCGCACCCTTTCACAACGCCCCACTCGGACTCCTGCACCTCCTCCTAGCAAACCAGACCTACCCAGGTCCAGATCTGCAGCAAAGCCCGCTCCACCTCCAGTAAAGCCCTCCCCCAAGGCTGTAGCCAAAACACCCCCACCCACTCGTTGCTCTCGGGTAAGTTGAACACTGTAGTAGACAATTTATGGATCACTTGAAATATCAATAGAAAAAGTCAATACAATGTTAAACCGACAAACTAGATTTGGTAACAGTTGTCTCCCTCCATAGACCCCTGCCAAAGCATCATCTGCTAAAATGGCAGCAACTGGGCAACGCAAGAGAATAATTGAGCAGGAAGACAGTGAGGAGGACGAAGAAGAAGAGGAGGAAGAAGAGGAAGAGGAGGAAGAAGATGAAAGTGAGGACAGTGGAGATGAACCACAGATAAAGAAATCTAAGATGGCTACTGCAGCTGGTAACCGTGGGAAGGTGGTTGAGAAGGCTTCAGCTGTCAAACGTAGCAAGTTGGACGAGGTATACAAACTATACAACGCCACACTCAAAGTAGACTTTCAACTTGTGTCACACACATGGTAGTCAAAATTGCAAATCTTTTACAATCACTCTGCATGTAGGACAGTTAAATGTATGTGAAAGCACATGCAAAGTATGAGTCACTTTAAAGGAAATGGCATTATGCAATAACATTTTCATACTCCACAGTCCAAAATGCTTTTGTGCTTCTTGTCTTATATGTGATTGAAAGCATGCTTAAATGTCAATCTCCCATAAGATCAATAACTATTAATGAACATTTAATAGTGAAATTGTTTGGAAACACAAATCCAAGTATACATAATTCATACATGTGGCATATTGATGCACTAAAGGAGCTTGTGTGTCCATCGCTTCTGCTGCTTTTTGCCTTTTCTTACTCATTGCTAACTGTCAAATGTGTGGATTTATCCCAACTAGTGTCGGCCTCGACCTATGACATTGATTTTCTGCAAGTCCTTAAAAAGTCTTAGATTAATTTTGTAAGTAAGTTGCCTTAGAGATAATTCAATATTCATAGCATTTATAAAGTCTGAATTTCCCCACACATTTTTTCCCATTAGTTAATGAGTCACTGATTTGTTCTGAATTTGAATATAATACTATGATTTTACTTTATGGATAATATTGGCGAAATGTAGCCTAACCCAAGTCACTCTTAATAACCATGTTCTTAAACAGCCTCTCCTCCCATACACTTAACGTTACATTTAGTTACCTGCTATGCTTCAGTAACAAAAAGATAAATTTTCAAAAACTGTATCTTAAATATTGTTATGTACAAAAAGCAGTTAATTAATTAACCACCGTGGGATTACAATGTTGCTATTTTATTCATTCTGGTTTGAATATAAAGCATTGATAATGACGTTTTAACTGCTCTTCACATTTAGTGTTACTACAGACTGACTTTATGTATATTTGAGTTTCTTAATATTTTTCAGATATTTTTATTGCCAAGTCTTGCATCGTACAAGTTTACGATTTCCTGATTGGCACATTATGCTTAATTTTCCTTGATTACCTTGATTTTCAGACATCAAGGAAAAGACAAAGAGAGAGAGGATAAAAAAAAAGTAAACATCGTTAAAAAAAAAAATACACAATTGATATCTCGAGCCACAGGGATAGTCTGGTGTAGTGCTATGCTGTGAACTACTATTTATATAATGCATCTTAATTGTCCACCTCTTTTATATATGACATCACTGATTTCCAATTTTTTTCAAATTGAGGTTTCAATTTGAGGTTCTTACTGACCAAATAAGTCACCGAGCTTGCATCCAGAATCAGAATGCTTCTGCTGTTGACCCTGCAGGTTAAAACACATTCCCCGCTTCAGAAGAAAGGCATTACCACCCCTACACGGCAGATACCATCCACTCCAGCTTCTGTCCCTAAAACTATTACTGCACAACAGCATGGGGATAAAGCCAAGGTAGCTTTACTCCCCACCTCAACTGCTCTCTGGCTGCATCTGCTCTTAACTTCTGTCAGTTGTCACAGCTTAATCTTTCTCTTCATCTGATCTCTCTACTAACGGTTCTTTTCCCAGTTAAATAAGTTGCTCGATTTTCTAACAGCACCTTTAACCAAGCATGGAATCGTAACCCAGTGTCTGTGGTCATCGTAGGATTTTTATCTTGATGAAAATGGATTTGTTTCACTCTCTTTTCTGAGAAATCATATTTCTCTGTAGATGTTGTGGTAATTGATTTTCTCTCACAGACATCTGAAAAGGCTCAGCAGGAACCAGAGAACAACACCAAAAATGCTCAGAAAGGTGAGTCATTCCTGACCCCTCCCCCCGAAGTTAACAGAAAATACACTTGTAAATATTTTCTGGATATTTATTTTTGCTGTACCTGTTCTTAATTATTCAACAGATAAAGGTCTACTAGTTGAAGTTCGTGTCAATAAGGAGTGGTACACAGGCAAAGTTATTGCTGTCGAGGCAAATAAACAGACTGTTCGCTGGAAAGTGAAGTTTGACTATGTACCTAGATCCACACCTAAGGATAGATGGTGAGCTACTATACATCGGAAATTGCTTTGAAGGACAAGTCTGTAGACATGTCGGATAACGCATGTCTTTTACCCATGTTTTCAAGGGTCTTTAAAGGTAGCGATGATGTCCGGTTGATGCGACCACCATCCCCAATCTCTCAAACACCTGATACCCAGCAGGAAACTGAAAAAGGACCTGCACGAATGGAGCCAGATACGACTCAACCAGGAACCAGTCGCGAAGTGACCGACAGCCTAGTTACCATGCTGAGGTGAGCAGCCATAATGGACAGTTGGGGGACCTACAGTGATTTGATTTGTGTCAGATGGTAATCATTTTATAAGAAAAATGTAATACCACTGTGATGCATTCACTGACATCTTCATGTTTCCAGGACAATGCTGCGTTACTTCTTTCCTCCCGCTTTTCGGATTCCAAAAGACGACGTCAACAGTATGACAGCTGAGGAGTTGGTAGCCTTTCCTTTGGTAAGAAAAATTACGTAATAGCTCATAAATTTAAAGCTGTGAGAAAAATACCAGATTAACATCGAAAATAATACTACTCTTGAACAGAGAACATGAATATTGACTTGTAGAAAGTAATGAGTACTAATGTGGTGTTTTTTTTTTCCTTCTCTGATTTAGAAAGAGTATTTCCAGCAGTATGAATCAGGTCTGCAGTCATTGTGCAACTCGTACCAGAGCAGAGCTGATGCCAGAGCCAAGGCTGTAGAAGATAAAAGCAACAGCACTGAGACCAAACTGAAAGAAGCAGATGAAAAACTACAGAAATTACGTACAAACATTGTAGCACTCTTACAGAAAGTACAAGAGGTAAGACTGTTAGTAATTGAAAAACACTGATGTTTGCAGTCTGCTCTGAAATGCATCCTTTCAAAGTTAAGAAATAACTAGAAAATTGAGTCACTCAGTCACTAATTACATTTTAATTCTATAAGGTCAAATTAATTGAAAATAGGGTTGGTAGCAAATTATCATGGTATTTCACACAAATGATGTTATCAAATCATTACATATTCGCAGTTTATATTCAAAAAGCTCAACACTACTGTTATATAATAATATAAAAATATTTTCTGGCCATTCAACAGATGATAGGAATAATTCAATCTGTATCAGTCCACAATAGCAGTGGTATTAACAGAAAGGTTTTCCAATTACCAGCATATCTGAAAATAAGTAGTTAACAGCTGGTCCGACACAGTTGCTCAGTTCATCAGATTTTAGACTTAAGTTTAATTTGTGCTTTTGTGAAAAAATATAAAAGGCCCAGTGAGTGGTGGAAAACTTTGGAAAAGAGCAGCTCCGCTGTTTAAACATATTCTGATGTGAACCTTGGAGCATGTGTATTAAATCTGTTTACATAAATGCATCTTTTGTCTACTGCCATTGGTAAAATGTTAGTGAGAATAAATGGCCAAGCGTAATTGACAACTTGTGAAAATACTGGTAATACAGATTTTAAAACTTTTTTTCTTTCAGGACATTGACATAAACACAGATGATGAGCTTGATGCCTACATTGAAGACCTTCTCACAAAGGGCGACTAAAGAAGTTTAGAAGAAGGAAGTGACATGCACATCAACAGACTGGCAGTTTTTGTTCCAGCTGTGTCTTCCTGATTCCTGAGAACATATTCTTTGTTCCTGCTCATGTACAGAGTCTACTATGAATAATTGGAGATATTATTGTTAATCCTTCCACTTTTTAAATCAGTTTGAGCTTTGGTTTTGATCACTCTGCACTGCTGTGCTGTTTCGGTTTAGGCGGATTCTCTGGCATTTCTACTTTACTCAGTGGTTTTCTTTAGTCTTTTTTTATATACCAGCTTATATGTGTTGTATGTCTATGTTTAAAGCATCCTGTTCATTTTTGAGAGGATTTGTTTAGGTTTAAAACAGTTTATATTCCTTTTACAAAGTCACCTTATACTGTGACAGACTGTTAAGTACAATACGTTTTTCATTTTGATCCATATATCTGTAAGAATTGGATGCCATCTGACTCAGCGTTTTGGTTCATCTGTTCTGTGCTCTGCACAGCAGCTTGTATTTAAATATTAACTCTTTTTTGTACACTAAAACACGTCAGTGTTGCCCATATTCTTTCTCCATCCTGGTCTGCCCAATGAGCAGACCAGGGCAGTCTTTTACAGCTGGGTGCTGTGCCACACCCAGAAACAACTACTTACTGGGTTTTATCAGTATAAATGTTCCTTTTAATCCCTCCTACATTGAACCTATAACTATTCTGTGTTTATTTTTTGAGGGGAAAAAATCATGTTACCGCAAACTTGTGTTCAGTGCCTGTGTCAGATTTTTAACATGTCATGGAAATGTTTTATTAAACGGTGCATGCTTTCTGTCTTTTTGTTCTGGTTGGAACAAAGGATTGTGTATTTTTGACAAATCTTTAAATAGAACAATAAAACTGTTTCAGCAACACCTTTAATGAATGTATTTCGTGTCATCTGGGTCTCTGTGTATTCCACCATTGGGAGTTGTTGATGTTTTTAATGTTTTCAACAGTTTGAGTCATTAAAAATGGATCCAGCATGAAAATAAAAAACTGACTATTAAATGCCTTCATTTCAAAAAGGACCTTTATGAATTTCGATATGCCTTCACTGTAATCAAGTGGAGACAAACCTAAATGAGATCACATAAAAAGATGGAAAATAATCAACTCGTCCGTTATTTATGTGCTGATCACGTGACGGATTCCTTTATTTCGAAGGCGGTACTTAGGAAGCCGGATGTAAACACTATCGCTCCGGAGGCCTCGAGCATTCATCAGTCAATACATCTGGTAGAGTTTTCTTTGACTTTTCTGGGGGATAAATGTTAAAACAGAATTATCCGATAGAAGCGAACTACTGTCGATGGAAGAAGGATTCATGAAATAAATGTTATGATAATGCATAATACCAACTAACGTGGCTAATGTTGGCTCGTTTGTTTCAGAATAAGTCATTTCAGGTAAAGTAAAACACTAAAGGCAGGTTAATAGTTTATAGTATACTTAAACTGCTTTCATGCATTAACCTTTATAATTAACACTGAAATGAAGTGAAATGATGAACTACAAAATACTAGTTCCAACAATGAATCCTACAATCCAGTGAACTTTGACCCAGTTTTTGGTATCCTTGCTATATTTATGTTGTGTGCCAAGAAGGATTTTCATTACGGTTGCTTATTCATGTTTGAAAGCAATTAAAGATTCAATGTGTGTCTTCGTTAATGAGCTGGTAAAGTGAAATAAAGTATAAACTGTATAAAAAAATAAAGATACAACGCTGACAGAAAATGAACATCCCCTATGCCAAACCATCTATTCCTATTCACTCAGTCTTGATTCTTGCCATTTGTAGACGTTCTGACTTTAAACTAGTGGAAACACAAATGATTTACAAAGCCAACAATAAAACAGTATCTCATTTGCTAAAAAAAATACAGCTTGTTTGCATTTACTGTTTATCTGTTTCATATATTTCGATATTTGAATAATAATTGATTGGATTTATATAGTGCTTTTTTGGGAACTCAAAACACTTTAGTGATTCACTCTCATTGTGGTGGTGGTAAACTACATTTGAAGCCACAGCTGCCCTGGGGCAGACTGACAGAAGTGTGGCTGCCTTCTTGGGTCAAACGGCCCCTCTGACCACCGCCAAACACTCATACACCAGTGTGACTGGCACTGGAGGCAAGGAGGGTGAAGTGTCTTGCGCCAGGACATGACAGTGGGATTCAAACTGCCAACCCTTCAGTTATTGAATGACCCGCTCTACCAACTGAACCATGGCCAAATGTATTGAAACAGTAGAACACTCACAACAACTCAAGTCTTTCTCACCTCAGACTGCAGGTCCTGAGCCATGTCAGCCCTGCTGAACCATCGCATTGCTAGAGACTGCCGTCGGGTGGTGTGTGCTACTCTTCAAACTATCAGATCAGCCAGTGCGGCTGAGTCTATCACAAAATCTGATAAGCCACTGTGGGAGACGGGGGACAATCTACCATTCTCCAGAGCCAGGATTGGATCTTTCTTTCAGGAGAGACCACTGCTTAAGAATCCCTTTCTTGAGGATGCCTTGCTCAGAGGATACCTGAGGCGGCATCTCATCCAGGAGGTATGTAGGTAGAACTCTCCTGTCCTGCCTTTGCTACACATGGATTCTCCATAATGTGTCATTGTTCCAGAGGCAGTCATGGTCACAAAAGTGTGTGTTTTACAGCCAGTTCTTTCAGACTTGTGTGCATTTGGAGAGCGCGTGGCCACTGAGGTGGATGGCTGGGCCAGAGACTGTGAACTTACTCCTCCACGTTTGATTCAGTTTGACCCCTGGGGCTGCAGAGTGGACCACATTGTGACCTCTCCAGCTTGGAAATGCATGAAGGACCTGTCTGCTCAGGAGGGACTAGTTGCCATTGGATATGAGAGAAGTTTTGGAGAATGGAGGTGAAAGGGAACTCATACTGGATGGTTTGTAATAGTGTAAGTTGTTCCATATGATGAATCTAAGCAAATCCTTTGTGTGTGTTCCAGTCGTGTTTACCAAATGAGCAAATTGTACATCTTCTCTCCTTCCTCTGGTCTCTACTCCTGTCCTTTGGCCATGACTGACGGAGCTGCTAAAGTCATACAGGTGTGTTAATACCAGAGGTGGGTAATCCCAGGTTCATCAAGTCAAAGTTCTGCCATGTATCGGTTCCAACCTGTTCACTGAACCAGCTCAATTTTGATGAGCACAATGCCTCATCCAGGTAAATGGGATAATTGGTAGAATCACCTGTGTTCAGTGAACAAGTTGAAAATTATACATGACAAGACTTTGACTTAATGAACCTGGGTTCATTAAGTCAAAGTCCTCTGGTTCTGGTTAAAACTAACATCTAAATAAAACTGACATTGTATATTTAATTATCAAATGATCATATAGATATAGGTTTGTGTACATATTGTTTTGTTGTAAAGCAAAAACAATCATTGTCCTTATAATTTACTTGACAATTTATGATAAGAATACTCACCCCCAAGATACTGGAACTCCCCCACTTGGGGCAAGGAGTCCCCATTGACCAGGAGAGGGCATATCACCTTTTTCCAGTTGAGAACCATGGTTGCACATTTAGAAGTGCTGATCCTCATCCCATTCTTTTCACACTTGATGCCAAACCACCCCAATGGATACTGATTGCAACAAGTGTCATGTGAAAGTACTTATTAAGACCTATTCATATATGTATTAAAAATGAAGATAACTTACTTAGTTTTTAGTGCAGAGATTATTGAACATAAAATGCATCCCTGTGTCACCACTTGATCTGGCCCTTGCACTTTGGTAGCTGCAATGTTGTATTTCTGTTGCAACCTTCTTTCATAAAGTTGAAATTAACAATAACCTGGGCTTCTGGCTGTATACGTGTAGTCCTTGGGTGTTTCTTGGCCAGTAGATGAAGCCTACTGTCGTTTGACAACCCGTGAACCTGAACGCTTCTGGACATCTGGACAGTGGATGACGGAAAGGAAGGGAGGCTCTGATGTGGGTCAGTGGTCATATGCATTACTTTTTCAGTACTCCTCACTCTTTTCCCTATTGGTATTAATTGATTTGCTAGGCAAATCTCTTGATTGAATAAAAACTATATAGTCTGGTCAGTCTACAAATTGTTCATTATTTCTTTGACACAGTTGCATTTAAATACTCACAGTACTATTTGGCTTAACCTCTACTTGTCTTGTGTATCTTCAGCCAGTGGTACAGAGACGGTAGCTGTTCCCCAGACAGATGGTTCATACAAACTACATGGATTCAAATGGTTCACTTCTGCCACAGATGCAGACATGACTCTGACATTGGCCAGAGTACAGGACAAAGTGGGAGCAACTATATCGGTACTGTTGGCCTTATTCAGGTATCTCCTCAGGTGTCACACTCCTTTAATGACTTCCATAGAGGTTTATTGTCCTGTATGTGTGCCCATTTCTTTTCCATAGGGTAGTCGAGGGTTGTCTTTGTTCTATGCAGAGGTGAGCCGAGATGAGAATGGTTGTCTTAAAGGCATAGAGGTGCAGAAACTAAAGGACAAGCTGGGGACAAGACAGATGCCTACTGCTGAACTGCTGCTAGATGGCCTTCCAGCATATAGGGTCAGTTACTCATCTTTATTAATTACAATAGGGACAAAAATAGAGATAGTTGATTGTATGCTTTAAATTTTCACTCATTTCTTTGTAGAATATTTTTTATGCTCCACTTGTTTGGAAATAACCTTAAAAGTCTTTTTTGTTCTGTGCTCTTCACATTATGTATTTTATAATTCCACTTTTTTTTGCTTGTTTTTAGTCCTTAAATGTATTCAGCAATCTCACATAAGCACAAACCAGTGATGCAGATTCATGTTGTCCATTTTTAATAGTAATTTCATTCCATTAATTTGATTCCTTTCCTACTTATACAATTTAAAAACAGTAATAAAATATTAATAAAGGTGGAGATAAAACAAAAATTAAGCATCAGAGACAAAAACCAGCTTTGTATTTTTTTTCCACAAACACTGAATTCAATCATTACTATTTTTAGAAATGTTGGCACATCCCTCAGCGTATTGAAGTTTATTTGTTTGGACAATTTAGTGCATTAAACGACAGTATTGATGAGCCATTCCATGATATCTCACTGTATCAATAGCTTTCAGAGAAAGGAAGAGGTGTGGCCTCTATTGCAAATATGCTGACGATAACAAGGATTCACAACAGCGTTTCTGCAGCAGCAGCAATGAGAAGGCAAGATATGACCAACAGTACGACACAGCATCTTGCAAAAGTTGTCCCATCTTTTCTAAATAAGCTGATTATTTGTATCCACAGGGTGGTGCAGTTAGCTCGAGAATATGCAACCCGTCGCACTGCATTTGGAAAGCTTCTTAAAGACCACCCACTGCACATGCAGACTCTCGCGAGGATGGAGGTGAAGTAGAAGCAGTGGGAGAACAGACTACACTAGCTCTACTGTGTTTCCCATCATGTTTTACCTGCTGTATGCTTATTAACTGTATCTATACAGGTGGAGACTCGTGGAGCCTTCCTCCTAGTGATGGATGTGTGTCGTTTGTTGGGCCGAGAGGAAACTGGTATTGCAACACAACTTGACACACAACTCCTACGTCTCCTCACACCTGTTGTCAAACTATACACTGGAAAGCAGGTACACTTCTGATACCCAAGAGCTAATCTCTCACCTAGGTGATCAGAGTATGGACCCATACTATGGTCTGTTTTGTTTCAGGCAGTGGCTGTGGTGTCAGAGGGTTTGGAAAGTTTTGGTGGACAGGGCTACATCGAGGACACTGGTTTGCCTGGACTGTTACGTGATGCACAGGTGTTGAGTATCTGGGAAGGTACCACAAATGTTCTGTCTCTGGATGTGCTGCGCTGTATGGCCCGCAGCTCAGGGATGGTTCTACATGCTTACTTCACTCATACCAAGGTACAAGATTTGGAAAATATCCCATCAAACAAGTTCAACAGCTGTTTTTCATAACAGATCTTAAAAAGAATGGTATGTATGTTTTCTGTAGTCCCTCATTGCAGCTGCATCAAGTGTTTCTTCATTGGCTCCAGCAGTGAGAGCAGTAAACTGTGCTCTCTCTGAACTAGAACAATTATTGCAAGAAGCAGCTACTAAAGCACCCACCTACCTTGAACTGGCAGCAAGAGACCTAGCATACAGTCTGGCTCGCATCTACATTGGTAGATCCCACACAAACATAAGTACAACACATTATATACACATATTAAGTGTCTCACAACTGTATGTGTTTTTTATAGGCGCCCTTCTCATTGATCATGCATCTTGGAAAGGAGCAACTCTGTCTGACACCTATGCAGCTCTGAGGTAAAAAATTTTTTTTTTTTAAATAAATTAAAATAAAGGTAAAAAAAAAAAAAAGGAAGAGGAGGGGGCATGAAAAATATTTGTTTGTATTGTGTTTTTCAGGTGGTGCGAGCAAGACCTTTGTCCTATGGCAACTAAACAAGCAAAAGGCTGCTACAACCCCACAACACCACAGCTTGATGGAGCATTAGTATATGACCTGCAGACCAAAGACTGAATGTCCATTGAAACCGTTTTTTGGGGGGGGGGGTTACCATTACCCAGCCAACACTAAACAATATGGAAGATAGAGTAATACTTTATTTTTAAAATAATAATAATAATAATAATAATAAAGGTTATTTTTTGAATGAGCACTGCACAAATGTATACTGTAACACAGAATACTTTGTTCTGTTTTTTTATTTTTAACTGTGTAAAATAGTGAGTGTTAAAAGGAACTATCTTGTTTTTCATCTTTTGAGCCACACATACATACATGTTCTTTATATGCAGTAAACTAGGTAATTTAATAGTATGAATATTTCTTTTGACTAAGCAAATATGTAAATGTTTGGGTACTGCACAAACAGAAAACAATAGCAGATTACAGCTAAAACACATGTTCCACCTCAGAAGATTCTGTTTTCATGGAGAACAGGCAGG